>NW_024121987.1:2117400-2585440 GCF_016745375.1 Pimephales promelas
AAAAGATGCCAAGTCCTATGAGAGAGACATTGAAGAGTGGCTATTAGGGTTGGATTGACCAACTGTCCGTGATCAGCAGCACAGATGATTCATGGTTCTATTCGGAACGAAAGAACAATGTGGTCTGCATAAGGGTACGTTTATATCGATGTAGCCTACTGAAAACTATGCGTGTTTTGCATACAGGCTACAACTTTGTCAAAACGATCTGTGAAGACAACTAAAAATGCTGTATTTTTCATGCCAGGCCAGTAGTTGGCGATCTCACTTTGTAAAGAAATATTACATTCCTAGAGACTGACTGAACACATGATATGATGCGCATGAAGTCACCATTTTCAGAAATGTGCGATTTTGTAGTTTACACAGACACGATAACAGTGTATTTTTTTTTAAACTTGCACTTTGAAACCCTTTCAAATGTTTGTGATTTCAGGCCCCTAAAAGGGCATTGTTGTGTAAATGAACGGCCAAAGCGCATAAAAAATGTGGTTTTTAGATGAAAACGTTGTGTTGTGTGAACGGTCGCTTAGTCAAGTCTACTCTATTTTCCTTTTAAAGATCTGATTTTATGATTTTTTTTATGTTTTTAAAGACATGGATATAATTATTTAAATAAAGGTTATACCCTAAAAGTACTATGGTGGAACAGTGATGGGAATTAAAATAAATAAAAATAAAATAAAGTCACCATGAAAATCAAAATGGGCAATTCTTTTTATGTGGAATTTATTATAAATGACTTAATGTAATCTTTATTCAAAATGAACCTCCCCTTGCAGCAACATCTCATCTCTTATCTGATGACACGGGCGGGACAATCTGTCACTCACATGAGATCACAGCATCTGTAAACCTCAACTAATCAATCAATTCCTGGGAGACAAATTCAAGTCCCACCCTACATTTTTTTTTTATTGTTTAAAAAGACTTTGGTTTCACTATCACAATAGGGAAGAAATTTCTATTGCAACTTCTGTTTCATGCAGCCATCTTTGGTGCCAAAGTTCCAATCGCTGTTTCATGCAGCCATCAAATGATAAGCATTCCATTCTTGTAGCCTATATTAATATTATTCATAAACCATCGTATTTCCATTGAACTCCAAGTTATTTCAAAGAATACTATGAAATTAACATGGCACTATGCCCTATACTATTTATATACTATTTTTGTTTTTGTACATCATGTTATATGTTTTGACAGCCCCTGGAGTAAACAAGTGGAAGAGATGAAACATGGTTTATGTAATACTTCGTACCACCAATAGGGGATGACGTTAAAAAGCCAAAACTTTAAAACCCAGAAGACAAACTAAAACAAGCGTATTTTTGCTGGAGACGTGCAGTATTGATGGTATAGTTCCGTTGCAACACTGGTCACGTGATTATCCTGAAGTGTGGCCGTGAAGACACAACTCCAGCGAGATATTGAACTCTTGGCTGCAGTGCATGTCGTCATTAGTTTGTTTGTATCAGATGGTTGATACTGGAGTAGGATGGGCTTTCACACCTGGCACTTTAACATCAGAGTTTAAGCGATATCAGAGCTTTATTGATGGGGTTTTTTTCCTGTTTAATTTATAACACAGTCTAGTTCAAATTAAAAGCTGGACGATCGCGGACTTTTTTGATAATCTTTCCTGATGTCGGACTGCAGTTCGTCGGGTTCAGATGAGGATTTGGACCCGGAGTCAGAGCTGCTGGACGAGCTCGGCGGCACGCTCAGCAAGGTAACCTAGATTACTCTAAAACATTACAGTTTTTACAACTTTTATTAGTGTTTAACACTTAACAGTTATTAGATTTGGTGTTGTTGACGTTAAGGTTAGTGAGTTAACGTTACTTTCGTTTGTTTAATGTGTGTTCGTGCAGCTTTTTCATAGTTTTTTTTTTTTTTTTTTTGATTGCGCATGTTCTATATGCTATCAGTAACATAAACTATGTCCGATTCCGAAACAACACGTTATTTTGAAAATAATCTTTTCAATGAAACCGGTGAACCGATTCGCTTTCAGACCATAGATTGTAAAAAAAAAAAAAAAAAAAAAAAAAAAAAAAAATAGTTGCAGACATGTCCAACTTCAAACTGCAGTGTATGGAGGACCAAATCTGCAGAAATTAAAAATAAATAAATATACTAAGTTAATTGTAATAATAGAAAATAAACATATAATTGACTTGGGCTAATTGACTTGATAAAACACACATAATTATTATTTAATCAATTTAAAAGCTTTTATTATAAAAGGAATTTACATTTAGGTTGTAACTGACTTTTGCTTGGTGACTCAAGGAATGTTGTTTTTAGAGCATGCACACATTTTTTCTTTGAGTGTCAAGTTACTACATATGGCACCTATAAGTTGTGTTAATATATATATATATATATATATATATATATATATATATAATCATCCAATTCAGTTCTTGTAATTTAAATAATGTATGCAAGTCAACCGTGCAAAGGAAGGCTGGACACAAAGGAAGATATTTTGAAGAGCGATTGGAACTTTGGCACCACTGACTTCCATAGTAGAAAAAAAAAAATACTATGGAAGTCAATGGTGCCAAAGTTCCAGTCATTCTTCAAAATATCTTCCTTTGTGTTCAGCGAAAGAAAGAAACTCATTCAGTAAATGATGACAGAATTTTCATTTTTGGGTGGAGGATCCCCTTAAGGATTAGTTATTTTTAGGCTGTGTCCAAAATCGCATACTCTCATGAGTACTTATTTTGAATAAGTAGTTACTTCACGACTGCTAAAAAAGTACATTATAGTATGAATCTGTATATTGTTAATGTAAATTGGATGTACCACATCTCCCATGTTGTCATTATCATGTGACCTTCCAGAGTCAGTTGTGTCGCTTCACCTACATTCAGCAACACTTGAGAATCCCACCAGGAAAGTAGTAGGTCATCCAGGTACTTGTTGCCTACTCTTAAATGAGTACTGTGAATTCGGACATACTACTTTTGTTACATACTGTTTTTCGTCTACTATATAGTAGGGAAGTATGAGATTTCGGATGCAGCCATTGTCCCAGCCTTAAACGTCATGAACACGGCTGAATGTCTGATGCATATGGCACACGCCACACAACATTGGAATTGTAATCTGATTGGTTGAATTCTACAGGAAGACGTGTGTGTCGTGTTCTTTAATGGCCCGGCTGGAAACAAAGATGCTGTGGCGTCAAACCCCCTCATGGAAAAAGAAAGCCATCGTGTTACTGTTTTCAACTGTGACAATAAGTGCTTAAGTGTGTGAAGTATGTAAAGTTTGCGGCATAGATTCTTTAAAATACATCCAAGAGTTTTCGACACTGGTCTTTTTTTTGTAGGGACATTGACTTTACATTTGCACGCCCCTAAAATGACGTGAAACGAAACAAACTGATTGGTTGCTTTTTAGGTCAATCAGAGGGCTTGTGGGCCTTCTGCTTTCTGCCGTCAGTCTAAGTAACACAATACTCTGAAATTTACAACAAAATACCATAGTTAGTTTTGAAAATAAGTCACGCAAGTTACTTTGTACGTCCATATTTACTGATAGCTCTCTTGTCCCCATGTTGAAAGAAATGGGGTGCAAAGGCATTGTGTGCGCAGTCTAAACATGATGGTTATTCTACTTCTAGACTAAATGTGAGCATAGATTTACTCCTCTCACTTACACAAAAACAGATTCATAATTCCTCAAAATTAATAAAAACAGTCAAATTCAAACTCGGAATATTACACAAACCGGCAATAATTATGTTAAATTGCACAAATAAACTTTTTATAATCTCTCTTTATTAAGCAATGTCTTTGCTGATGACCATCGAGTATCCAATTCAACTGTATAAATAAGCAAAAATGACTTTAGATAAAACTCTTTTTTTTTTTTTTTTTATTGCTGAAGAGTGTTGAACTGTCTTCTCCTGTGTCCTTTTCTTCTGTGATCCAGATTGGTAGCACAGCTGAAAGGTTTGTTTGAACTGCACACTCTATTGTACAGGCTTGAATTTGCATTTACTTCAGCCTGAGGCTTATTCATTTCACTTTGGGTGTTAAAGGGACAATGTGTACTTTTTTTTTAGCAATTTTATTATCTAAAATCAATATTTTTATTCCTAAATATGTCCTCAATAGTGTACAAATACCTCTGCCAATTATCTGATTTATGATTTATTATCTTCGTATACATGTGACGGGTAGGTCTATGAAGGCTTCCATGTAGTTCCGCCATCTTGAAAAACTATAAAAGCAGAGAGGGACAAAAAGTACAAGGCCAACACGTTTTCGTTCAGAACCAGCGTGACGTAACTTAAAGCAGCAGAAATGGAGGAGCAGAGCAGTGAGAGCTTGTCACTGTCCCGGAAAGTTTCACAGTCAGTAATTCACACTGTAACATTCGTTTATTCGTTGTGTCAAGTTGCAATTTGTTTGAAATAACAAACCTGTTCACCCGAAGGAACAATCAACGAATTGCTATTAGAAGAAATCCTGTCATAGCTTTTTGGTACATTAATTAATGTCTATCGTAGATACAACACGCATTTGAAAAAGCTAGGTGGGAGATTCATTTCTCATTTGAATTCAAATTCATTTGAATCACAGTTCATTTGAATGCAAAACACAATTTCACCGCTAGATGGGAGAAATTCCTACACATTGGCTCTCATTTATCAAAAGTGCGTACACCAAATTTCCAGCGTACACCTTGCGTGCACTCAAAACCACGGTGAGTTTGAGATTTATCAATATGGACGTGGGCGTACGGCACGCTCGAATCCTACACCAGCTCAGGAGGTGGTGTACGCACGTTTTGAGTTAGTGAGGAAATGCGCAGAAAAATTCCTAACACCACAAAACGCACTGACAAACTAAAAGATATGATATATTATGACCCACTGTAAAACAAACAAACAAAAAAACAAAATAGTAATTATAAACTTCAGTGTTTATTTTTGTGTAACGTGGACTTCAATGTTTAATTTGTGTGACTTTACCAAAGCATTTGATTTCATATGTATTCCTTCAGTTGCGAGCCCCCTTTACCCTGACGTTTCAGGATTATCCCCGGCAGGTGCGCACGGACTGGGTTCGGTAGCCTAATGAAAGGCTTTCAATGACCAAAAAATAATTCACACTGACAAAATAATAAAAAATACATTCTTCTTCTTTTAAATGATAATAATAATACAAATAATAATAACGACATCCTTCTTCTAAATAACAATAAGCATCATTAATACAAATCATAATAAGAAGAAGAATACTATTAAAAATTGTCATGCAATTATTAATGTGAATGAATGGTACTTCACATCACATCATCACTATTATACATGTGACGTGATTCGAAATTGAATGCTAATTTCAAAAGACGTGCTGTAAAATAATGCATTGTGATAGGTCATTTCGGCTCCACGTCGGAGAAGTTTCTCTTCTTTGCCGTCTTCCGTGTGTCCATGGCGTAAAATGAGGGCGTGGGGGGAGCGGAGACTTGAATATTTAGGGGCGTGTTATTCTAATGACGATCGTTTTCGGCCGCGGGATTTATCAAGGGCAGGCATTGCGTACACCTGGATTTCAAAGGTACGCACATCTTCATAAATCAGGCGGTGAGAGGAGTGTAAGCATAATCTTACGCCAACATATACACCCGTTTCTACGCAAGAATGATAAATGAGGGCCATTGTCCCTTTAAATGGTCTTTTACATATGCCAATTTTTTTTATTTATTTTTTTTTATTAAAAACAAACAAAGAAGCAACCCCAGCCCAGTTGACTTACTTTCCATAAAAAGTAACTAGGTAACACAATTACTATTTTAATTATTTTAAGCAATATCCTAATGCATTCAAAAGTAATTTTCCGAACACTGAAAGTCTGAACTTTGAACTTTGACAAGCCTTGAACCTTCCTGGAGGTTTAATCTTTATGTTGCAAGTGTGGAGTCGTGGAGTCATGCAGTGATAACAATAAGCCATGTGATATCAAGTATGTTAAACTCTTTGTTTGTCTACAGTGGACTAACTACATTCATGGATGGCAGGACCGCTGGATTGCGCTGAAAGGCAATATTCTAAGTTACTACAGGTCAGCAGATGAGAAGGAATACGGGTGTAGAGGGTCCGTCTGTCTCAGCAAGGCTGTCATCGCGGTAAGCCTGATCTTAACATCACCCTGTTATGTTGTTTACTGTAAGATTATCAAAGGCTTATCTTGACTTCACAGTGATATGAATTGCAAAGTGCTGATTTGTACTAAAGTCTGAACATTTTTGAGCAGTGCTGCTTCCTGTTCGTTATTCAGTGTTCCTCCTCCATCTGCTATTGCCAGAGAGAAGCTGTCGAACTTGTTTTGGGGGTTTCTCTTGAACAGCCTGATTGTTTCAGGGTGGACAAAGCAGAACATGAAGTTGAGTAGAAAGTACATGGGTACTTCTCTGCTTGCTTTGGACAGACACATCCTAGTGTGATCTATACTAAACTTCCTGCAAGACTATACCTGACTACTTTATGGAATTATCATTACCATGAGAAACCTACTTTACAACAGTGTGTTTTATATGTTTTGGCAAAATGTGATTGAAATTCAAACTTCACAATTTTTGAGGTTATCTCAAATATAACTGCAATTTACTTTTCAACATTGCCACTGTTATTGAACTAAATTGAATCAACATTGAACTCACTGACTTGAGCTGAATAATAATGACACTACTGTCTTCTGTAGAGCTGCTTAATGGCTGACATTAAAGTCATTTCATAATTGATGAACTTTGTAACATTAACTTATTTTCCTGTTTATTACTATGAAGCTGCTTTGGATATGTGATTCGACTTATTAGAGGTTGTGTTCTATGCAAAGAGATGAATTTCAATTGTTTGTCGTCAGAAAGATCATATTTTCTGCCCAAAGCAATTGATTTAATCTATTCCAATAAAAGTAAAGTAAACATAGAGTTAAAATGATCTAGCCTTTATCCCAATCTTGTTTAAATTTATTTAAAAAATAGTTGTTTTAATATTGGTGTACTTTATATTGCTGTATGTCTATGAGCTGGACTGTTGCGTGTTGTACAGGTCATTCAAGTGCAGATGTCTCGGCAGTAAGACTACAAGGAAATGTCCAACAACGCTGCATTGTAAGATGTGTTTAGGTTGACGCACTATTGCTACATTGTTCTGCTATTGAGTGAATTGAAGTAGTCTTGAGGATTAGAACAGGGTGAGCAGAACCGCAGGAACGTCCTGTGACAGAAAGTGCATATCACATATCACATTGTGAAAAGGGTGATAGGAGCAGCTCTCGCTTTGCCTGTGTTCCAATAAAAATGGGCATGTTTAAAAAAGAAAACGCTGCTCTTAGATTCACAATGCTCATGGCCCAGATGGCCATGAGGGGGATGGCCATTTATTGGGGGATGTTCTTTGGTCTGAAAGAGGGAACTTGTCTGAGGGCCACTGTGAAAGTTCAAGGGCTCAAAAGATTGTTGTTGAACCCAGTTTTGATCTTCTGGCCTAATGAATCTCGACAAACTGACTGTGAAACCCTGGAAGTCTTCGAAGCTGGTCTGGTCCCAGAGTTCCCTCTGGAAAACAGAGATGATCTGATGTGAACAGATATGCCTCGGGCACTGATTGAATTCGGCAGCCCTGTTCTGGCCTGGATCAGTGCACTGTCTCTGATAAGAGCTGTTCTAGTTCACTAGTTCACCACTCGCTAGTTACATATATTCCCAACCATGCCCACTACCCCTGCAGAAATGCTTGATATAAAGTATGTCCACTACAGAATGCATGGAATTATAGTTAAAGTGCCCTTATTGTGATATTTTTTTTTTTGGATATTACCTTTCATGCAGTGTGTTAAATAAGCTGTTTGTAAATTTAAAAAAGCAACATTTCTTGGGTCCAAAATGAGATTCTAAACTGCCTGAAATGAGTTGTTCATCACAAATCCAGTCTTACTTCCTTCCTGCACAAAACGTATGTAGGTTTGTAACAAATTTGCATAGTGCCATTGAAAGCCTATGGTCTTCATTGGCTGCCCATGAACAATGCCTACTTTGACTCACTCTCAACACTGTGGTTGTAGCTGAGACCTGAAAGAGTTTGGTTTGTTGACAAGTTGAGAAGACGCGGTTTTCTGCGCTGCGAATTGTGCGAAAGCAAATCCACTGTGCATGCCCTTCCAAAGGATGAGGACTGTAAAACATATGCCAAAGTTAGCCTACTGTTTGTAAAACTGAGTATGCAAGTGCTGAGTAACAGTGGCGTCTCCAGGACATTTTTACTGGGGTAGCCAAGATGGAACACAAAGCTATTAATGTGTTTACGTATGTAGCCGACCGCGGTTTGAATTTATGCCACTTAAATTAGTAAAGCAAATATAGGTAATACAGGTAACACAGATGATGGCCTGATAATGACTCAATAATGTCATTCTATATGATGCCTTGTGATGAATGAACATGTGCCAAAAAGTGGTTTTCAACCCAGACAGGATTCATGTCCAGGGCCCTGATGAAGGTATAAATTGAAATGTTGGCTTTGATTCAGCATACATTAAGAAGTTTATTTAAATTAAAGTTAAGACTTACAATTATTCATGGTTAAGATGCTTCTTCATAAATTAACTTATTACATTTGTGCCATTTGAATGCAATTCACTCTGCATCTGCCTATTTAAACGTCTACAAATATGTGAACTGTGAAGATGAGCTAATTGATAAAAACAAAAAGTCCCCTCCGAGAGAAAAAAAGTCTTTAAACAGCACTTAAGTCATAGAGCAAATAAATGTCACATCTTGTTCCTGTGTTATAGCTACTTAAATTTTGACTGTCAAACTATATTTCACACACTGCTTGTGGTTGACCAAAAATATAACATGAGCTCTATTTAACACGCACATCTGCAAAAAAACACCGACAGTCTTCAATCCAGAAAATAGTGTTTCATATTGAATGGCGGTATCCAAATAACAATTAAAAAAAAAAAAAGCTAACTAGTTCAATGCTTAACTTGGTTTGCAGGCTGCTAAGATATAGCTAGTGCAGGTGTAGTTCGACTTTTAGCTGCTACTTAGTCTTAGTGCTAGTCTAGATAAAGTTCTCCTACACAGAGGGAACTGCCATATAACTATACATTAAATTACCACACCTCTCAAACTCTCTGCACCCCCTTGGCGGGGCTCTGACGAGAGGCGTCTGGCCAATGGATTTTGCAGCTGCAAATGCGTTTTACACGGCTTCAGTAAATTGAGGAAATGGAGTTTCCCCACTACGTATAGGTAGCTACGTAATACAAAGTGACCTGTAGTTCGAAAGGGAACTACAGATTCCAGCGTTTATATTGTTGCTGGCTGTTGTAACTGACCGTCCTCCTATTTCACGGAGCAGCAGCACTAGTTGTTGCAAGCTCATCTAATGGATCACTTGACCTGCATGGCCAAACGTCCGTGGTGATGAGAAGAAATCAGCTCTCACAGAACACTACTGTGTTAGTAAAAAATGTAAAACTAGCCCTAAATCAGTTGATCAGCTGTCATCATTGACTGACAGCATTGCTCTTGTTTCTTGTGTTTGACATACTTGACCAACTACCTATGAGATCTGGGTTGACCAGAGGGGTGGCCAAAGAGCTTTCAGAGCTTTCAACCTCCTAGAATCGCCATTGCTGAGTAAGCCTCCAGAGATGAAATCCAGATATCGAAATGGCATTTCATTTCCAATACAGATACACGCTAGTGTGTAAGCGGTATACCAGTCACAACAGACTAGGCCATCTGACCAATCAGAGTAGAGTAGACTCTCGGAAAGGAGGGGTTTATAGAAGCCAAATCCTTTATTGAACCGTTTCAATTCAAACACTGTGAGGAAAAAAGGTGATTTTGTAATGTATATTATAATTATTTTTAATTGATATTTTTACCTTCGATGCCTGTATACTTATTGTAGGAGATCTCCAAAACAAATTTAGGAACCTTTATAAATAGAAGCACCAATGAGGACGTGGACGGCCTTGTGCGTCATGTCCCGCTGAAATAGGTGTAGCTAATCCCTATATAAGCCGAGTCCAGATAGGGTGTTCTTTGATTTTTCATCTCTTTAGCTAAGTGATCTCTTCACATCGCTGACGCTCCAGAAGAAGCCGCGCCGTCGACGAGCATTTCAGCAGGATCGAAGCTGCCTTCGCCGCTTCACCGCCGTTCCTGCTGCACTGGCACCAATATCCTTTCAATACTTGCTTCTGTAACTTGTCTAAAAGAGCCGAGGTGTTGTTTCAAATGCCTCGCTTCACCTTGTGTGGTTCTTGCCGAGCCCCCCTCAATGATGGAGACTGCCACATTCTGTGCGTTTACTACCTGGGTAGTAGATGGGCTAGAATGGGATCGGTCAAGGAGCTATGTCCGCTAAATGTAAATGTACCAGGGGAAGAACCACACGGACCACGTGCTTTCTGTCAGCGGCTGCCCGGAATGCGACTTGATGGACTTGTCGGGCCCTCAGGGTTGACTCGCCATCTTCCACTAGGATCCTGCGACTCCACTTCTCCCGGCTGGGCCGTGCCAGTCACAGAGGATGCCCAAGGCTACAGACAGTCCAGTGACTGTGGGACATGTTTGGCAGAGCGGACATAGATCTCTTTGCGTTAGCAGAGAACACCCACTGTCCAATATTCTTCACAAAGAACAGGGACGTGCTGGCCCTCGACTGGCCCAGCCAACGAAGCAAATCAGGGAAAGCAAGCCGTCCTTTCTCCTAGTAGCACCATCCTGGAGGAACCGTGCGTGGTTTCCGGAACTGATGCAGCTCACGAGCATAGCTCCGTGACAGATCCCGTTGAGAA
The DNA here is from genome assembly GCF_016745375.1 of Pimephales promelas. Next base: position 2,128,248 of record NW_024121987.1, read on the forward strand.
AGGGCCTCCTGCTGACCTCACAGTCAGAGTGCTGAGTACAATTACACAAGGGAGAGCGCCCTTTACTAGATTGCTCTATGCTTCTAAGTGGTCAGTGTTTCCTGGCTGTTGTGCTGCCAAATGCCCAGACCCTCAACACTGTGGTGTTGGGGAAATTCTTTCTTTCCTTCAAGAGCTTTGGAGGGGAGGTCCCCCTCCACGCTCAAAGTATACGTGGCAGCCATAGCAGTGTTCACAGAACCTTTGCATGGATGGTCTCTGGGAAAGAAAGATCTTATCATCCGTTTCCTCAAGGGAGCCAGGAGACTGAATGCCCCCCTATGCTTCCATCCCGGGACCTTTCCACAGTCCTAGAAACTATGAAGAGTGACCCCTTCAAGCAACTACAGTCACTGGACTTATGGTGTCTCTCATTCCAAACCATTTTTCTCATGGCTCTCGTTTCAGTCAAGCGGGTGCATGACTTACACACGCTCTTTGTGAGTGTGTCTTGCATGGAATTTGGGCCTAACTTTGACTAAAGCTGACTTCCTTCCCCACTGACTGTTATATGGTTTTAAGCACTCATCTTATGCAATATGAGGTGTCACACTCCCTTATATTGTCATCCTGGACTGTCGAGCCACTTCACTTGCCCGGCCGTCTTCACTATTATGTGTTACCCAGGCACTTGCCAAATCCTCGCAACACGAGAGTACTCTAGTAAGAGAACGACACTCAGTTACTAACGTAACCTCGGTTCTCTGTAGTAGAGAGAACAAGTGTTGCGTAACCCTGTCGTGCTAGTGCTGCGTTCTGGTTCGCTTCAAGATGAAAACCAAAGAACACTCTATCTGTACTCGGCTTATATAGGGATAAGCCACGCCTATTTCGGCGGGACGTGACACACGAGGGCACCCGCCCCTTCAATTGGTGATTACGTCATGACCAGTCCATCGAAAGGTTGCAGCATTTGCCACAGAGCGACCAATAGGCGCGCGAGCTGCCTCGCATAGCTCTGCTCTGTGTAACAATGCGTTTTACATAGGAAAAATTAAATGATCATTTTTTGGCTTCGGTATTCTCAAGAAAAAGGCATTTTCCCGTAGCATAAGCTATCTTACGCAACACTCGTTCCCTCTACTAGAGAGAATCGAGGTTACGTTAGTAACTGAGAACAGTTTTTCATTTAAAATTGTGCATATACTAATTTTTTGGGGGTAGGGGTATATAAGCTAATACCTCTAGGTATCATAAAAATTGCTTATTTATAAGAATATATAATAGATAATTATTTTTTATTTTATTTTAGAACCTAATCCTAAGTTAGTATAACAACTACTTTAAGTAATTATTTAAAATAATTGACCAAAACCAACATTTAATTAATCTGTGGATTTATCAACTAATTTTGTTGATATTAACTGGTGCTAGTGTTTCAGTTTTCTTCAATAATGGAACTAAAAGTCAAATGTCATTGTATGTAAGTGATCAGTGCAACTTATTAACAGTTAAGCCTTGAATTGTTGGCTCATTTAGGTTCATTAGCTGAAACTAAGAACAAAATGATAGCTTAGCAAAATAATTGATTGTTAAAGTTATACTTTGTGGATAATACTTAAAGCTTGTTTTGAGATGGCTAGCAGTTTTTGTTTTTCTGTTAAAGTGGTCTGAAAATGTTCCCACAGGTCCATTGACCTATTCAATAAATGCAAATATATTTTGTGGTTTCTGCGAGTTGTTTATCAGGAACAGCAGGAAAAGGTGCTCCAAAAACAATGGCAGAGAGAATGGAAGGTTTATGGCCCATGTTTAATCCATTTTCCAAACATGTTCATTGTTATGATCTGTTCTTGTATTTGATCCTTTCTCTTTCAGCCTCATGAATTTGATGAATGCCGGTTTGACATCAGTGTGAATGACAGCATCTGGTACCTGAGGGCTGAACATCCTTTGCTGCGGCAGCAGTGGATTGATACCATCGAACTTCACAAGGTGAGTCCCTCAGAAGCAGCAAGATAAACTGCTCCAGCTCCAGTGTCTTTTTGATAGTGAGTGATCATGTTTATGTTGCAGAACCTGAATGGGTGTTTTTTTTATTTCCTCTGTTGAGGAATGGAGGGTGTTTGAGGCAGTGGAATGTGTCCTGCATGCCTTTTTTTCTTTTTTTTTTTCTTTTTAGCTATCATTTCCTTGTACACAGAAGAGCCACTGTGGAGTCCTTTCTAGAGGATTTTATAGTATGTACCGAATTTGATAAAGGAAGTTGATAAACTTCCATCCATCTCAGTTATTGATTAAATTTGTTTTTTTTCGGTATGCAGGTGTGGTAGATTAATGACGTGATGCTTATTTTTTGTCAGATGATCTTTTAATTTATTCAAATGCAATTCATATTGTGACTTGGATAAACCTTGACTTTGAGCATGTTTTTAATTTCTGAAAATAAAGTATTTTATTTATTTTTTGTGATCGTCAAATAATTCAAGATGTCAGGGTGACACAACTGTCCTAACATTGTAGTAAAGAAGAAAAAAAACTCAAAAGAATGAAATAAGTAAGTATTTTAGCATAATCCTTTATTACTATTAATCAGTTTTCTTAAAACTGCTTAACTCCAACTCCAACAAAAAGGAGTCAGACCCTCATGACTGTGTCAAGGTCAATAAGTGTCTTAAAATATCAAATAAATTGACATGTTAATGAAAAGGAAAGGTTAGTTCAGGTTGTAAAAGATGTTGTGTGCAGTGACTCCTAAAAAATTGTTTATAAATTTATAATTTAAAAGATAAATGTTTTTAAATGTGCTCGCTTATATTGAATTATTGGCATATATTGCACCTGCCGTGTTGGCATTGACCTTTTACCTATTACATACTAACAGCAACTTAATTGAAAATTAAATTAATTTACTTGTCTTGTCGAACAATTTCTTAGTACCTATTCTTTGCTTATTGTATCATTACTCATTCGGCATACTATTTGCCAGGGAAGTAGGAATATATGAGATTGCTTTAGCTCATCTATTCGAGTGACATGTTGGTTATGATTCTTTTGCATGAGGAGAAACAAGATATTTATTGTATCTGGCGTTGGTTTGCGGTAACGTATCATGGGACCGATTTACAATGGCTGGGTCTTGAGGAATGTGCTGATTTGAATGACTCTCACATGTGCGTTGGAGCTGAACTCAATAAAAGGAGTGGAGCTGTTGCTACACAGCTGGTGTTTTGATCCAGGAAAGGGTGTGTGTGTGTGTGTACAGTTGTGTTTCAGGCAGCTATTTAGCAGGTAGAGTTCTTGAAGTATCATAGTTTGTTTGTCAGTCAAGTCAGACATAGAACATTAAGTTATTTGCTTGTTTTGAAGGTCATAAAAGCATAAACTGAAGCTTTGTGGAGTTATGAGAACTCAACAGTGAGTTTGGTTGTTAAATGTCCTTTTGGGAACATTGTAATATTAGTCAAGTCACCTTTATTTATATAGCGCTTCAGACAATACAGATTGTTTCAAAGCTTTACTAAACAAACAGCAAAAATCTAATGCAAATGTTCTCTGGCAGTCTACACTCACGGCCACTTCTGCTATCTGCTGGTGAGGAGTGCTATTGCAGTTTGTCATGTTACTAAAAAGCTCTTTTACAACTCCAGGCAGATTTTCTGGTCTCTTTATTTAAACTCTCGTCCCCAATTTTTTTTTTTTCTTTCTTCGGTTACTTACACTTCGGTTGCCATATTTTTGTCCCGTGCTGATTATCCCTCTCACTTTATCACTATCAAAAGCATGAAAAGAGCGCTCCCTTTATAATCACTAAAAGCTGTCACTCATCTCAGTTCATTGTGATCTTAAAAAGTTCCATTATAGTTAATTAGGCTGTCTACACTGCACAATGCATCTCTTTTTTGCGTCGTATCTACACTTTGTTAAAGAGCACCTATCATGGATTTTTGAAAATGACTGTTCATATGGTGTGGAATATAGCTCTAAGGGAATGAAAACATCCTGCTAAGATTAATATCTGAAAGTGCACCGTATATAAAGTTATTGTCTTTCAAAAGGGAGAGTCGACTCTGAGTCTATGAAATGAATTGTTTTTGAAACGAGTCATTAGCTGTTTCGTAGTGACGAAGATACGAAACATAAGCATATTGGCCACGCCCAGTTACTGCGCATGTAGACGGAAGTGTAAACTTAAAGTCTAGAACACAAATACTTCAGCTGAATAGCATCATGTCGAGAAGACGCTGCGTTCTACAATGCAAAGACAGTTCAGCCACTTGTTTTCATTTACCAGGGACGAGCATGTGAAGAATCGGTGGTTACGAGTTCATATTTGCAACGATACCTCAACTGTATAGCCCGATTGTGTTCTCATCATTTTAATTACGAATCGTTCAAAAACATAAATGAATTCAAATGTGGATTCGCAAGCCGGTTGTTCCTGAAGGAGGGCTCAGTAACTTACTTGCCCAGTGTATATGGATCAGCTTCCTCCTATGAATCACAACCTGTAAGTATTATTAATAATTGTTGCTTTTATGGGTTTTGAACGGTTTTGTAGCGTCGGGGCGCGAGGAGGGAAGGCACAATAAGTGTGTGTGTGTGTGTGCTTGTGTGTGTGTTTACGCTCAGCGCAGCTTCTAGGTCTCTAATGTCAATTTTTTTTAATATGTGAAATGTTTGTCGCTGTTATTGGAGTTGTCATAAAGAATAGAGTGTTTTGTTGTACTGCAGTGATTTATCAATATGTTATGCTAACAAACAATAACTGACTGGGTCTGTCATCTGACCAATCACCGCCGATTAGCGTTACGCAAAGGAGTGGTTTGGAAAAATGAGTCGTACGAATCATTTGGGAGTCGGTGTGCAAATCAGTTAAAAATAAATGCATATTATAAGACAACAAAAGTGTTTTTTTATCCTTGCATGCATGTTAAACTGTTTTTGGGAACTCCTAAAACAAAAATAGGAACATTTCAAATGCTACATTGCTCACCGCTGCAAAAACAAATAGTAAATGGAAACATTTGACGTTCTCTAGAGTGCTTGCGTTAAGCATTTGCCAAATTTGTTTCGCCCATTTGTTTTCGCCCTGTCCGCTAAGCCACTGGTTACCAAGAGTTCTTCAATTGTTCTTACAATTAGTGTGTCACAGATTTTGTCAGCCTGGTGCAAATGATGCTACATTTGTGTCTGACTTGTACAGTCATATAATTGTATGTGTGGTATATGTGGTTGTTGATACCACAATATTTAATATTTAATATAAAATACTATTGAATGAATGAATGAATGAATGAATGAATGAATGAATGAATGAAAAGTTTTTATTTCGAACATGTAGAAAAAAAAAACAATACATAAAACAAAATAAAATAAAAAATAAAAAAAAACATGTAGAAAAAAAACAATACATAAAACAAAGAGAAAAAAAAAACTTTTTTTTTTTTTAACTTATACATGTCCGAAAAGGAGTAGGAAGAAGCATAAGCTTATTCAATCCAACCCCATCTTCAACTAATTATAACTAATTAACCGGTTGACCGAATATTTTGATCTATTTGTCTCTAAACACCAAAAACAAAAACAACATACTTATCTACCTATGTGTATATACATCTTCAAAAAAAAAAAAATTACATAAGAGAAAATAAATAAAAACTAATAATAATAATAAGAGAGAAAAAAAATACTTTTACAAATTTTTACAATGCTTTTTAAACTGAGTCATACTTGGGCATTGTTTAAGTACTGAACTTAATCTGTTCCACAACTTTTACATTAAAAAATATTTATTATTTTATAAAATTATGTATTATTTTATAAATTATTATTATTTTATAAAATACTATTTATAATATTTAATATAAAATACATTATTTAAAGCCTTACTCATGTCAATCTATCTTCTGAAAACCTTTTATCTAAACACAAACTGACCCGAATAATCTCTTTTTTTGACCTGCCTCTTCTTTCTGATCTGTATGGCTTCAAATCTAAAAATGCTATTTGAATCACCATTCCTCTAACAGAAGAGCACATTAGAAGAGGCTGTTGGCACTCAGGTCAGCATTGTTTATCGCAACTCTCCGTTCATCGAGGTGAGTGTGTGTTTGTGCGTGCGTGGGTGATGCCGGCTGAGGCAGATGGGCGTTTTCTGCTCGCAGTCGTCCAGCTGCATGTATAATTCATGAGTATATTCAGTCGCATGAAGAGACCGATTTGAAAGCCCTGCCCAGCAGGAAGACCTCTGAACCAAAATAAAGGGGCTTGATTGGAACTCAGTGGTTTTAGGTGTTGCATTTTTCCACTTAAAGATGAGCTCTGAGATGAGGAGTACAGCGCAAGAGACCGAGACGAGAGCACACGCCCGGCAGGATCTGAGATCTCCTTAAACGCACGCTCACACATTCACTTACACATTCATGCTGCTGGATTAGATGCGGCCAAAGTAACTGCAGCAGGACTTCTGGATGATTTATGTTGGTTATATTGCTTTTAGGTGAGTGGAGTGTGTGCGACAGCTCTGGGAGTTTCAGTGTTCGTATGATTTGCCATCTCTCTCTCTCACTCGCTCTCCTGCACATGCTTTGCAGACCCACCCACAATCTCTGTGGTTTTATTCTGCTTCAGAAACCCACCTCACATCATTTCTTCTCATCATTGCGAATGCTTGTCTCCTCCTCTGGTCCTGCTTGACCATGTGCTAGTGAAATAGTCTGCAGTCAGTGCACTGGGAGTGTCCAGCAAGGAGTGTCCGAGAGAAAACTGAGAATCCTTGGAGTGTCCAGACAGAGAGAGAACATACTAGGAGTGTCCGGATAGAGAACTGGGAATTCTTGGAGTGTCTGGAGAAAGAACTGGGAATTCTGTGACCGCCTTGAGGAGGAGCGCTTTTGGGAGCGTCTGAAAAGAGTAGTGGTTATGCTGGGGCCAAGTACTCAGGATTGCAGTGCCTTGTCCTGCTTTGGCTGCTGGAATGGGCAAATGGTGGGCTTTAGCACATTAGCATTTTAACTCATGTCATTTACTTTCACCATCCAGCACTTTTACTCAACCATTCATCATGTTTTCATGACCAGTGTCATGATTTTCCCGGGGAATTCAATTACAGTAATCATTTCCATTATTCTTTAATGGGGACGAAGTAAGACTGAAGCAGGTTATTCCATCTTTTCCTGAAATTATGTTTTTGTTGCATTTTTTTAAGGATGATCCATATGACCCATCCTGTCATTGGCTATTAGTTAAAACACTTTAATTAAATCTTCCACAAGCCAAGTGTCAGCATTTTTACGGTGCACTCATGAAAGGACTGAATCGAAGGCTTTTGCTGTAAGGTACAGTGTCTTCTAACCAAATAAAAGAGTTATACGAGTACTGATTGCACTTAATGGGACTTTTTACACTATCGCTCAAAGGTTTGGGGTTGGTAAGATTTTTAAATATGCTGCATTTATTTTATATATTACAATTGACTATAATTATATTATATAATTTTTATTCCTGTGATGGAAAAGCTGGACTTTTGGTTTAAAACCGTTGTGCTGCTTTCTGTGGAAACCTATTTTTTTTTCTGGATTCTTTGCATCCATCCTCCTTGCTTAATTTTTATCAGAACTTTAAAAAAATCTGATTCAGACCTTTCCTTTTCTTAGAGAGATGCAGCCAGTCATCCACGCTTTCAGTTTATACCTGGATTCCTTCAAAGCGCTGCCAGGAACTGTATTTACAGTATCATGATATTGATGTGGGATCGAGATGGTTAGAGGATGTCTGTATTATAATTTTTAGCATCAGCATTCTTCGTCATTTATGCAGCTTTTGTTACTTTGTCAGGTGGTGTAACGGGCCAGAACAGAAGTACAGTAACCATGCAACAGCAATGTTGTTCCTTGTGTCCATGCCTACATCATACCCATGTCATTCAAAGAGACAGATCTATTTGTATAGATCAAAGATTATCATTTGCACATGTGAATGTAACACAACTCTAAGATTGTTAATATTAATTTGAATGAATTTTATGATGTTAGATTATATATGTTAGGTTTTGTATCAGTAAGGTTTTAAAAATATTTATTTATTTATTTGTTTGTTTTACGAATGCATACTTTTATTTATATAAATGGATCAAAAGTGACGGTAAAGAAAGACATTTATAATATTACAAAAATTTCCATTTCAAATAAATACTGTTCTATTAAACTTTTTTTGATGAATTGAACGAAGTTCTTTTGATCAAAGAATCCTGTAAAAATGTATCATGGTTGCCACAAAAACATAAAGCAGCTCAACTGTTTTCAACATTGATAATAATAAGTGTTTCTTGAGCACCAAATCAGCATATTTTAGAATGATTTCTGAAGGATCATGTGGCTCTTAAGACTGGAGTAATGATGCTGAAAATTCAGCTTTGCCATTTTAAAACATATTAAAATAGAAATCTTAAAAAACCAATTTAATCAATAACCGAAATGGATGGAAGTCCTTTATCAAATTCAGTACAGAATTAATATTTCACAATATTACTGTTTTAACTGTATTTTCTTTTACCAAATAAATGCATCCTAGATTAGCATAAAATGCTTTTTTCAAAATCATTTTAAAAAGTTTACCAACTGGTAGTTTTATATTGTTCCAAATATCATTTCTTATCGTTAGAATTAGTAGGGTTGAGATTTGAGAACTTTATTTTTAATCCATTCTAAACATTTATAGATTCTTTATGATGTTTCATAATTTATTCCTTTAACATTTTTGGAATGCTTGTGTTCCTCCTGCTTTCCTGTGAATTATTTTCCATGCATTCAATTAATTGTGAACATACAAATCTTACTTTGGTAAAGCTAAGCTCATAATAAAAAGGTAGATGCTACTGAGTAACTATTTAATATTTAAGCTTCAATTTTAACGAGTAATTCAGTCTTAAAAAAATATCAGATGTGAGTCTCTTCCAAATATCATTCATCATTTTATAATTGGTGATTTTAAAGGAGTAGTTCACTAAAAAAAAAAAAAAAAAAAACTTATAAACTGATAATTTACTCACCCCCAAGTCATCCAAGATGTCCATGTCATTCTTTCTTCAGTCGAAAAGAAATTAAGGTTTTTGATGAAAATATTCCAGGATTTTTCTCCATATAATGCACTTTACTGGTAACCAAACGGTTCAAGGTCCGAAAGACCGTTTCAGTGGAAACTGTTCAAAGGGCTTTAAACGATTCCAGACGATGAATAAAGGGTCTTATCAAGCGAAACGATCACTCATTTAAAAAAATAATAAAGTTTAAGTTTTAAGCTTAAACTTTGCTCTGTTCTTTGATGCACGTTCGTGACTCTCCTGTTGCGTACTCGTTCATCAAAATGAACAAATCTTTTTCAGAGTCAATTTGTTCATTTCGTTCGTTCAATTAACTAATTGACTCAGAGAAAGATTTGTTCTATTGATTAAGAAGTTCGAACAGGAAAGTCACGGACGTGCATCACAGAACAGAGCAAGGCGACCATTTGAGCTCATAAAACTTAAACTTTGTGATTTATTTTTTTAAATGAGCGATCGTTTCGCTTGATAAGAACCTTATTCATCGTCTGGAACCATTTAAAGCCCTTTGAACAGTTTGCAGTTTGTACTGAAACTGTCTTTTGGACCTTGAACCGTTCAGTAAAGTGCATTATATGGAGAAAAATCCTGGAATATTTTCATCCAAAAACCTTAACTTCTTTTCGACTGAAGAAAGAAAGACATGGACATCTTGGATGACATGGGGGTGAGTAAATTATCAGCAAAAGTGTTTTTTAAAAGTGAACTACTCTTTTAAGCATTGATCTTAACAGCTGCTTTATTTCTTTGCAAGTCTCAGAAAATGTCTTTTTCACTGCACAGCTTTGACCAAACACTTCACTGCCCTCGATTCATTAAATGTTATTTTTAAACAAGTGTGAAGTTACCAAGTTGTTTTTTGTGTGCAGGCTGAGTCAGGCTACGGGTCTGAGAGCAGTCTCCGCCGCCATGGTTCCCTACTGTCCCTCACCTCTGCCGCCAGTGGCCTCTCCACCACCTCCGCATCCTCCTTCAAGGTGAGAATCAGTCTCTGCCTCCACAGTCCCAACTTGTGCAACTTCTTATGTAGTTTCTATTCAATGTTTATTTGCAAACTGTTGAACAGAAGGGATACAGTCTGCGTGAAAAGCTAGCAGAGATGGAGACCTTCCGGGACATTCTCTGCAGACAGGTGGACACTCTGCAGAGGTACTTTGACAACTGCGCAGACGCTGACTGTAAAGATGAGCTTCACAGGGATAAAGGTGAGGAAAACAGTTATGATACAGGGAGTTTTATCTTGCTGAGGGGGCAACTTGGCGTTAGACGGTAGAAAACTTGCCATTCAAATTCTTTTCGTATTTAGAGGTGTGCCATTTTATATTGTGCGTTTTATAACTTTACAAGGATAGTTCACCTTAAAGAGAAAATTGTCATTAATGGTGTTCTTTGAAACACAATTGAAGATATTTTCTGTCCCTCCAGTAAAAGTCCACACAAACAAAACTTATGGTAAACGGAAGCTCAGTCAGTCATGCCTGCTGGATTTTGTAAGAACCAATGAGGTTGTTTCTCATGCGCCAAGCAAGCAGGGTTTAACTTCAGTTTACCATATTTGATATGCTCTATGGTGTGTTGATCTGGCTTATGTGAATAAAATATATGTTCATCATATAAAGGTGTTGGATTAGACCTTTTGGCATGTATAGATTTATTTTACGATGTGTTTTTTTTAACTTTTTAATGCGCAAAAGTTTTGGTTACATGGACCGGAAGGCTGAGAGAACATAAAAAATATCTTTGTTTCAAAGATGAACAAAGGTCTTATGGGTTTGGAACGGCATTAGGGTAAATAAAAGTTGTCGGTATTCTCATTTTTGTGTGATCCTTCTCTTTAAATGGATGAGTGCACTGCACATTCAAATTGCTTGAGTTGTTTGTTGTAACACTGCTGAATTTTTTTCACGCAGTATCTGATGATGAGGAAAATTTTCCAACCTTACGTCCAGATTATCTCAACAACAACAGCAGCAAAGAGAAACGTGAGTTTGTATGTCTTTTTTTATAAGCACATCTACTTTGTGCCTAATACATTTATTGATGAAAATGGTCAAATCCTGTCCGAATGCAGTTTGATTCTCGAGCAATCATTTTTTTTTCATATTTTCTGAATACAGTGTATGTAGGATCAAAAAAAATTTATCAAAGTTTTCATGTCATGAAAGGTTTTGATCCACTTCAAATGTTGACTAATGTAATATTTGTTCATACGTCTTTATTTGTAGTAGCATTAAAAAAAAAACTTACACAGTCTACACCATTGCAATAAACTGCACGTCATGCAGTTAGTGGTAACATCAATTTGGAGTGTGTAAAGAGTGTAAAGTGCTTTTTACTCCCGTAATGGTGAAAATCTTCCATTATGTCCATGATGGTGGTTGTTAAATGGCTTATTTCTTTCTAGGTCTGAAAACAATTGATAAGACACTTATAAAGATTTAATTAAGCAGCTGAAATTTCTTCAGAAGTAGAGCTAAGTTGGAGTACGGCTGCTATTTAATATTAATTTGACTTGATTTTTCTGCAGTATTTCCTGTGGACAGCCTCAAAGCTCCCGTAGGCATCGATTTTAAGGGTGAAGCCATCACGTTTAAAGCCACTACAGCAGGAATCCTGTCCACACTGTCCCACTGCATCGATATTTTGGTCAAACGAGAGGAGAGCTGGCAGAGACGACTCGATAAGGTAGTGTGCAGCACAAAATCTTACAGACTCCAAACTGTAGTGTACATCAACATATAGTAATTCTAATTCATACATGTTTGGTGAGTAAATTATGACAGAATGTACATTTTTTTGATTATCATTACCTATCATTACCTAAAATATGATTTATAATATTACAAAAAAACTATTTTAATTTCAAATAAATGCTTTTTAATTTCCCATGTACATATTAAATTCAATCTGAAACAGGCAGATACCTATAAAAACAAATCAAAACCATGTGTAAGAGTTAATGAATGCAGACTGATCTCATGAAGTAGACACGCCAATTCCTATTTCCGTTTTTGGCGTGCTATCAAGACGCATAATCGCCTTTCAGCGTGTTTATGAACGCCGTTGACTTAACGTTATATAAATATATGACTTACCTCAACCCCGTCCCTAAACCTAACCGTCACTGGGGTTAATGGCATTTATGACTGTTCCCTTACCATCCTAGGTAAAAAAAAAGATATGACTTACAGTACCTCAACCCCATCCCTAAACTTAACCGTCACTGGGGTTAATGGCATTTATGACTGGAGATTTGACGGCGTGTACAGACACGCGGAATGACGCGGATGTTAATGGCGTAGACATATACGCATACACGCAGATAGCTCAAAATGCGTAGAGATAACACGCCACCTGACTCGAAAGTGGCGTATATGTTTACGCAAAAGTCATGATGTCATGTTGATGAATGAATAAATAAATATATGTATGTTTGTGCCATTAAAAAATATAAGAGGGGTAAAAGTCATAGTGTGGTAAACAAGGGGATCTGAGATTGTTGGGAATTTAAAAGCTGAACCACTTTAGGAAACAAGGTTGCCTTCCTCCTTTGTGTCCCACAGCCTGGACAGCAAAGTCTTCAGAAAACAGGACATGTGAAAGGTCTTGGAAAGACTTCTTGGAAAGAGCCCTAATAAGAAGTCCAATAACTTCTATTTTGAAGTGTGATAGAATTAAAACAGCAGACGATGGAGAATGTAATGACACTTCCAATGTAGGAGTAGTAGAACATAGTGAAGATGTTCTTATTATCCTCAAAGGAACTGAGCTTCGTTAAAAGGTACTGGTGCTGCTGGAATTTCCTAAGTTTCTCTTCCGTGTTGGAAGTAAATTTCAACAGATTGTCAAAAATTGTGCCCAAGTACTTGTACTCCTCAACAATCTCTATGGGCTTTCCGTGAATGATGATAGTGACTGCCGTAGTCATCTGCCTCTGCTTATTAGAAAAGGTTACTTCGATCTCTTTAGTCTTGTTCACATTTAGTTTCAAACTGGAGTTGTCACACCACTCAACAAATTCCTGGAGAGTTGGACCATGATGCTGTGAAGGTCCTGAAACCCGAGACAGTAAGATGGTGTCATCAGCAAACTTAATTAGATGACAGTTAGATTGGGTGGACCTGAAATAGTCGGTATGCAGAATGAAGAGACACAGCCCTGTGGATAACCAGTGAAGTGTATAGGAGGTCAGAAAGGATCTGTCCAATAGAGGGAATGCATGTGACGTCATCGTCGGCCAGAGTGCCTGCAGTTACTCGCAGTGAGTGGCAAAAAGACTGAGCAGCTGTATATGTTTTCAGCTTGAATGCCAGGAAAAACAAACACAACACATATAAAGTGGGAAAGAGCTTTGTGATTGACTGTACAACTAGATTTGACAAAAATCGGGAGGTCTATTTTAACAGACTGCTATAGAAAGAAGATCAAATGGATCACTGCAATTCACAAAAACAATTGGACTCCAGTCAGTGAAAGGTGGATTTGCAGTTATTATTTTGTGTCAATATGCTGAATTTAGCTGTAAAACCATACCCATATATTTTGTATTGTTATATATATTAACAAGTCATCAATTAAATATTTATCATTGCATATTCTGCATTATTGGATGTTTTTTTAATAAACACTGACCAAAAAAAACAAACAACCTATAAAGTTTTAGGGCTGGACGATATGATGATATATGTAGGCTATATATAACACTGATATAAGTAATTACCCAGATTTAGACCTACCTATATTGTATTTATATGAAGCCTTCACAGGCAAATTTACTTTATGTTTAGGTCTATATTGCTTTTATTTCCCCAGTGTCGAAATCAGGCAAACATAAATGTCAGACAACACGATTGCTGGCTGCATGTCAATATCCATGGATCACTGGATCGTTAGTGAGTTGTAAGGAACACTATTGAGTCCAACATTGAGTCCAACATTTAAATTGATAAAATTGTTCATTTTAGTCGCATTTTCGCAGTTTCCCCTATTAACCCTTGTGCTGCATTAGATTTTCAACACCGTTGAGTGCATTAAGGACCAAAAATGGCCACATATTAAACATTGCCTAAAATATTATATATTATTATTATTTTCCACTTTTACCAAGTTAAATCTTTTAACCAGCATCAGTCCTCATCATAACTACCAAAAATGTATTCAATTTCAGGATTTTAACCCTTTAATTACCAGTTTTGTTTGCGAAACCATCGATTTGTATAAGAGGAAAAAACACAAAAATTCAATTATTTTCAATAAACTAAATGCAAAGAGAAAACTTTAGATTTGGATTATCACAGTCCCACTTTGCAAAAAATCCCACTTAGCGCGGTTGGAGACCAAAAATGGAGACCAAAAATGACCACCTATTAAACATTGCCTATTGCCTAAAATAAGGTGCATTTCCACACATAGGGAATAAATATGTAGTGACGTCATCTGGTGGAATACACTATATAATGCAAATATAATGCTTTTGCTTCAAAATGAAAGGATGTTTGTGCAAAAATCACGTTTCATGTATTTCTGACAGCCTCAGATTTAAACGTTTTAATGGGTTTCAATGGGCCATTTTTGGTCTTTATGGTGCTGAGTGTTACTATTTGATCTACACAGTGTGTGTTATACATATTTTGCAAAATGGGATCACATTTTTTACATGTATCCAAAAAGTCACAATTTTGCCAAATTTCATACCATTTGCATTAAAACAGCCAAAATGGTCAAAGAAATTAAACTGCAAAAGACCAAAAATGTCCCTAATGCAGCATAAGGGTTAAATCCAGTCACGCAGCAGATCTTTTGCCACTCAGTCTGGCTGAGGGGGGTTGTTCCGGCGGGAAAGTGACGTCAATGCATTCCCTCTATTGGTCTGCCAATATAGCAAAGTGAATGGTGACCAGGGCCCATCAATCTCCAAAAAGGCTCCATTAAAGAAGTTCATCGGACTCCTGAGTTATATTTCAAGTCCTCTGAACCCTTACGAAAGCCTTGAATAAGAAAAATACCTCAATTTTAAAAGAGTATGGGTTTGGAACAATGTGAGGATTTTTTTTTTTTTTTTTGATAATTTCAGTTTTACAAGAAGTATTGTTTATTTTGGGACTACCATATACTTTTTTTTTTTTTGCAATATTGAAACCACAGAGTGCATTTTGTTATGTATGAATCATTCGGCATCAAGCTGTTTTGTCACAAGCTTAAAATGGGCTCTATTTACTTCCCACATAACACCTTAATTACTGTATGAGTCACAAAGACACATCCATTAAAACAAAAGTGCATCTGGTCTCCAGAAGCCATGCATTCCTCACATTAGCATCGTCATTAGTATCTGAGTGTAAAGCTTCTGCTCGCACTTGCCCGACCAGTTTTTCCCTTTACAGTCCAACCCCTGCTATATTATCAGCCAGGAAGCCCCAGCCGCAGCGAATTCCAGCCGCAGATTTTACAGCATGTTCACAGTCAATCAACAGGATTGGATGGACCTTTGAACGGAATAAAGCTTTCTGCAAAATGACCAGAGTTTCCCATTTCTGAGGATTGTGTGTTTTGATGTTAGCGACCGGATTGTAAAGGATGTCTACAGTGTACATTTCTTCAGCGTTGAAGCCGTGGCAGAACTGGGTAGCGCTTCAGAGCACTAATGAAAACTGGATTCCACTGTCTACGCACAGCAGCTTCTACACTGTAGGTTTGACTTTCTTGTGTCCAGTTCACTGGTTATTTGATGCTACGCTCTGTTTTAAGTGCTGAAAAGAGTCACTTTACACACTGTATGTGTTTTTAGCCTTTATGTGTTTTTGTCTTGCGTTTGTGCCATGTAAGTGGATGCGTTTGCATTTTCATCTCAGCTCTGCCATTGGTGTTTTATCGCTTTGGTTTAGTGGAGTCACATTACCACCTTTTGATAGTTATCAACTGTCATATAAGCCGGGTGTTGTCAGTAATTGTCTCGTGTATCAGTATGTGTACAATCTTTGTGTCAGTAGTAGAGGTGTGTCAGTGCTTTTAGCAAAGACACACCTGTCAGTTTTTGAACTGATCGGATTTATTATTTACTAAACAAAAATTATGCAACAACTACTTGTCTACAACACCCAAAGCTTCTCAGTTAGTCAAATGATCAAACATGTTTCAGTGAAGATTTAATGTGGCAAGACTACTTCAGTTATTTGTTTGACTGGTTTAAAGGTTGACTTTCTGCAAGTTGTTTAGAGAGCGGGTGTTATGGTCTCCTCCCTTTGTTGAATGAATGGCCTTCCAAAGAGCAAGACACCAATCGGGATCATCAATCGCATCTGTAGTAGGAAAGACCGTTGAAATGGGTGTGTTTGCTTTAGCTGACGCATGAAACTGCCTGTGGACCTGTCAGATTGCCTGTCACATGTCTTTGCTCTGTCCCGTATTCTTTATTTGAATCCTTAACAGATATTTTTTTGGATTTTTTTGATTTGATTCCTCATGAATCCTCATGATAGTCGTGATTGCCTATCATGAGGATTCATGAGGAATCAAATCAAATTTATTATGGTATGCAAACATATATACGTTGTAGAACTCAAAACGTCTTGCTAAAAGTCCAAAATGTTTATTGAAACTGGGGGGGTAAAAATGGTTCGTTCCAAAACTTTATTTCAGAATTAAAATCCCAACGGTCATTTTTCCATGACCATTTACAATACCATTTTAAAAGGTTGGGGTCAGTTAGACAGTGTTGTAGTCGAGACCACCTCACTCGAGTCCGAGTCGACACCGAGACCAGAGAGAGTCGAGTCCGAGTCGAGACCGAGTCCATAGAGAGTCGAGTCCGAGACCAGAGACGGTCGAGTCCGAGTCGAGACCGAGACAGTGAGGGTTGATTACCTAATTTACTTTTATTTACTTAGAGAAATCCTTTTTTTTATTTTTTTTTTACTGAATTTACTTAGAGTTTAAAAAATATGATCAGTTTAGGGTAAAAAGGCCACATAGTAGGTGGTGTTAAAAGTAATTTTATTACAATTTGTCATGCGCAGTTGCGCACTAGAAAGTCACCAATCACTGGGCGTGTCAATCAATTTAAAGAAATATTTTATTAACATACATTAATAATCATCAAAAATATTTTGAATTTAACTCGAGTGGACTCGGGAATAATTCCGAGTCCTAAAAAAAAAAAATGTTCGAGTACGAGTCAATTCCGAGTCCAAATGGACACGAGTCCATGACAAGACCAAGACCATATGGTCTCGAGACCGAGTCCGAGACGAGTCCGAGTCTCGAGTACTACAACACTGCAGTTAGATTTGTATTATTTTTAAAGATATAATTTAGTTTTTCTGCAAGGAAGCATTAAACTGATCGATAGTCGAGACATTTATAATGTTACAGAAGATTTCTATTTCAAAAAACAGAAATAACTTCTGTTCTTTTGAAATTTCTATTCATTAAAGAATCTAGTACAAAAAATATGAATGGGCACAACTGTTGCTAACAATGATAAAAAAAATGTTTCTTGAGCACCAAATCAGCATATTAGACTGATTTCTAAAGAATCATGTGACACTGAAGACTAATGAAGAGTAATGATACTGAAAATTCAGCTTTGCCATCACTGGAATTAATTACATTTTAAAATATATTAAATTGGAAAATGGTTACCTTTAAATTGGAAAAATATGTTTGTGTTTGTGTATTTTTCTTAAAATGAATGAATCAGACTTTTTTTTTTCAAAAGCATTGAAAAAATCTTAGAGACCCAAACATTTGAAATTTATTATAGTAATGACCCCTTCTTGAATTCATGGATTTCATATTGGATATAGTAAAACTGTGAGTAACATTCTTTCCACAAAAGGAAATTGAAAGGAGAAGACGGGCTGAAGACGCCTACAAAGCTGCATTGACAGAGCTGAAGAAGAAGCCTCATTATGGAGGACCAGACTATGAAGTAAGTTCACAACCTTTCATTTACACTGTCCTGTCCATCTGTGGCCCAACACACAACCCTCCATTTTTGACTGAGATGTTCTCTCTGTGCTAAACGTGTCTGTGCAGGAAGGACCAAACAGTCTGATCAATGAAGAGGAGTTCTTTGATGCTGTGGAAGCTGCATTGGATAAACATGACCAGATCGAAGTACAAGTAATGATTCAGATGAATTAATAATTTTGCAAAGCTGGATGTTTTACACATTTCTGTTTTCTAAGGCATCTATTTTATGTACTGTTACCTTGACGCATGTTTCATTAACGGGATACTCCACTTTTTTTGGAAATAGGCTCATTTTACAACTCCCTCAGACAGAGTTAAATTCGTTTTCGAATCCATTCAGCTGATTGTCTGATATTTAGAAGAATATCAGTAACCAGTATGGAAGTCAATGAGACCAGAAACTGTCTGATTCGGATTCGAAAACGGTAAAACTCAACTGTTTAACTCTGAGGGAGTTGTAAAATGAGCCTATTTCCAAAAAAAGTGGAGTATCCCTTTAAATGCTGAGCTGCCATCCTATTTGTTATAATGGCTGTTTCCTTGTAATGGACTGTTTGAACACATCATCATGACTCTTGAAGTGTAAATATATACCAAGGGATTATATTTGTGTTTTCAGTTCTGTAGAAAAAACTGGGAAAACCAAAATGGTCAGAGTGGCCTAGTGTTCCTACATATTGAGCTGTGGCACTGTTACTGTTGTCACCTTAAAAGTTCTCTAAACAAATTTAGCCATTTTGCTAACTTTACCACTTACCTTCACAAGTCCACAATTTTACATTAAAACATCCCATTAAAATTGAGCGATAGTTGTTTTTAAGTCAGTCAGTCAGTCATTTAGTTAATGTCAGAGAGTGCGATTCTTGACCACAGTATAGGGACGTTCACACCAAAAATGATTACTACTGTATAACTATGGAGTTTCTATACGAATATTTACGTCCACACAACAGCTATAGCGATACTGACAGAGAGGAATGATTTCATTGGAATCACTATACTAAATACATTGACAGCCAGTCAAAATCCATCAACTTTAAAGAACTCTGTTTACATAGACAAAATAACTTTGTTCATTTATAAATAAACATAACGTTATCATCCATTGGTGTGGACTTTATGGGTGTTAACGCGTTCAATCACACTGAAAGTCTGGTTGAGAGAAAGTTGAGATCAGAAAAAAAAAATTATAAAATGGCAAATATTGTCCTTGTTGATGTTTCAGTTTACTACTAGTTGGAACCTGAACTGATAATGAATATGAACTCTCTACTTAAATGTATAGTTACACTGTAACAAGGACACCATGGCCCTCAATCGGGTCATGGGGTCTATACGACCCCAATCGACTTTTACTTAACAAAAAAAAAAGGTTCCCTTCATCTCAGTGGAATAAGATTTTGTGACTTTTCATACATTATCTTTCTATACACGCACAAAAAAAAAACTGTGCTTGATTCGGTTGTTCTGAAGGTATGTAAAAAAAGTTTACACTTCTGGTCTTTGGGGTCAATATGACCCCACATTGAAATGAATGGGAGATCTAAAAAAAACTAAATATTTTCTTTGTGTCAAAAAAAAAAAATAAACATCCGGCATAAATCTGAACATTTTTACACAGAAATGAAGGCCTAGTACTAGAGCATATTTAAATGCACTGTATTGTAAAAAAATATTTCATATGCTAATGCTAAAGCTAATGGTGTAGTTGAGGAATTGTGTGGTATATGGATACAAAAGTACTTTATATCTCCAAAAACACAGCATTAATGAATAGATGAGAAGTAAACAAAAAAATGATATATTATTTGTATGATTAAAAATGTATATTTTTTTGTACAATTACTCAATCAATTGTTGGGGTCGTATAGACCCCGAAGCCCAGAAGTGTAAACAGGAAACGAATACCATTTGAAGGAAATGTGTAACCAAGAAAAAAAGGAAAGAGGAGTCGATTCCCTTGATGGAATGGACTCCAAATTTTGGAAATGATTCTTGATTACCAATGCCTTATTCGACTCCCAACCGTACCTTTTCAACAGTTTGTTGTTCATCAGGAGCCAATATACCAATTAGGACACTATCTACAAAGCACATTTACAGCTTATTTAATTTGCATTGCTCATATGTTTTGCAGTCCCAGGCAGAAAGAAGCAGGGTATCTCGACAAATCTCCCTCTCTCCAGACACCTATTCCTCCATCGGCACTCAGAAATACTCAAATAAGGTGACTCACCCACACAAACACACACTCCTACACACAAACACTCTATCAAAGCACATTTGCTTCTTCGTGACTGATTATGCAATTCTGTCATTGCTGATGGTGGATCTTCTCTGTGAAATTCTTGGAACTTTTACGTTTGTGATTCTGCCTTTTGTTCTTCACGTTCCTCCTGCTGAAGTGTGATTTACAGTGGAAGTCTTCTTTGTATTCTCTGGGTGATGATTTTTTTTTTATTTCCCTCTCTTTCCTTTGACCTGTTTCCCTCTGGCTTTCTGTCTCTTGGGTTCAGCCTCGCAGTCATACTTCCTCCTTGTCCTCCTCCGTCGACCTCATAAGTGCCTCAGATGACGTGCACAGGTTCAGTGCTCAGGTAGAGAAATGACACTACACTAGTGTGGATGAACTGCAGGCGTATGATTTGTTCGTAAACTCAGAGAAATGTTTGTTACTGTTACTGTTTTTTTGCTTGTATACTTTCAGCAACACATGCCTCTTGTTTTGTTCACAGGTTGAGGAGATGGTGCACAGTCACATGACTTATTCTTTACAGGATGTGGGTGGAGATGCTAACTGGCAGCTGGTTATTGAAGAAGGGGATATGAAGGTGAAATAGATATCAAAATATTTTTTTTTTAATTTGAAACCGAGCTTGTTGCTATGGAAGCCTGTTTCCATATCAGAGTAAAAAATAAGCCTATAACAATGCCTGTAACATCTATCTATCTATCTATCTATCTATCTATCTATCTATCTATCTATCTATCTATCTATCTATCTATCTATCTATCTATCTATCTATCTATCTATATATGAAGAGTTCAGATGCAAAAGCCTCTAAATGCCATTTGAAATTTTCTTCTAAAATGACTATTTTTATCAAGCTTGTATATTTAAGTTCAGTAATTTCACTTAAATGACAATTAATAGGTCATCTTCATTGCCATTTAAGTGAAATTACTGAACTTAAATATACAAGCTTGATAAAAATGATCATTTTAGAAGAAAATTTCAAATGGCACTTAGAGGCTTTTGCATCTGAACTCTTCATATATATATATATATATATATATATACTCTATGTGTGTATGCATGCATGTACAAGAAACAAACTTGTTGCAACATTTGTTTTTGCAGGTGTATAGGAGAGAGGTGGAGGAGAACGGCATCGTTCTGGATCCTCTCAAAGCTACTCATTCTGTCAGAGGAGTCACGGGGCACGAGGTCTGCCACTACTTTTGGGACACAGCTTATCGGAACGATTGGGAGAGTATGTTCACCTCAACATATCATTTTGCCTTTTTGATCTTCTAATATAACATTGCCACTGTTTATATATCAGGTTATCAGGTTACCCTGTGTGTATAGGACATGGAAATCAGTGTTATTTTAGGCCCTGTTCACACCAGGTATTAAGATGGGTTTTGGTCGTTCAGAGCAGAAGTGGACAAGGGACACATTCCAATTTACACCCAGTGTTTTAATCTCTCTCTTTTGTCCATTTGTGACAACTTTTCTCCTGATTTTTTTGAGGGGAGGATCTACGTGACAAAAAATACGGAGAAAAATCCATATGAATATTTAATATGAAAAGTATAAATATGAAAAGTGAAAAGTATAAAAAATATTAATATGGAGAGCAGCAGCTTTTGTTTTTTGCTCTTGTAGCCACAAGACCATGGCGAACATGGTGAGTGCGTGTTAGAAATCAGAAATGGTGAGAGAACATTGGTACGTTTTTCATATTCAAACCAAACTTGGGTCTTCGTCCGACAAAATTTAAATTCTGTCTGGCTAGCGTGCTTCCCATAATGTTTACACTGAAGGTTATTTGACCACATGAGCGTTTACACTATGAAAACAATCCGGTCAAATGCGTTTTTGGCTACCACTTGAAGTGCTTGAAAGTGGATGAGCTCAAAACATTAAATGTGCTTTTGTCAATTGATTTTATTTATTTTTATTGCCATTTAGGTTTAATCTATTTTAGTTTTAGTTTATTTATTTCCAGTTAATAAATGTGTGTGTGTGTGTGTATGTATGTATATATATACAGTATATATATATATATATATATATATATATATACTATTTATTTATTTTTTTACTTTTTTATATTACATTATAATAATTAGAAAAAAAAATGAATAGTTTTAGTTAATAGTAATAACTGCTGCAAATAATAAGAAAATGCTGTTTGGTTATTCATGCAAACACATTTACCTTATCTTTTAAAGCAACAATTGACAGCTTTCAAGTGGTTGAGACGCTCTCGGATAAAGCGGTCATCATTCATCAGACACATAAAGTAAAGCATCGTTCACTCTTCCATTATTGCTGGTTGTTTCTGAAATCATTTGTGGTTGTTGCAGTTGCATTGACATCTTTAGATACACATTCTCACTCCTCTTTTGTAGAGAGTGTGGCCTGCCTCCCAGCGGGATGTGCTTTATGTATCAGTTATTCGTAAAATTCTCTCCACCAATGAGAATGATCCTGACACCTGGCTGGTGTGCAACTTCTCAGTGGATCATGACAGCTATCCAGTAAGTACCTGGGACTGCAGAAGTATCTATTAAAATGTTTCCCTTTTCTTACTATTTGATATCACAGACATTATTATTATTATTATTATTTATAATAATACTTAAAAAATTAAAGGTACACATAAAGCTATGCATCAGAATACTCTCTAACTGAGGTTTCTCATGTTTTCTCCAGCCCTCTGCCAGATGCATTCGTGCCAAAATCAACGTAGCCATGATTTGTCAAACACTAGTCAGCCCACCAGAGGGAGACAAAGACATCACCAGGGAGAACATCCTCTGTAAAATCACATATGTAGCCAACGGTAAGCCTAGCACTACAACCATGATGAGAGTTTTCACGGGTCAGGGTGTCTGACCATCCTAATTGAACCCTTTAAAATAATTCAAACTTAAGTTTGGGTGGGTGTCTTAAAAGTACATGCATGACTGTTTAAAAGTTTGTGGTCAGTAAGATTTGTTAGTCAGTAAGTATTGGTCAAAAGTGACAGTGAAGATTTCACAATGTATTTTACAAAAGATTTTACAAAAGATCAAAATATTTAAAATAAATGCTGTTCATTTGAACAAAATATTTCCACAAAAATATTAAGCATTTTAATATATATAGTTATGCAAAATTCAGCTGTACTATCACAGGAATTAATTACAATTAAAAATATATTTAAATTATAAAATAGTTAATTAAAATTGTAATAATATTTCAACTGTCTTATCTATAATTTTGTCAGTATTTGACTTGGTAAACTCTGAATTACTTTTAGTTCTTTTGAACACAAAATTATATTTAAAGGAGTAGTTCACTTTTAAAAAAAACTTTTGCTGATAATTTTCTCACCCCCATTTCATCCAAGATGTCCATGTCTTTCTTTCTTCAGTCGAAAAGAAATTAAGGTTTTTGATGAAAACATTCCAGGATTTTTCTCCATATAATGGACTTCAGTGGGAACCAAACGGTTCAAGGTCCAAAAGACAGTTTCAGTACGAACTGCAAACTGTTCAAAGGGCTTTAAACGATTCCAGACGATGAATAAGGGTCTTATCTAGTGAAACAATCGCTCATTTAAAAAAATAAATAACAAAGTTTAAGTTTTATAAGCTCAAATGCTCGCCTTGCTCTGTGATGCGTGTTCATGACTCTCCTGTTCGAACTCGTTCATCAAAATGAACAAATCTTTTTTCGAGTCATTTGGTTCATTCATCGAACGAAATGAACGAATTGACTCTGAAAAAGATTTGCATTATATGGAGAAAAATCCTGGAATATTTTCATCAAAAACCTTCATTTCTTTTCGACTGAAGAAAGAAAGACATGGACATCTTGGATGACATGGGGGTGAGTAAATGATCAGCAAAAGTTTTTTTAAAAGTAAACTACTCCTTTAAAAGGAATGTTGGTAAACAGATATTTGACATCTTCTAGCAAAAGACGTCTGGCTGTTTAAAAATGTCAACCGCCCCTAAATATCATAAATATATTATTTTTACACAGAGGACATAAGAGTTTGGATTGCAATCCTTGTTTTATGATATACATGATATAAAATGTCACATTAATGCTGTTCATGTAATCCTAAAGTAAATCCTGGTGGTTGGGCCCCTGCATCAGTCTTGCGAGCCGTAGCCAAGAGAGAATACCCCAAATTCCTCAAACGCTTCACCACATATGTTCAAGAGAAGACCAGCGATGAGGCTATCCTCTTCTGAATAACACCAGGTAAAAGGTAGTGGCTTTTTCCTGCTTTTAAATCACAAGGCATTGTACATTTATTCCAAATCTTGTTTTCTCTTCCTACAGGGTGTTTAATCTACATTCCCAGTTTGCTTTCTGACTCACCTGAAGAAACGCCTTATTCACAATGCTCTACCATCACTCATGACAAAGCACTGCTCTGCCCAAGTGCTCTTGACTCTTCAGAAACCTTTTTCAAACTGTATCCATACAGACTGAACAAAAGCGGTACACCAATATCTGTAAAAGACACACTAGAACAACCAACACAGTCTGTTCATCTTCAAAAGGCCTTACTTGTTTTTTCATAATTGAGCCGCGGCTCAGGTTGTTAAAGTTTTTTTACATTTTTGTAAATATTTGATCATAGTTTGAGTTTTGACTGTGGTCTTGATGAAATATATATATATATACTGTAAACTTGATGCCTTGATTTATATGATTCTCACTGGCCAATAGCCATTTGTCTTAAGAAGACCCTTTCTGTCCTCATGATCAAGAGGATGTCAGACTTCAGTCTCACAATCTATTGTACAGTTAGTGTATGAATGTTTAACATTATTTACATGTGAAGGCATTACACATTTTTGATTTTTGTAATTTATAAATGTGGCTTTTGTCGATGTGTATGTGTAATGGGAGCTGCTAATATTGAAAAGTAGAGGCTATTTTGGTTGACCTGTAGAAAGGTAAGTGACTTGTATATGACCATTATTCCAATTTTTTTTTTTTAAGTTTAGTTTTGTTTTTTTTGTTCTAATTTTCAGAGGTTTCATAAGTAATTTCTGCAAGTAGGTGGTACTTTGATGTACAAATGTTTCAGCAGTTTAATCGCTCCACTTTTCACATGAATTGGTTCATTGTTACCTGTTGGTCTTCCATCTACACAATATATGTGGAATTACTGCCATTGCACAGTTTTCTGTCACTTTACTGTGAATTAATTCACTGTATGGAAGATTGAATGAATCTGGCACATTTTCAGCTATCATTAGACTTAAAGGAGTAGTTTACCCCCAAATTCTAATCATTTACTCACTCTCATGTTGTTTCAAACCTGAAGAAAATTTTTTATTCTGTAGAACACAAATAAGGTATTTTGAGAAATGTCTGTTTTCCCCCGTGCATTGGTAACTAAATCAGTTTGGTTACCAACATACTTCAAAATATTTTCTTTTGGACGAACGAGTGTAAATGATTATATGTAAATTTTGGGGCGTAAACTATCTCTTTAATAAAGGCTTCAAGTTAATTTTTATTTTTTAAGAGAATCCATTTATTAATTGAATCTCACTATTGTAATGCGTTGGTTTTGTTTTTTGTGACGTGAGTAACAGTATTTGCATTTAACAATATGATTTTTTTTTTTTTCTGTTTTAAAAGTCCATCATATTTTGTTCCCATACTAATACTCCAGTTCCGAACGGCTGATTTGATGGATGCAAATGATCGAATCGTTGCATAACCTGCCTGCCATCATAGATTTGCTGCTGCAGTACAAGCACTTTTATTTAGTTGGATGGTGTGAAAGTCTTAGTTCATGAAAGCAAGAAGAAACTAAGAAAGAATACCTGACTATTTTGAGATTGATTTGACCTTTCAGTTGATTTGAGACAAATGTTTTGTAAATGACTTCTATATATACTGTATGTAGTATCACCAATTTATTAATGAAATCAAATTTTATTAAACAAAAGCAAAACTTTCACTTTATTAATTTGTGTTTGTTACAGGCTACAGCACATAATGATTTATGTACTGAGTAATATTGATTAATAGTTCAGGGTTAGTTGCATGTGATTATGCAGAATATAGCTATTATTAGTAACTACATATAACAAGGACACTGTAAAATCAATTTTTACTGCCTAGTGCCTATAGTTTTTTTTTTTTTTTTTTTTATTTCACTCAAGGATGATTTTATGCGTGTTGTACAGGAAGAATATCTCAGTATGTTGCAATAAACCAACTCAACCTCTGTGAACTCTGCACTGGGCGTGTCCAATCACGCTGAGCGCTGATGATGACTGACAAACCTATGGGCTGATATGGTATCATGAGCATGTGATAGGGTTACTATCCAAGATAAGCATTAGGGGAGGAGTAACACGGTTAGCACTCTGATATTAACCATAGTGTGTGTCCAGCCGTTTTAATCCTTAAAGCCTATTAGTATCTATTTTAATGATACTAGTATCTATTGCATTAAGTACTATTCATTGGATGCTAGTACCTTTTGAAAAAAGATATTATTATTCATTAGATACTAGTTCTTATTTTTTTAGAGACTGGTACTCATACATTAGATACTGGTAGGCCTACCTGTTAAATAGACACTAGTACTTACTAATTCTAGTCCTTATTAGATACTAGTACTTATCCATTAGACACTAGTATCTATTAAATATAGTTCTTCATTACATACAGTTCTTATTTTGATGGTGACTGACTATTCTTTTGTTACGAGTGCATTTAAAAAAATTGCCATTGACTTCTATGGGGATCTGTCATTCAGATAATTATCAACTATTCAGTTCTGACTAGTAAGTATTACAATTGTGACTAGTACGTATTTATTAGATACTAGTAGTTATTCATACTTGTTTTTTAGATTGTACCTATTAGATATTAGTTCTTGTTAAATAGATGCTTAGTCATTAGATGTTAGTACCTATTAAATGGATACTAGTACTTACACACTAGCTACTAATACTTATTTAATAAATAATAGCACTTTTTATTGGATATTGGTATGTCACTAGTAAGATTTTTTATTTTACTAGTAAGATTTTTAATTGGACTGTATTGTGGTTGTTCTGACTAGTCATAACATAAGACTTGTAAAAAAAACAGTAAAATAAGAAAGGTTACGTTTACAATTAAAAAAGAGACTGTCTAATAAATAAGTACTAGTCTAGTACCTAACGAGTTAAATAGGTACTAGTATCGAAAAATAAGCAATAAATAAGTACTCTGGCAAGCCATTTAGCGTTGCTCGTCATAATTGCATTTTCACAGTGGTACTAATTTGTCATTAAAGAGTTATAATGGCTCCATGACAGCTAATGTCAAAACCAACCAAATTATGTCAAGGTATCATAACAAAGGCATGTCAAACAATGTCATGTTTGCATTAAAAATGTCATAACTGAGCAAATGATGCTTAATGACAGTTGTCACAAACATGCATAAAACTTCCTCATATTCATAACATACGTCATGTCATGATTATGAAGGTGACATGTTAGTCTTATGCACACCCCTTCAATTAAAGTGTTAGCGTCTTAGTGAATAATAGGATCAATATTGGAATAATTAGGCTACTATAGTACATGATTAGATGATTAATAATTCATTAATATTCAACATATTATTTGCATACTGATTATTTAAATAGTACTAGTACTATTTAAATAATCAGTACGCAAATAATATAATCTGTTACGGTAAGGATATTTTTGATATTAAAATGTTAACTAAAAAATAAGCACTAGTTCTATTTTTTCTTAAGTTAGGTATAATTAAATACTAGACACTTTTGGAATGAGTACTAGTGTCTAATAAATAATAACTATCTAATGAACAAGTAGCTACTAGTAGGCTATCTTTAAAAAGGTACTAGTACCTAAAGAATAATATGCACTAGTATATAATGAATAGGCACTAGTACTTGAAAAATAAGCACTGGTAGCCTACTTAAAGGAATACTATTATCTAAAAAAAAAAACTACTAGTAGCATTAAAATAGATAGTAGTATGTTTTAAGGATTAAATGTTAGAACGGCTTGCCAGCCGTAGTGTGTGTAAAGCACGTTTCATCCCTGTGCAGGTCTGTCTAGTAGGCTAGGGCCTCATTGAGGTTAAGCCAATCAGCAGTCAGTGTCCTGGTGAGATGTGATGCAGGGCGAGCTGATTGGCCGGCTCACACTCTGGTGAGGCAAGAGCCTATAATGGCATTGCTCAAACAGAACTCAAACATCTCGCCACATCCCGGTCTCCAGCACAGGCATAGCCTACCCTCAACATAGAACAGTTGTGCTTTTTTTCTTCTTTTTTTTAGTATTGTGCTTTTTTTTTAGCAGGTATTAGAGAATAAATTGATATTGGTAAAATTATTTGAAACATTCAGCGACATGATTCATTTGGTGCTTTTTTTTGTTTATTTTTTGTCTTATCACTTTGTAATCTTATCACGTTGTAAAAAATGTAATATTTAAGTTGCTTTAAATGTTAGCAACACACAAGAATAAATAGTAATGCACACAATGGCAACCGACATTATTTTTTAATATGAAATGCATTCCTTGCCAGAGAAATAATGAATAGATTGGCAGGATTTTAGTTTTAAACCTTGCACATTTTCTTAGTGTTTGTTTATTTGGTTGCACTTGCCCAAGTGAGAAAGAGAATATAATAAATTCAAGCACAATACAACGTATATATATATTTTTTCTTTTATTACAAAAAAATATACAAAACTTTGCAGTTTATTATTTATTTAATAATTTGAATTGTGCCTTTGGGGGAAAAATAGCAAGCTTCCTTTCAGTCTTGAGCATGAAACATACTTTTCTAAACATCTGCCACTCTTTTCCATGACATAAAAAACAGAACCAACTTAATAAAAGCCATTTCAAACCTTCATAAATACGCAATGTGTTATGTATTGTTACATAAACCCAATACAGTAAGTGTTCAAACACAAAGAAATCAGTAATTGAACAAAGAACTGAATTGTGGCTCATAGCACCTTTTGAAATTTCTGTCCCATCATGCCGTAGCACTACTCCTTTCAGTTACGCAAGTCATTCAATACATTCCTGTCATAGTAAAAAAACGAATGTACATTCTGACTCGAGAAACACTGCGATCACTGCTGACGGCTGCGTTTGGCAATTCCATAGTCGTTCTGTAATATTCTACATGTATACCATCTATGTATCATAGTACTTTAAACTCCTCTCTGTGTCAGTACTGTCCTGTGCCATTTCCCTTTCTAAGTGAAAAGAAGTAAACTTTCTCTTTCCCTTTCTAATGTTGCTGTCCAGTTTGGCAACAAGTTGACAAAGATATGCTACCAGTTGCCATCACCATCAAATAAAAATAAAGTACAAAATTCTCTCCACTTTAAACCATCCAGTGGCCTTGTAAGTGACCTGAACTTCATTGATTTTAGAAAACAAATAATGCTATATGGCCTTCTTTATCTGTATGTTCCGGCTGCTGTGGAATATTAACTCAGATATGATTTAGAAATACAGACTCTAAGCTTGTAAACACAGCTGGTCTTGATTCCGGTCTTAAATTAATCCAGTCTCTTTAACAAATCAGGGAAACCATAAACAGTCATAAGTTTGTATTCATTTTGCGGTCCTTGAAAATAATCTAAATGACTAATCATTTGTGCCTTGAAGATGAGATCATCTTTCTTTATGGCCCTTTGCCTCTTCAATAGGCGACGTCTCAAGATGCCTGCTTAGTACATGTTCCTGGAGCTTCTTGCAAATTCACTTTTGATCTAAAGCCAAAAAAGAAAAAAGAAATTATACAGGTGTTTGCAGATGATAGTTTACGTTACAAAACATTGTCAGTCTATTATTATGATATTATATTGTGCAATATTTTAAATTGTAAGGTAATTTTATTAATAGGATATTAAGATTACAATTGTTAGAATGATATATTACTGTGTGTGTATATTCATATATATGAATAAAACTGTACTATTCAATATAAATTTAATATAATATTTGTAAAATTATATATATACTGTATATATATATATATATATATATATATTAGTGCTGTCAAACAATAAAAATATTTAATCGTGATTAATCGCATTAATGTCATAGTTAACTCATGATTGATCGCAATTAATCGCACTTTTTTATTTATTCTAAATGTCTCTTGATTTCTTTGTGTCCCTTTATTTTTTTCTCCTTTAAATGCTCTTATCAACATGGAAAAGTGGATCGGCTTGTTTTGTGCAAATGTTTTTTTATTGAAAACAACATTGGCATATACTGTGTTCAATTTCACACTAACGTTCTCACTTTGAGCAAATAATCTCTTACACAATGTAACTGTCCATCAATAAAAGGGTGAAAGAAATACTGACGAGGTCCTGATATTGACGAGGGGGCTGAGAATTCGCATCAGCTGTGTGTGTGCGTGTGTGTGTGTGTGCTTTGCCATCATCAAGTGGTATTTCAGACTGGACGTGCTGCGATGATGATAGCTCCGTTCACAACGACAAAACACACCGATCACTTTGATCTTGTCAATGGAACCATTTGGCAACTTTTTAAAAGTAAACTTTCCATTCAGAATCTTATTGGCATTCATTTCGGTGTCTCGCGCTCGTCATCCTCTCAAAACGTAACTTTAACCTACTATTTGGCCGGCTCGCAAGCCCAAACGAGTTTTGTTTTGTTTGCGGCGTCGTGCCTGTGTTTTAGCTAGATCCGCTTGCGCTTTGGTCGACGAAGCAACAAAACGTCCTCGCGCGGCGCAAGCCATTGAAATGAATGGGTTTCATAGCGCAGCGTCGCGCAGCACCGCGCACGCCGTGTCCTGTTGCAACAGCATGTGAAAAAAAACTACAAAGTTTGCTATGACAAAAAGACTGTTAATCGCGCGATAAAAAAATTGACGCCGTTAAAATGCGTTTGCGTTAACGCCGTTAATAACACGTTTAACTGACAGCCCTAATGTACATATATATATATATATATATATATATATATATATATATACATACATCCATACAGTAAATAATATTAATGTTCTATTCATATTTTATAAAGAATTCTTACCTGTTGTGAGTCATGTGACTTTTCACCAGGTGTCCGGCAGCAAGTGCAGACATGAGTGACAGCTCTCCTGCAAGCACGGTCCCACACACCACCTTGGCAAGCTGTCGGGCATTTTCGCCCGGACACACCTGACAGGCACCCAGAACACCTAACATCTGAGAGATAATAAAACTGAATGAGATGCTATGAGAGTGGCTTCAAAACTGTGCATCCACAATGAAACTAAAACACACGTCTGTCTTTCGTAAGAGTCAAATATTGATCCTGTATCGAATAGGTGTACGTACCTGTAAACAGGCCTGCTGTGGAGGAAGGTTAGTGCCTCCGCCCACAGTGCCCAGCTCAATGGAGGGCATAGTACAGCTGATATAAAGATCCTCCCCGGTGTGGCCTGAGGCTTCCATAATAGTGATACAATTAGAGCTGCCCACTGTCTGCGCCGGGTCCTGTCGAGAACAAATTTGCACGTATTGAAACTACTGTATATAATCACACAACACATGGTTATTCGTATCAAAATCATATGTCAAACAATACAGCATTAACTTTTATTACCTGTCCACAAGCAATATAGATAGCAGCTACAATGTTGGCGGCGTGAGCGTTATAACCTCCGATGCTTCCAGCCATAGCAGATCCAACCAGGTTCTTGTTTATGTTCACATCTACCAGAGCCGCAGTCGACGTCTTTAAAATCTATGGGAAAAAAAACTTAGTCTGGACTTTCATTCTAAAAACATACATTTCCATCCAATATGCAGCCAATGTGGGACTTTTTGTATATGATATGGTTGTGTACCTCTTTGACAACTTTAGCTGGAATGGTGGCCTCACACACCACTGATTTGCCCCTGCCTTCAATCCAGTTGATAGCAGCCGGTTTTTTGTCAGTACAGTAGTTTCCACTAACAGCCAAAACTTGAAGCTCTGGAAATTCCTCCTTCAGCCTGGCGAGAGCCTGTTCTGTGCCCTGGTGACCAAAGAGAAAAGAAACATAAAAACTCAAGTAATGAATCGTGTCAGGTCGGTTAAGATCATTTCAATATTTACAGTGACCGTGTTTAACGTAATTTTGTAAAGTGCAATTCAGCGTACTTTTGAGATCATGTTCATGCCCATTGCATCTCCAGTTTTGGACTGGAATCGAATGTACAGGTTGCGACTTGCCAAGCCAATCAGAAGCTTCTCTAATCGTGCGAACCTACACAAACAACATAAATATATGTTATAAAATCATAATTAACTGCACTACCACAATAAATCTGTTCAGTGAAATAGTCCCGTACCTGCTGGTCTGGTCAAAGGACTCCTTGATGGTCTTGAAGCCCTCAGCGCTCTCCAGATAGGCCTTGACTTCAGCCGCTTGACAGGCAGAGGGAAGACGCACCACCGGCCCTCTGGTCATTGCATCTGCAAGAACACGGCTACTTGCACCACCTCCCAACTGTGGAACAGTCATTCACGACAACATTACACTCATGCGATTTACACTAGACATTACGCAACTTTCCATCAGTTTAGGCTCCCTTTGAGAACTAACACAACACTCAACTAGGGAAAAATGCTTACAGCTATAGCTCTGCAGCCTCTATTTGTGCTGGCAACTAGACAGCCCTCAGTTGTTGCCATTGGGACCTGAAACTGCTTTCCATCCAATAACAGAGGACCAGCAACTCCCACAGGGACTGGCATGTAACCAATGACGTTCTCACAACATGTTCCCATCACCTAGAATAAAAAACATGAAAATTAATGGTGAGGTTTCCATCAAAGGCTCATAAAACCTCAATAAACTTCTAAATGTTCTGAGTATTTGTCAGGGTTGCTATACAGTTACTGGGGTGTTACTAAATAAATAGTGTTTCCTAGCCCAATTCAAAACAG
Source organism: Pimephales promelas (assembly GCF_016745375.1). Next base: position 2,161,507 of record NW_024121987.1, read on the forward strand.
TCCACCCTCAAAGTATGAGCTATTGCTCATTTTGGTATACATATAATTTTTCGTTTTTAAGTTTTAAGATTTAGTTAATACAATTTGTACTCTAGTCAGGAAGAATGCATTAAATTGAGCAAAAGTGACAGGCATATATTAATGTTTTTAAAAAAATCTATTTCAAATAAATGAAATAAATGCTGTTCTTCTGAACTTTATATTCATTAAAGAATCTAAAAAGTAATTAAAATATGATTAATGATGTTAAAAAATATATAGTTTAAAAAAAGCAGCAGATTTTTTTAACATTGATAATAATAATAATTGTTTCTTGAGCAGCAAATCAGCATATTACAATGATTTGAAGGATCGTGTGACACTGAAGACTGGAGTAATGATGCTGATAATTCAGTTTTTCCATAAAAGGAATAAATTACATTATTAACATAAAAAATAGAATGTATAGTTCTGTCAATTCTAACAAATTTGAAAGAGTTTACAAAATAAAAATATTTGTGTGTATATATATTTAGTATAATAGTTATTTATATTATGTATGTCTGTGTGTAGACATGCACCTATATTTATACACACATACAATATAAATAAATAAAATAATTTACACACACATTTATCATGTAAACAAAAACTTTTATGTTAGATGCAATTAATCAAGATTTATCGATTTGACAACACTAATTTTAACAGTATTACTGTTTATACTGTATTTTTTATTGTGAAAAAAATGCCGCTTTGGTTATCATAAGAGACTTCTTTCAAAAACATTAAATAATCTTATTGGATCATATCTTTTTGAACAAAATTTGGAATTTGCAAACGTTTCAATGTCAGTACAGTTTGTTCAAATCAATAAAGCACCACTAATTAAATGATGACCTCATGTCTTACCTTAGAGTAGTCATAGTCTTTATAAGGCAGACAGGAGAGAGCTGAGGGATCTGGGAATTTGGGGGAGAGCATTTTTCTACGGATCATCACCCCTCTCTCAGGGGTCTCCATCATGGCCTCCAGTTTGTAAGCTGGGATGTGCTTTGAGTTCACCAAATCGATCACCTCCTCATCACTGAGGTACCGAGCGCCCATCTGTGGAGCCAGAAGAGGTGACACTTAAATACTCACACTGATTATACTTGGATTAAGGTAACAGAAGTCTACTCTAGGAAGTAAATGGTTTCACTACAAGCTTCTGATCTTGTCTAACGTCATAAACTAATTGGCTAAGAGTCAGAGTAAAGACGAAGAGGAGGATCTTATTGGAGATTACATGGGTCAACACTGAGGTAAAAAATAACTACAGGTTTCAGTCCCACAGTGAACCCAGGGTTAATCTTGACGTAGAAAAGAAAAACAACAAGAGAAACAGTATCACTGGGATATTAAACAACGCTCTTACATCTTGGTTTTTCAGAATGGACAGACAATCTTCCACAGGTCTAGGTTCGGCAGGTACACTGATAGCAGTCTCCGAAACATCAGCGTTTTCCTGAGTTTCATCCTCTCCCAGAACAAAATTACTTTTATGCTCAGGCTCTTTCAGGACAGGCAGGGGCCGAATCACTAAATCTGAAAGAGAGAAATTACTGTTAGATTCCATTATAGAGTGATGGTTCACAAAAATGAAAAGACAAGAGGGTAATACCTCTTTCCTCTTTGGTAACAACAGGAAGGGGAGTTGGGGTTTTCTCAGGCTTGCTAGCACAGGAAACCTCTTTCCTACAGCACTGATCAGGAGACCACTTCTGCGAGAGCATGGAGCCTGGAGTGGGAACTTTCAGGGACAGGGTAGATTCCATCTCCACTTGCTCGAAGAAAATGTACTTCACAGCCAGGAATAGGGCGAGACCCAATGTGATCACCTGCTCAATGTCCATGCTGATCATCCTAAACACACAGAATAAAATGATAATCACATTATTGTCTTATTACTATTATTATTAAAGGGATACTCCACTTTTTTTTGGAAATAGGCTCATTTTACCATTCCCCCAGAGTTAAACAGTTGGGTTTTACCGTTTTCGAATCCATTCAGATGATTTTTTATATTTAGAATAATATCAGTAACCAGACAGTTTCTGGTCTCATTGACTTCCATAGTAAATTTTTTTTTTCCTACTATGGAAGTCAATGAGACCAGAAACTGTCTGGTTACTGATATTCTTCTAAATATCAGAAAATCGGCTGTATGGATTTGAAAACGGTAAAACTCAATTGTTTGACTCTGGGGGAGTGGTAAAATGAGCCTATTTCCAAAAAAAGTGGAGTATCCCTTTATGGATGCATGATGATTTATCAGTATCATATTGGTTATTAACAAATATTAGAGATTTTCTTTTCAATATTTTAGGATATTTAATTGTGCATGATCATATCTATTATTTTTTTACTAAGGATGCCCCGAAATTTCAGCAACCCAAAAATGGTTTTGGAGTCCATAGAAAACAAAAGACACAGAGAGTGCATCCTGAATTTTCAGTTTCAGCCCAGAATTGTCATTTCGGTGCATTTCAATTAGTAATTTAACATGCATCCCTAATTATTATACAATGCAGTATGCAATATTATAAAAAATGAAATTTGCATGCATTTAGCTGCAGAGATTTAGTTGTACTATTGATACGTATAACTGTCTATTTTGAACTATTTGTTCTAAAGTGTAGAAAAGTCAGAAGTTTAGACCTGGAGACGTTGAGGTATCTTTCAAGCAGGAGTTCTTTACTGCGTCACGGTAGCATCTCAATCTCGTCTGACTAAGGGAACTTTTACATTGCAATTTATACATTTAGGGAGAGGGTTTACATAAAGGTGGAGCAAACTTGTATACAGGTTTAGAAAACCTGTATTACCTGAGAGTAATAACTTATTCAAACAATGGGACTCAAGAACAGGAATGCTAGGACCCTCTCTTGATGAGACAAAATCTCACGAGTGTCCCCAAGAATTTCAGTAATCTGTCTGTTTCATTTAATTTACAATAGAGGGAAACAGGTCTGGCGGTTGTATAGAGAGAAACAGAACAGGACAGGAATCTCGTGCTCAACAGCAAAATGCTAAATTCAATCTACAGAACTTTCTCAGTTTATATACTCTTGTACTGGAACCTAAATTAAACATTTAAATAAATTTGTAATCCTACATATTGAAACATGTGGGGAAAAAAAAACATTCAATGGCCAATCATGGCCAAAACCAGCATTTTTGTTAATAAAATAAATAAGACCTCTGAAGTGTGCCCACCTGGACATGTAAAAGTGCCACAGGGGCATGTCTGGTTCAATCCTCTTGGGCATATTGTCATTCAGGCTCACTCCAACTTGAGGAAGATCAAGAGTTCCTTTACTTGACGTGGGATCGGCAATCCACCGGCTATGAGCGTGAACCATGACCAGGCCAAGAGACTGCAAATATTAAACATGATCCAGACCATTAGAGACCAAACCATTAATATCACAAACCCCAGTATCAAAAAAATTGTTGTAACGGTCTTGTTCTGTTGTTTTTTTTTTTTTTTTTTATTCTGTTCCCTGTGCTGCTTTTCTAGAGTTCGGTTTGCAAGGTACAGTAGTTTCTATGGTTTCTGATTTCACTACATTCATCTGTTGTTTTTAGGTACCCTGTTATCTCCGTGTATTTATACCCTTCATTTCCCTTTTTCGTTATCCTGTCTCCTCTTAGTTTTACTTGATAGTTGTTTATAGCTTTCCAGTGTTCTGCATTTCTTCAATATAGTGATTAAAGACTTATTCAAGTCACTTTTGTGCGATTTGTGCAACTAAGTGTGACAACTGTAGTGTTTTTGGTTCAGTGTGTACCATGATCATTTTGACTCTTTGTGTGACAGGGTTAGGCTTGTTGTCTTCTTCCTCTTCCAGAACTCTAGAGAAGTGGCTCAGCTGCCAGATGGGTCGTCCCTCCCTGCTTTCTCTGGACAACTGATTGAAATAGACATAAAAATTAGAATATGTTCTAGTCTTCATTTATGCGCACTGCGCAAATAATCTTACATACCTCCAACACAAGAGAGACACAGGCCGGGAAGAAGGTCATGAACACAAAGTAGTTAGCCAGGACAGACATACAACCAAAGCAGCACATGATCTCAAGCTGTCGCACACCTGCAGGAAGACGAAAGGGTAAAATAAAGTTAAGTTTATTACTGCTGGGTTAAACAGATCTGTTTAATGTTAGCACATTCCACCTGTACTAATCTTCTGTCTCATATGGAAGGGTGAAGTTTACCTGACATTGTTCCCACACCGATCACCAGGCACTCCACAAGGGCATCAAGAGTAAAAGTAGGTCCTAAAACGGCCATTCCTTTGGCAATGTTCTCTCTCACCTCATCCTGCAGGACAGCCAAAAAGCCATTTACAAAAACCCAAGACTTGCATGATTGGTCGTATTTACTTAACCCTCAGTTTAATGTAAGAAATATGGAATGGACTGGAAAAAAAAAAGCGAAAAGGTGAAATACCTGTGAGTTGGAACTCAAAGCAAACTTGGCCAGAGCACATGCTTTTGAGAGGTCAATCAACAGCAGAAAGAATGGCAAGGCCTCACTGTGAATATTAATACACAATATAAACATATAAAATTTGTACAAAGAATTTTGCAAAGCAATACTTCAAAAATTTCAAGTGAGATGATATCTCATATGTACATACTTGAGGCCTGTCAGCTCCTTGTCCAGGAAGTGAATCACAACCGTGCTGAACACAAAACTGGAGAATATTGTGAAAAGTCCTGCAATGCCTGAAATGCAAATTTAAAAATGAACACTTGCAATTCAAGTTACCTCACCTCACAAATTGTATTAACTAAGTTTAAAAGCTACAACTCACCCAATATGTATTTGGATCCTAATTGTCGAAGATTTTGGAATTGAAAATAAATATAGACGATTGCTATACATCTTGTGATTGTCAGGATAATGATATCGCTGCTTAGGATTTGCTGAAGACAAGATAGAAAGGGAAAAAAAACATAATATTATAATTCAAAGAGAAAATAATATCATTCAACTTTACTTTAACCGCCACCATGATATAATCTATTTAACTGTACCTCCTCTAATTTGGGGCAATCAAAGTTCCACCCACAAATCTCATCATTTCCAGTGAACATGTTCATGGACATCATGCAGATGGTGAGAGTCACAGTAGCCACAATGACTTCCCAAGGATGGGAGGCCACAAAGAGGCCGTGGATTCGGAAAAGTCTCGTCAGCATGATGAAGGCTGTGTTGTAGTCTCTTACTCTAGATGACAAAAGCAAAGAAGAAAAGACACTTGTTGACAGAAATCACTAATAACATTGCAATTTCATGAGTATAAAATCAAATCATGCACAAAATACACAACACATTTGTGAAAGAAAGAAACATTTAAAAGTACTCCGAGATCAAAACTTCATCATGGTTCTTTCACTTCTGTCTGGTTTTATCTTAGTGGGTGACAGATCTCTGACATTTCTGGTTTGTCATGTCCTTGTGTTCTAGTTCTGTTATTGTGAGCACATGGCTTGTCATGTGTTTCATGTGCTCTCCTGTCAATTGTCTAGCCCCTCCCATCTTGTTATCTGATTATTGGTTAATTTGTCCCACCTGTCCAGCTCGTTACCATCCTTTGTTTGTTCCCCTATTTAGCCTCCCTGTGTTTGGAGTCGTGTGCTGGTTTGTTGCCAATGTTTCCCAATGTCTCCTGGTTTTGCATGAAGTAGTGATGGCCAAATGAAGCGTTTCAAAGCATTATTGCTTTCTGATACTATTGTGTCGAAAATGGTTAATTACTCGAAGCTTCATTCAGATAGAAATGGCAGCACCATCTCCTGGTGAAGTAAATGCAATGGTAATGCAACAAAGCTGACAACCATAAAATGCAAGTAGGCGTGTGTTAACGCCCCGTTTATGACGAGTTTACTGAAGCGATCAAAGCTGAAACAGTATTAGTGCTGTGAAACTCATGTAGGTAAATTTTACAGATACGGATGAATTTCATGTGTTCACCTTGATAATAAAACAATAAGGATGATGATGAGTGTGTGTAATTATTTCTTTAGACAAGGACAGAAGATCAGACCAGCTTAAAAAAAGTTGGAAACCATCAGAGAAATTCTAATGGTTTCAATTAAGATACCAATAAGGAACCATTTTCTTTTACCATTTAAACCATGTTTTCCATGAGTATTGAAACCATGACATTAGCTGCTTCTTTCCTATGGGAACCACCAGAACTCTGTAACTTTACTGGTGGGACTGATATTTTTGTATGTTGAAAGGATGTGTAACTGGTTGAACTTGAATAATGTAGCAGAGGGTTTTTAAAGTTTCTGTCTTTCTCCATGTCATTCACTAGATATGAAAAATATTTGTATGCAGAAATGTCAAAGAACTAATCTTATTCGGGAAAATAAGTTTAAAGTGTTCCCAAACTTGCGAACGACTTTCTCGATGGCTCCATCACAACACTAAAATAAACTCAATCCACTCTCAATAATAACGCCAATCCAAACACCGAGTACTACTAACCCACGGTGTTGCCATGGTTTGGCTTCACTTTTATGAAAAATACAGCCGCCAGGTTTCAAACCTGTCAACACTGGATCGGGCTGTCAAAGCAGTCAGCAGTTTCACTACGGAGTGAACCAGTGTGTTTGCTTCAGACGTCATTTTCACGTGACTAGTGACGTAATGATACCAGCTCCGAAGCAGTGGTTCATTACAAGGACCTTTCGAGTTTGAAGCAAGCTTCGGAGCGTCGGTGTCAGACATAACATCACTAGCATGAAGCCTTTCTTGATTTACTCCAGCTCGGTTGCAATCTTTTGAGGGAACCTGCCTGGCCAGATTCTCTGGGATTTGTGGAGGCCATGGAGGGGGGCATGGTTGTCGTGGGCACCAACATCAGTCCGCAGTCCAGTCGCCCTTCAGCCAGGTTCCTGTGCACGTGGTTCCGTCCAGCACAGTGCCTTCACCGCTGGTCTCGTTCAGCCCTGCCGAGCCTGCGCTTCACGTCCCATCTGCTCAGCCAAGTCCAGTGTTCCGGGAGGACCTGACGTCAGGGGTCTCAGGTTCAATGGTCCAGGAGGACTTGACTTCGGGGGTCTCAGTTTCATTGGTGGCCAAGGAGGTGGCAGTACAGCCACGACCACGTAAACAGCGGAGGAGGAGAACTACCCGGATCCTTTCGTTCCCACCATCAGTTCTGCCATGGCCAAGAGAACGGTTCTGTCCTTCTATGCATTGGCCATGCTGCATGCATGGAAGAAGCACGTCACGTCTGCCCATGCAGAGACCGCTTCCGTCATGTCTACCCATCCAGAGACTGCTCACGTCCCTTCCATCGAGCCAGTGTCTCCGTACAAAATGGCTGCCACGCCTGAACCTGAGCCCTCAGCGGAGATGGCCGCCGCCACACCTAAACCTGAGCCAGTGTCTGTTCCTGCTCCCTAGCCGCCCAAGTGGTCGTCTTCACCCTGGCCACCCAAGGGGAGGTCTCAGTCCTGGCTGCCCTATGGACTACCTACTTCGCCCTGGCCCCCCGAAGGGCCTGCTCTGCCTTGGTCACCTACATCATATCTGCTGTGACAGATGACAGTGTCATCTGTTTCTGTATTTACAGTCTTGATTGTATGACCAATAGTTACTGACAAATTACTTTAGTAAAAGTACAATTTACTTTTACAATTTAATAAGTAAATTGACAAATTATGAGAATTAATATCTATTTATTTTTTTACTTTTACCGTGTGGTGGTAAGTAGGCTACTTACTTTTGTAGTCAATTAACCCAAATGACTCACAGAAATTCACTCATGATTCGATTTTTTTTTTAATATTCCCTTTCAATAATTTCTTTAAATATTTGCAATAAAAGTGTATCAATAAAAATTATATTTATGTTCTGAATCTTAGCCTATATATATATCACCAACAATGATGAGCAACTGATGCAATAATCATGCGGAAACGAACTGAAGGAAACTGATATTGGAGTCATGGATGGCATGGTATATTAAGCAGGCATATGTAAAGTAAAAGTTATGGCTGTAGATCTCGATGCAGGTACTTACCAGTGAGGGTCAATGAGGGTTAAAGAATAAGTAGCCTGACAGTTACACCAAGCGCAGATCACTGTCAAATCCTCCACATTAGATCACATCCGATTAAATAAATAAACGACTCTAGATATTTCCACTGTTACAAATTAAAATTTAGCGGTGTTTTTCATAATTAAAGCGGCCGAGATAAATAAATACAGACGATATTAATCCATATCCAGTCGTCTGAGACAGGACTCCAGCCGCTAACACCGGCATCCTCTAGGCTTATATGAAGCGATGGCATGGCTCTGCGTCAGTCGAGTGAGGAGCCAATCAAATCGTCGAACCATACTGATACGCGAGAATGCCACACCCAATTCTTCCAGTAAACCGTGTATATGTCTATGCAGTAAACGGTGTTTGAAGGCGTTTGGAGGAGTGTCCTGACTGAGAACGCGTGATCTGGCCATCATCATTTGAATGCGTGTGTGTTGGGGCGGTTATATTACAATGTGGGGACAAATATGGGGTGATAGTAAACCCTGGGATCTATGTGGGTACCAGGTCAGCCAGCGGTCCACACGAGGGAAATGTGTTAATAAATTATGTTTTTGAAAATGTAAAATAATAGGGAATAGAAAATACAGTTTGTACAGTATAAAACCATTATGTCTATGGAGAGTCCCTAAGATAGCGAACCAGACTGTGTGTGTGTGTGTGTGTGTGTGTGTGTGTGTCTGATCCTTGGCGCAGCCTTGACCTTTAAAAATATCGAGATATGAAAATATCCGACCTTGAAATTAAATAGGCTACAATATCATTGGATTTTGTAATCACACTCTCAATAAACTTGGTTAACCTTTTTTTTTAATCAATAACAATTATCTGATGATCTGTTTCATGAAACGTATATTCCAGAACTTTTGACAAAATAAGAAACATTTAACAAACATCTTATATTAACTCCATGGCTTATTTTATTTTGTCAAAAGTTCTGGAATATACGTTTGTTTACATTTAAATGTGCAAATATTACACAAATGGTTTAGTTTGGCCTGCAAATACTTACTCATTTTTATGTATTAAAATTGCCAGTAGTTGCTGGAATTTAGAACCAAGTCCCTCTACATAATAAACTCTTCTTAGAACTAAACCAAGTTTGCCTGGATTTTGACTCTGGCTGAGTAACGTACATTTATTCATTTAGCTGAATGAATGAATTAATTATTCAATAATTAGTATTCAGTATTTTATTCTACAATAATATTTTGATATCAATATATTAATATATTATTGTAGGATTTCTAATCTCCTTATAAATTATAACTTACAACATTATTTTTCATGTGTGTTTTGTTCAAACCATAGACTGTAAAAAAAAAAAAAAAAATGAAAGAAGAAAAACAATATTAAAGAGCTCGTCGCGATCTTGATTTTGACCAATCAGATTAAAGGAGAAATTTGGCGCCAATCATCAACAGAAATAACAAACCTTCATAGAAATCTTTGCCGAATATTCATAAAAAGCTCAGGCGTTACTCTGTTAAGCGCCATGTGTCGTATTGTTTAATGCAAACAAATATGGATTTAAACCAGGATGAGACCATCGCGACCGATGACGACAGTGGTGAAGTAGACGAGAGCTTTTACCTTAGCAGGTCATCTGATTAACGTCTTCAGTTCAGTTTTTTGACCAAAAAATGTAGCGAAAATTCGAGATTTGCAATGGTAAAGACTGATTAATATATTATTGTAGGTTAATGTTGACTGGATATCAGTTATCGTCCCCCATCGTCTCTCCTGGAGCCCTGAGTGAAGGTATGATCATGTTACGTTAACGTTAACTTAATAATCGAACTCAGCTAAGTTAGTTTCTTGAGAAATGTCATTTTCGATTTTGATACTGCAAATATCAAAGTTTTAAACTAAATGTATACATTTCTGAAGAAATTTTAGTGGTGCTTTTTACCCTTGCAAAACTTAACTATGATGCGTGAGTGTTATCTGTTATTATCATATTACAACGTATGGTTGTGCTGTCCCGATTCAAAAGATTCGAGTCACTGTAGCTAATCATTGACTCGAAGCAGCACTAACTACATTAAGTTACCAACAACTGTACAGTTGAGGCTGAAGTTTAAGTAACGTTAATCTCTTTGGTTTACAGAGATTTCTCCTCAGATTGGCCTGCAGTGTTCCACCAGACAGAGCAGAAAGCCATTTACTACAGAAAAGGTAACTTAACATTAGATTACATTATACTATCCTAATCAAATCTGCACCACTGCAATTGAATTTACATTATATGTGTTGAATTCTTTTTATTTTATTTTATAATGAGCAGACAACTGGCACCATGGTTCAACCAGCAAATCTTGTAAGGTTTGTACACCTTGTTTTTAGACTTGTAAAAATACACACTCAAATTTAAAATTCACTGAATAATAATTAGACTTTTTTTCTGTTTATCAGAGTTCAAGCTATTCTTAATGAAGAAGAAATTTCTCCAGAAAGGGAAAACAGTGAAGGTAACCCAGTCGATGTACAACGACTGAAAATGTAAAGTTTAAACAAGTCCCATGAGACCAACCCCCCAAAAAAATGTAGTGCCTTGCAAATGAAGAATTCAATATTGTTAACTATATCATTTTAAAACGAGTTGACTGTCAGCTAAGCAAATGATCCACCCTGCTTCATGGTTTCAGTGATTCTATGAGCAGTTCATACTTCATACTCCTGCTTTGTGACTAATTCTTATGTAACTTCTGCCCCCTAGTGGTGAGTCCCATTCCCACACATGGCAGCAACTCTGATGCTTCTCACCTGGAGCCTGGACCTTCTTTGAGACGTTCATTGAGAATAAGTGCTAAGAATATCGGAAATAAAACTGAACCATTGGCCACAATGAAGAGTACACAACTACTTAACACTCAACAAAGGTCAATCTTGATTTTTGAATATGCAATATGGAATTCACTGATTATTAACTTTCGTATTGTCGATTGCTAAAACATAGCAGGGTCTTAAACCATACTGAAAATTTGAGGTTCAAAATCTCATTTAAACCTGAAGATAAATAAAGCTTTCACATTATTAACATTGTAAAACAAAGAAATGTCATGATGGGAAAATTTCTAGGGGTGCGTCTCAATCAGCTCCCTAGTTCAGCAGTCAAGGCACTTCAACTTTTGCTCCCTAAAAAAGTCCCACAACGCACTGAAAAAACAAGGGATCATCAATGCTCACAGTGCTCCCATAACGGAAGTTCTGAAGCATGAAAACAAATTGTGCCATGCCAGCCAACTTAATAGACATGACACTCTAAGACGGTCTATATTGATTCAATGAGAGTATCCAATTATTATACAAAGAAGGTTTCTCGCGTGATCTGTCTTTTCTCATGGCAAAGTATTGTGGGTCAAATGCAATACATTTTCTCTTAAGTATTTTGTAGTTATTTCATCTGACTCCATAAATGAAAAGGTTTTAATGATATCTGTACATCATTTAATAAACATCTCTGGATGGTGAAAACGACATCTCCCATCGTTCAACTCTCCCTCATAGCGTCATCAGGCTTCGCATTTGTTATTGTTGGTAACTGCGCCCTCTTATGGTGAAAAATTCCTACATAATGTACCTTTAAAGAGCCGCAAAAACCAGTAACACTAACAGTATAGCTGTCAAACAATTAATCGCATCCAAAATAAAAGTTTGTGTTTACATAATATATGTGGGTGCACTGTGCATAATTCTTTTGTATATATATAAATACACACACATGCGTGTATATTTAAGAAAAAAATATAATTTATATATAAAATATTTATATATAATATAAATTTTATATAAATCTATATACAGTATATACATGAACATATTTCTTAAATATATACAAGCATGTGTGTGTATTTATATATAATAATTATACACAGTGCACCCACATATATTATGTAAACACAAACTTTTATTTTGGATGCGATTAATCGTTTGACAGCCCTAACTAACAGTGTGGATGAATCGCGTTTAGGTTGAAGACTCAGGATCTATTGAAGAGAACTTAATGCACTGCAGAATCTCTTACAAAGCAAAATCAAACACTAATTTTTGATCCAATAATAAAGTATCTCTCACTTACTGTATGAGATTCACTGTTCGAAGCTCCTGTCATAGGAACTCAACTTGTGCTGTCATGAATAATTAAGCAGGGTGTTTTCTCATAGGATAAGGACACATAGTCTCATGAATAATTATTAGACACAGATGAGTCATCGATGTAGCATAGTTCAAGAAAACGAAACAAAGACGAATTTAAACCCAGAAGTTGAAAATAGCTCAAAAAGGTTTTAGGAACTAGTTTTGACAGATTGTAACATTGTGACTTCTATGATGTTCAACACACATGACTCGACTCTGTAAAAATCTCAGGATAAGAATGTAGAGAAAAGTTCTGCTGTTTTTTACAAAGTGACGTGATAACTTCGGCACTCTATAGTATAAACAAATAAAGAAAGTGCTGTGACAAATTATTATGTCATTGTTTACAATGACAAGTCATTTGTTCTTTCTTTTACAAAATGGTGATGGTCAAAATGGTGATGGTACAACATTAAAGATAGTCTTTAGAACTTCATGGTCTAATCCAACTTTTCACTGTAATTGTTATGCTGATAATTTGACCCTACTGTATGTTATTTATTTATTTCAGCTACTCTATACCGATCACATCTATATGCTCTATTTCAATATGACTGTTTGTAAACTTTATATTTCTGTTTATGTACAGGTCACTGAAGGAGAATCCAAAGACTAAAGAGTACAATGAAGGGTTTAATGCACCTACACATGAAAACCAGACATTACTCACTAAACCCCTCGTCAGTCCAGGCAAGTGCTCAAATCTGACCACTAAAATTAAGCTACATTTGTCGACAGGTAACATTACAGTATGTGTTCTTGTTGATTTTGTATAGAAATATGAATGTACAGATTAATTTAAGCTTTTATTCACAATGAAAGATTAATCAGCGGACAAAACAGAAGCTCAACCAAACCTCAGTAGTTCTTGCGAAGCTCAAACATGCTCCGTAACAAACAAGAATGAATCTCATTGGTTCTCGCACGTCAAGCAAACATGCTCGAACTTCCGTTTATCACAACTGATGCTTGAGTTGATGAATGTGATATGTGAATGAAAGCCTAAATTCAACATATTCATCATGTAAAGCAATCGAGTCTCTTCAGAAAATTTGGACTTTACAGCTCAATTCATATGGATTACACATCAAAATCCCCAGTATTAAATTAACACTGAAAGTGTGAATTATATAAACTCTGAGCAGAGTGTTAAATGAACACTGAAGCAGTGTTACAGTTAATGAGATGAGTGACGATTGAGTATATTTGAAGACACCTGATGGTTTTACCTTTTCTATTTATTCACATCTGGCTGTTATATCTCATGTAACGCAGCCAAACAAAATATAAAGTTAATGATTTAAGGGTCAAGAGTCCAAATAAAGTGAACACTGACCACCATAATGGTGACTTACAATTACGGTTTTCTCCTTCAGTGATTCTGCTTGTTAGGTGTCTTCAATAATGCTCAATTATCACTCAATTATTCACTTAATTATCTCATTAACTTTAACACTGCTTGGGTCGTCACAATATCTTGTAGGACACAATGTCCCCTAGGCACAATGTCTTGTAGGTCAAATGTATAGTTTGTCCGATTTTAATGGCATTAGGCTAACAATTTTGAATGATTTAAAAAATTGTTTTGGGAGTAAAGTTCATAAATTATTGTTCTGTCCCATATGATTTTGTAAAACTATGTTGAGACCTCTGTCACTCTAGGGGGGTTCGGGGGCATGCTCCCCCGCAAGAAAATTTTGTACATTTTAAGGTTAAATGCATCAATCTGGTGCACTTTGAGAGCTCAAAATTAAGAGCTTTAACCGGCTTCAACCCATGAACTGTAACATTGAACAAAGCAAAAGCCTCAACTTGTACCTGGACATTAAAGAGCATCTTTTTAGTTATGATATAAAGTCTCAGTCTGTTTTAGAATGCCAAACGATTATTATAATAATGTAATAATGATTTATATAATTATTCCTATTACATAAAATCCATATAGGCCTAGCCTATAAATGTACTCTATAAATGAAAATTAATATTTCAAAAGTATATTTTACTTACACTATTGTATAGGAAAATTACAATAGTTTTCTCCTAATTTCTTCACTTGCAAGAAAACCCTTGAGCTTTTATTTTGGAGAAAACATCAGATCAGTGCGCACTTTTCTTTAAATCACGCAGCAGAAACTGAATGGCTATATAGGCTACTTAATTACAGTCTTGTGCTGTATTATAAAGGCACAATATCATATCACGGTTTCGGTGTTGGGAAAAGGGAGAAGAGGGAGTTCGGCAAAAGGCGGATTCGAACTCTGGTCGAACGCGTCAAAAATTGCTTTCAACCACCTCATGCTCTCGCCCTTCGCCACTGCAGATATTAAGTTAGAGGTATCTTTTTTGCTAAAAACACAGGGACGTAGTGCAAATGTACACTCTCAACTCACGTTCAAAGTCATAGGCAGCGCAGCGTCTCTCTGTGCATCGCAAAAGCCAGTGTTGTTGACAGTTTGTTTAATATAAAGCGGGAGATTACCAGATACAGTATTTTGCTCGTGCCCTGTGGGTGTTGTAGCCTAGGCAACTGTATCACGTGCCGTTTGAACTGACGCGCTACTGCGATCTGTCACATTTAAAAGCGCCGAAACGTTCCATATCAAATGTAAACTTCTCTGTCTAGTCTGTCGGTGTCATCTTTTCCCGCGATTTTTCTTTAAAATTTTTTATGTCTAATTTAGCGTGAGATTTCTTTGTTGAGCGTGAGACCGTGAGATTGAGGCTGAATGCGTGAGTGTCACGCCAGATGCGTGAGAGTTGGCAACCCTGCCTTACAATTTTATCTCAACTTGCATTTTTGCATTTTATTTTCTTCCATCTTATGCACATTAAATATGGTAAACGGAAGCTCAAACGTGTGCATCGGACGTGCAAGAACCAATGATCTTTTGTTTTTGCGCATCAAGTAGATGCGTTTCAGCTACAGTTATAACTTTCATCAGGAAAATTTCTGGCTATCAAATTTCTTCGCCATCAAATCTGAGGAAGCATATTGAGGTAGCCAAGTTGTTTTTTCACCCCTCAAAAATAATTTTTCATGTTTTGATATAGCCATTAGCTGTCTATGTAGTATATTGCCTGCATCCCAATGAGGGCTGGATTTTTTGTGTGTTTCACTGTGCTGCAATTTAATTGTTTTTGACCTGTGCCATGGTGTTTTGTTTGATTTTCGCCAATTTATTTGTATGCACATTTTCAATATGATGAAACAAGAATCTCCTTTCTCATTCTTTTGATTGGATACTTCTACTTTATATTCCAGTTTAAAGTTGTACTTTTTTACTTTAAATTGAGTAAAAGTTTCACTGAGTATTTGTACTTTCACTTAATTTTTGAGTACTTTCCACATCCCTGCCCTTAGGTTTCCATGGCAAAGGCATTATAAAACGAAAGACAGGGACATCCCTATCACTCAAAAGCATTCACAAGCGGAATCGATTTGGAGAGACAAAGCTGCATTTTGCTGTGATGCGGGAAAACATTCAAGACGTCAAAGACTTACTCACAGTTGATGATTGTGACGTGAACGTAACGGATTATGCAGGTACGACATGTTGGAGGATATTTAAAATATATAAAATTGTTAATTTCTCTATCAACCTTTTTTTAAAGTAAGAGTGAGTGCTGCCTAGAGGTGGGCGATATGACCAAATTCTCAATATGAGTCAATTTATTTCGTTAATAATGGTATATATCACAATATAATTATTTTTGCTTTGAATAAGGTTGTTATGATAGCAGTCTTTCTAAAGGCATGCACATATAAGCAGTACTCAAAAACGCATGCAAACGATAAGCTTTTGTAACTCTGTTACACAGCAACATCACATGAGCATGACCGCAATAGAGAGTCCAAAATCTCTTATCGGTTGACAAATTTCTACTGGTGTGTACTGACATATTGCCCACCCTTAGTGCAGACATTTTTAAGTTGAATGTGCGAGGCTTCCAGTGTCTCACACACGCACTTCACTATAAAACACGCAGCTAGCGCATATATTCATATAATTAAATCGCAGCATTTGCGATTTACAAATCGCATTAACCAATATCGTGATATCGATTCAACGTTATATCGCAACAGTATATCGCGCAGCCCTAGACTAAACTGTTTTTCCCTTACGAAAAAGAAGTATACTTCAAGTTCATTTTATGTAGTATACTAAAAGGGATACTTCAGGATTTAGCATTAAGCTTTGTATTAGTAGAAAACCTGTACTATTTTCGAATTACCATGCTTTCCACCCTCATATCCCCCTGAGACGAGAGATTTATGTTTTTTTGTTTGTTTGTTTTTTTGTCTGGAAAAAAAATCTTCTGATGATGCAAAAAAAAAATTTTCAAGAATTTTTTTCGCCTTTCAGAGGATGAAGACTACAGCCAGTAGTAGGGGCTGTTCCGCATGTTTTTAACCCGCTCATAGAGAGATCTCACTCACAGAATGTACACATACTATCAGCAGTAGTAGTGGTTACCATCCTCTTTTTTCAGATTCAGCTTTTGCTTTCTGCAGTCGCCATTCATATTACAGGATATTAGACTACAGAAAGAACAAACAACCCCATTTTCGTTTCCGGCGGCAGAGTAATACCGTACATCACACAACATACAATACATGTCAATGGAGTTGTACAAAAACTACAATAAAACCTGTTTGAAAGCATCTTTTGCAGCGATTTTTGTGTGATCCACAGTTTGATAGCCCTTGTTCTTGTTAATTTCCCATAGCTGCTTACAAATCTGAATTTCGCTCAATCACAAAAAAATTGCTTACATCTGCATTGCAAAATAAGGTGGAAAGGATATCACTTTTTTCCTCAAATCCTCCCACAAGCTTTTTTGACACCCTGGTTGTACACAAATGGTTGAAGTTAGCACATATTTCCACCTGATGGCATTGTGGACCAACATTTCTCAACTTCATTGTTAGGTTGGACTCCACTTCATGAGGCAGTGTACAGAAACAACTATGACTTGACAGAAATTTTACTTGAAGCTGGAGCCCTAGTCAACTGCAGAGGAGATAATGGAATTACACCTTTACATGATGCAATACACTTTCAGTATTACAAGGTGTGTTAATTGTATTTAATGGTTAATTATTATTAATAAAAATATGCCTGTGAAATACAGACTGTTATAGTTATTATAATGAATACATATGCTTACAGATAGTAGATCTACTTCTGAAGAATGGTGCTAATCTATTATCAAAGTGTGACAGAGGGAAGACTCCTATGGACATGACCACAGACAGATCTTTGGACATACTGTTGGAGAAATACCTGCAAAAGCCTAAAATAAACACTTGTACAGGTTTGTATCCTATTTAAATATACAAATCAGATTTTTCCTACTATACAAAAAAAAGTGTTATTGTTTATTTATTTATTTATTTATTATTTTTGGATAGCTGAAAATCCACCCATAGCCACTAATTTGCCATTGAATCCAAATATGAGCAAAATAATCAACCAGAACTCCGTCACAGTAAGCCAAATGTGATACATCATTAAATAAAATATCCGCTGTCACTGATCATTACATGATCGGTTTACTGATCAGTTACTTTTGTTTCATTTAATTTTGAGAACACAAGAGCTCCTCTTCAGAAATCTGCTGTCGAAGGAACTGCTGATACAAGTGAGCATGAAAGCAGCCTGCAGTCTTGTGAAGCTGAACCCATTCCTGGTCCAAGCAGAGAACAACCAAACTGTGATCCATCCAAGATGTTTAAGGCCCCTTTCAAAGGTTCTTTTCTATATTAGTCAAGGGTTTTGGGAACTAGATATGTCTCATGCAATATTTAATTGGGGTAAATGTGCACCCTTCAAGAGTATCATCTAGTCACTGTGATGATCGCAAAATTACCCGACGGTGAAATACACATACGTTCAAAATCTATTTTCTATGTTAGTTTAAGTTTGCCATTTTAAATTAGGACAAATATTGCCTTTTAAGATATATCAGATAATTTCTTTCATCTGATATGAATCTGATTTCCATTTAAAGGGGTGATGAACTGAGAAATCAAATTTTCCTTGAGCTTTTGACATCTCTGAGGTCATCATATTATAAGAACATCCTGTAAGTTTCAGAACTGAATAAGTCCTTGTTAGTCCAATAAAAGCTTTTATTGACACCAGGCTCAGCAAACAACTTGTTTTTCAAAGTGGGGAACTATGTGGGAAGAGGATAAAACACCACCCCCGCAGAAGATAAACGCCTACTTTAACACGTCCAGTTTAGCCCCGCCCACCGATTCAGCGCACTACACGCATAGCTAAATAACATAGGCCTACCTTGTGATTACAAACCGGATCGAGCTACAGAGCAATACAGAATATTTTGCAGTGCCTGGTTGTGGAAGGAGACAGTCGCTATATGCTTCCTCTGGATTCCAATAGGACTGCATGTATAAACTTTATTTTTAATGACGTTCCAGCTGATGAGTTAAATCGGTTACCTAACGTTTACTCGGTTCTCTCTAGATGAGGGAACGAGTATTGCGCAAGCTAGATTAATCTTTTCGGAGAAGTTGAAGCCAAAAAATTATTCCATAATTTGTATCCATTGTCAATGCAGTTCTGCTGCAGCAGACCATGAGCGGGCTAGCTAGCAGCTCATTGGTTCGCTCAGAGAGAACTGCTTAAGCCTATGGGAGAGCCGGGCTGAACTCCCGACCAATGAAAAGCAGGCACGCTCTCATTGCGTCAGAGCCTGCCAAAAAGGGCGTGGCTAGAGAGTATAAATTCGGCTCTCTCAGGCTGTTAAGTGGATTTTTTCAGAGCGAAAACGCTAGTAGCGCAAGCACGGCCAGGAACGCAATACTCTTTCCCTCATCTAGAGAACCGAGGTTACATTAGGTAACCGATTCGTTCTCTTACGAGAGGTTCTCTCGTATTGCGTAAGCTAGCTTACGCTACGGGAACACCTGGTCAACGCCGTGCGCGCTATGTGTCCACTAATGAGTCCCGGGGGGGGATCCGGGGGACCCTTATGAGAGGAGTGAATGTGAAGTGATAAGCCAGCAAAGCGGGCCCGTGATTGTGTATTACATAAGCACATAAGGGAAGCACAAGTGGCGAACCGGTTGTGAGAGTGCGGGCAGAGCCGATAGAGATAACCTGAGCCCTAAACGGGGTACCAATCGCTTTAGGCACATAGCCATGCCTAGGTTTGAGAATGACAACAGAGTCATTAGGTCCAAACTCAAGACACGCAGCGCTAGACGAGAGCCCGTGAAGGTCCCCCACATGTTTTACTGAGGACAGAGCAGTCAGAAAAAACGGTTTTATCGGTTGGATGGCTATATCGCCCTGATTGCTGCACAGAGCGGGCTGGACGCGGGGTGTGGGCACGCTTAAACTGTATGCGTCAACGGGACTTACACTCAGAGAGGAGTTTATGGGCCGTGAGACAGAGCAAGCAGAGAGGGAACACGCGCACAGGCTCGTGGTCATGCTTATGTTCTCTGATACTAGAGCGGGCTGTGCCCGCTCTGTGGGGATGGGCTATGTGAGAGACACGGGACTTGTGGTGCTTGTGTGTATGGGTGAACACATGATTGTGGGCTCCGGCGGCCTCTAGGAGCAGCGTTTCTTCTTCCGCGGCGAAGTGAGAGGCTGCGCGGGAGTGGTCTTGACGGCCTGAAGTCGTGCCTGCAGGGATGACAATGGCAGGTCCTCACAGTGGTCGCATCCTCCGTCAGCGAGGGCAAGCTTTGCGTGCTCCAATTCGAGTCAGAGGGCGCAGATGACATGGCGATCTCCGTCCACGAGTGGAGCGTGGCAAGAACCACAGAAATTTCGAGGCATCTTTAAAAAGACGCTCGAGCTCTTTTAGTAGGAAGAGGAAAGGATACACGTCGTCAGATGGCGCTAGCTTGCAGGGCGGCTGAAGGTGGTGAAGACGGCCGGCTTCTTCCGGAGCTCGCTAGAAGGTGCCTCGACTTCTTCTCAAACAGCAGAAGCGTGTAGCTCGCTGAAGGATGAAATAATCAACTTAACAGCCTGAGAGAGCCGAATTTATACTCTCTAGCCACGTGCCTGCTTCTCATTGGTTGCGAGTTCAGCCCGGCTCTCCCATAGGCTTAAGCAGTTCGCTCTGAGCAAACCAATGAGCTGCTAGCTAGCCCACTCATGGTCTGCTGCAGCGGAACTGCGTTGACAATGGATACAAATTATGGAATAATTTTTGGGCTTCAACTTCTTAGAAAAGATGAATCTTTCCCGTAGCGTAAGCTAGCTTACACAATACTAGAGAACCTCTCGTAAGAGAACATTGTCCGTCTGTTCGCTTCATTTCACTGAGGATTGTTTTGTAAACAAGACTGGATTTGCTGACCGATTAAAGGGTCACTTCACCCATTTGCATTAAGCTTTGTATCTTTAGAAACACAGTAATATTTTTGAATGGTCATGGTTTAGTCCCTTATTTTCCCCTGAGATGGGAGAAATAAGGATTTAAGTGTTTTACTTCCTGCTTATCGTGACGTAAAAATCGTCATTTTTTTTTCGTCACGATAAGCAGGAAGTCATATTTCATTAAAATCTTTAGAACTACATACATTAGCTCATTATTATTCCAGGGTGTTGGACCCACTCACCCTACAGGCCTATTACAGATCAGTGGGTGGGACTTCACTTGCAGAAACTGAAATCAATATCCGCCATCTTGTTTGGAACCTAAGCTAAGGCCCCGTCCACACTACTGCGTTTTCGTTTAAAACCGGAAAATTAAAACGAATACGATCTCCGTCCACACCAGCGTTTTATCTGCGTATTAGAAACGATCTCCGTCCACATTAAAACGACTGAAAACGCGGATCACGCGGATCACGAATGACGAATCAGGGAAGGAAACGTCATGACTGATAACACCCAATCATAGAGCCAAGCGGCAGCCTCTGCGTCAGCGTTTCTGAAGTTCTCCGTTTTGTCTCGTCCACACTAAAACGCCCTCCGGAGATTCAAAACGCAGCTGCAGCGTTTCTAAACTTCTCCGTTTTAGGTCTTCGTTTTTCCCGTTTTAGTGTGGACGGGAGGTGCAAACGTAGCAAAAGGTCTCCGTTTTTAAACGAAAACGCAGTAGTGTGGACGG
The DNA here is from genome assembly GCF_016745375.1 of Pimephales promelas. The sequence continues at coordinate 2,182,845 of NW_024121987.1, forward strand.
GGCCTCACAAGCACTGTGGAGATAGTAAGTTATGACAATGATGGAAGAAACTAAACATGATATGGAAGAAGAGGATTTTGAAATTCTGCTGCTCGAATCTGAAGTTGGTGGTTATCTTTACGAGTCGCAGTATAGTCTAGAGCAGCTGAGGCTGATGGAGGAGCAGGAGACGCCGAGGCGGCGGCCTGACGCGGTCGAGGACCCCGCACTGACTCTGGCGCTGGGCGGATTGCTGTTGCCTGTACTCTCGCTGCGTGCTAAGGCCTACGGACACAGATAGAGTCCGTCTGCTGCAGAGAATTTCAACGATGGCAATTTCTCTGAATCAGACGAGACACCAGATTGTGTTGTGATAGTTTTGCCTGACTAAACATCCAGGTATCATGCAGTAATTCACCAAACAGGAATAAATACAAATGAGGAGTAATTCACTAATGAGTTTGCCAATGTAAGGTTAACAGGGTTTGTTGTTGTGGGAAGAAGGAGTCAGGAACCGGCAAACATTTAAGCATTTTAATAGTAAAATGAAAAATACAAAACGAAAGTATAAGCCAGCAGCCCCTCATTGGCGACTGCTGTAATGTTACACACAACAGAAACAAAACACAACATAAAATCAGGCCTGTTTCTCTCTCGATCTGCCGTCGTCGCTCCCCATTTTATGCTTTCGTTTCTCCGTGAGAGACGCAAGACCGGCACGTGCTTCACAGGTGTCTTTCATTATCAGTCTCTGTTATAACTCACGCCACCGGCCTCGCGCAGAGCGCCGTCCTCTTAAGTTACATCCCTCGCCCTCGATCGTCCTGCTCGCCACAGCCAACTAGACATTTTGTGTGAAATGAATCTCAAACTCCGGTGACAGCTAATATTAGCCTTGTAGACGGAAGAGTGAATTCTCTGTTTGCGCTGTTCCCATAGACAGGCTGTTCCGGATTAGTGGGTGTGGCTTGCTGAACTCTGCATTGTGGGACATGTAGTTTTTTCATATATTGGTGCCCCTTGGTTATTTTCTGTCTTTTCTTGGTCAAGAGGGCACCAAATTAAAAAATTATTTTACATTTCGACTACATACGTATATGATCCACTTTCAATAAAGATTAATGTTGCAATGGGTGAAATGCTCCTTTAAGATTAAAGAACGGTGCCGTCTAAATTGGATCTGACAGTAATGGTGCAACACACGGACTCTGGGTCGAACATGTATGGGCGAATCATTCCGGTTGCCATTTTACAACATTGGACGTTTTCAAAACAAGTGCATCGATGGGTGAGTTGTAGTGTTAATTTTACCAGCCATTTTTAAATTTAGTTTCAGTTTTAGTCCAGTTTCAGCATCGCTTGTTAGTTTTTATCACATTTAGTCGACATCATCCCATTTTTATTTAGTCTAGTTTTAGTCGACTATAAGTCGAGCATTTTAGTCTTTATTTTAGTCCAAGAAAACATAATTTTATTCGTTTAGTTTTAGTCAAAAAAAAACTGTCAACATTTTAGTCTAGTTTTAGTCAGGACATCATTTTAACCTTTTACTTTGTTGTCAGCAGATAATATTAAACATTTCCTAAAATTATTTCACATTTCAACATTTTCTCTCATCTTTTTGATAAAAAACACAATTTTAAGGAACACATGCAGACATGGAAGATGTACTGACAATATTTTCATATTTATTTTGAACATTGTTAAGGTTCAAAGACACAAACACAAATGCTTGCATTAAAACAAATAAAATACACCTGACAAAGGAAACAAATAAATAAAATAAAGTGTATTATGAACTTAACACAAGTGCTGGCTGTTTAAAGCTAGTTCACATAGAATAAAAAAATAAATAGATTTGAGGTCAATGTTGTGGAAAAAAAAAAAAAACTCCAACTGATACAACAAAAGTGCTTTCCTGCCAGCTAGTTCACATGGTATATAAAGGTACAGTATTTAAGGTGAAACAAGGCATAGCTTGCTAGAACGTATGAAATCTTTTTAAAGCGTCTGTCTGCTTTAATCAAATTTAACTGAAACTATAGTTGCCCGGCCAGTATAACATATCTAAGTTAGCATAAATTTAACTTCACATACAATTCTATCAACAAGTGGCTACGGTCGCTACGTGCTTAGAAGCTAACGTAACATAGCCAGCCTGGATACTAAATGCTATGAAAGTTAGCCATCATTAGTTAGTTTATCATTGTAACAAAATGTGTCCATATATCACGTCTCTTCTTTCTCACGAGCCCCGTGCAAAGCATGTTTACTTTTAACCTGTCGGCGCCGCCTCACCGTGAATCCAGCTCCTGTCTGCTCCGTGTTGTGTAGGCTACTCTGACTGACTGTGCCCGCCCGCTCCAGGTTTGAAAGTGGGTGGGTGTGTGGCGGAAGAGCTGACGAGGAGGAGGCGGAGAGGAGGAGACAGTATTTGACAAAACCATATCATATAATAATATGTAATTTTCGTCTCGTCTTTGTTCGTGAACTAAAATGTCCATAGATTTTAGCCCAGTCTTTATTTACCGAACTGCATTTTCGTCTCGTCTTTATTAGTCTACGAAAATTATTTCTGATTTACTCCCAGTTATTGTTTATTAGTGGGGATTTTAGTCTCGTCTCGTCTAGTTTTCGTTCGGTGAAAAATGTGCGTTGACGAAAATATTTTCGTTTAGTTTTCGTTAACGAAATTAACACTAGTGAGTTGAAACTAATAATAATATGCAAAACTGTTATCCACTCACAGCAGTGGGCGTTTACTTCCAAGTCTTCAGTGCGAGACACCCATAAAAACCAAGCGTTTTTCAGCTAGGCTCAAAACTAGGGTACAAAATAGCCTATTACTTATTAATTTTGATGTTTTTGAATGCAAAACTAAGCAAACGTCATAAGTTGACCTCAGATAACAATATAATAAAATTTAAAAAGCCAGTTCATGACCCCTTTAATATGTTTAGGTAGTGTGGAATTATTAGTGCTGGTGCTGGAGAGCTGAATGTACCAATGAGCTGACAGATGAGTTTTTAAAAGGGTGTCAAATGTAAAATTTATCCTCGTGGTGTAAGGCAATGACTATTTTTATTATTTTTTTTATTTTTTAATAATTTGATTTTCATGTGAACAGCAAGAGTGACTCATATACAAAAAAGAAAGTATTTTTTTGTACCAAATGAGTGACAAAATCTACCTCAGTATCTCTCATATTTAGTTGACAATACTATAACTGCGCATTAGCAAGCAACACCATTTTCAAATTGAGCCATGTTTTACCCAAGCTCTGCTGCCAACAGCTTTATTTACTAAAATGAGTCCCTTACGTCCTTAGACCACATATATAAGACAAAATAAGCTTTAGAGAAAATGTTAGTTTAAATGTTACCTTGAGGAAACAAATAATCAAAAACGGTTACTCCTTTTTTGGCATTTTTGCTGTTTATTAGATTGTACAGACTGAAGTAAAAAGAGAAACAATAACGAGAAAGGAAATAAAGGAACAGAAAAAGGAAAAGAGCACAAGCCGTTACTCAAATTCGTTTCACCCCAAGGTGCTACTGCACAATATGTTGGCGCACTGCGTGACCTGTGATGGGTACACACAAGTTTAGCCTGAGTTGAGGCTTGGTTGTCTAACACTCTTTGTCATTTAGGGATACATGTATATTATAGTCCAGTATAGGATTACTTTAAAAGTAGTGTAAACGAAAGGCACATCCGATAAAATATTTTTACGTTTTCACTCGAGAGCTTTCTCGTGTAAACAGGACCTTAGACATAATCACATATCCATCACTGGATTCGTCCTGGTTAACTATTTGCGCAAAATGCTCCTACAGTACTTTTCTTTCCTTTTATGTTTTCAATTCTCCTTTTCTAAATTTCTCTCTGATCTGTTTTGCCTCTATTGCTGCTTAAACTGCATAGCTTAATGAGAGCCTGCAAGTGTCTGATAAAAAAATGTATCTTTAAACATTAATATTTTCATCATTATGTTGGAAAACATTCTTATCAGAATCATCTCTGTTTAGCTTGTATATATTTTTAGAAAGCTATTAAATTAATAAATAATGTAATTTTTTTCTCTTGTGTTTTATATAATGACCACTTGGAGGTGATGGCTACAGTGGCCCAGTAGTGCACAACACAACAAAATTTATAACGATATACATTGTTGTTGAAAACAAATGTAAAAGAATGGTGCACGATCGTTGCGTTTTATTTATTAAATTGAAATCATTCATGATTTATTTCTCATTGGCCCGCGACCCACCACAATGAATTGGAATGTTATTTTTGTATTACTTGGGCCGCCTGATTATTCACAGTCTCCACAGATATAACAAATACAAAGTAAAACCATTGTAATCCTGATAATATTTCCATTTTTTTTAAAACGTAACTGTAATCTGATTTCTTTGTTTTTTGATGTAACTGTAACATATAACAGTTACCAGATTTTTGTATCCTGATTATGTAACACCGCTCGTTACATGTATTCCGTTACTCGCTAACACTGGTTATAATCTAAATATGAATGAAAATGTGCAGCTCAGTCTGAATTGCGGTGTTGTGTGTCCTCATTTCCCAGTGGAACCATCACCTCAGACTTGCAGCAATGTACTGTGTCTTGTGAGAAATCAAGGACAGGACTTCTGTAGCCAGGGTCCCTCTCCGGTCCACGATCAAGAGAGTGAGGGATCAGACACCTCCAGCTGCCTAGACAGTGATGTTACAGTGGACTATATCGAAGATTCTTCATCACCAGAGCATTGGACTCTATGTGCCACTCAAGATTTCTCTGGTTCCTAGAGCACTAGAGATGGTTCTGTGGATTGTCAAATATCTGATAAGTTTATTCAGTTAACATTTGACACTTAAATATTGGTTATTTTTTGGAAATTAGTTCTCTTTTGTTTTTCATATCATTTGGGCTGTATGCTATCTGTGATAATACAAGCTTTGGTGGAAGTGATGTCATCGCCTTAGTAGTCAATTACAAAATGGATAGACATTTGGTATATGTTCGAAGTGTTGCAGTTTTCCTTATGAATTTCCTGCTGCTATTTAGAATTTACAGGGAATGTCCTGCCAGAATTAAAAAATGTTATGCTAATTACATTTGTTTTGTTATGTGAAGTAAGCAGTGTTATATAATTTTGCAATTAAAATTTGTAATAGCAATAAAAATTATTTGTAAGCACACAATACAACAGTTTTAGGGGAAGATTATTTTTTGCTTTTTTTTTAGGGCTATCAACGGTAATGTTTCTATGATTTTGACATATCAAGTGAAGTGACGTGACGTAAAGGCCAAGTATACGGTAGTAACCTATACTAAGAATTTTTCCACTGCATTTAACCCATCCAAGTTACTGCAAACACACACACTCACACAAACACACTTGAAGTCACACTCCTGAAGCAGTCAGCAGCCATTCACCGTGGCACCCGGGGAGCAATTGGGGGTTAGGTGCCTTGCTTACAGTTTTTTTCGATTGCTAAACCACAGTGGAGCACAACTGGAGCTACATGTGCAAAACTCTAACTACAGTCTGCACAGCAGCAGTTCATGAGGATCAAACTCTAGATCGTTTTTCATTGCTTGAACACAGTTTTCAAAACTCTACACACTTATCCCATGACTTTAACCACAACCTGCACAACACTGTGGATTTACAGCACTTTGTTCAAATGCTAACACACTGTTGTCAAAACTGTGAACCACACATTTAAAACAGAATAAATTTCAGCCTTGTGCCTTTCACACACTGCTGATTTTCAAACAATTTCAGCTGAAAGGCTGGAAACTTGTGGCCTAATGCTTGAGAGAGGCAGGGTTACAGTATTACAGTATGTACTTTTAGTTTCTACCTTTTTTTCTCATTACTGTAATTCTGTAAAATACTACAGACTATTAAAGCAAACTGCTAATTCTCAATTGTTATGCTCTAAAAATGTAAAAATATCAAATGAAAGAATGTAACTGTTTTCTTTGAAAAAAATATTACTTTCTATGAAGTGTGAAATTGTTGAAACTGTAAAGATGAAAAGTTTGGATTTTCTGCCTTGGTGTTTGGTGCTGCTGTTTTTTCTCTCAGTGTGTTCTGAGTGACAGTGTGTGTTATCTCAGTGAGGGTTGTGCATGGTGTTGTGCACACTGAGCCTGTTTTGAACCTTGTGTTAAGAGTTGTGCTCAGGTGAACTGTTGACAATGCAGACTGTAGTTAGAGTTTTGCACATTTAGCTCCAGTCGTGCTCACTGTCGTTTAGCAATCGAAAAAAACTGTAAGTCGTTTCCTGCCTGTATTGAGAATCAAACCTGCAATCCATCTCGACCATTTTGGCCACAACACCTCTGATGTGGAAATACTGAAGAAATGAATGCTCACAGAATTGTATGTGGGCAGAGAAGGTTTATTTCATAACATCTTCCTCAACTCTTTCCACATATACGGTAAACCTTTAGAAATAGCCATCCACAAAGTAACTTCATTCAGGAGGAAGCGGCAGATGCTGCCATGACAATTCAGGGTTAAAATTGTGAGGTGCAGACGCTCAATTCTAATCTCTAAAGAATATAATCAAGCGAGAGAAGAGCTTTCCCACCACGACTTGTCACAGCGCATGCATAAAAGGCTCCCTCATGAGCTCACTCTGGGATATTTATCCCTAATATTTGAATTAAATTCACTGAGACTGTTGACATTTTCTTTTCCATGCATCGTTTTATTATATCCATGTCCATGTATGTTTCAAATCATATAAAACTGTGAAATCACCTTTGAACTCTTCTGTCTTGCCTGCACTCGAGACGGTGACATGAGCTCCATTGAAAGTCTTCTCCACTCAAAGTCCTATTGGTTGTCGCTCACAAAAATCACTTCTCATTTGCATAAAGTTGAAATTTCTGAACTTTTCTCGTGTCTCGTGTTGCTTGACACGCCCACATTCTGTCATCAACGGTCACTGTCGCTTGTGTTGCCGGAAGTCGTCAGCGCTCCATTGAAATGAATGGGATCTTGTCACTTTGTCGCTGTGTGTAGGGGGCTTTAAGGGATACTTCAGGATTTAGCAATAAGCTTTGTATTAGAATACCGTGGCCCTCACTAGTCCTGCTCATTACAGTAAACACGACTCACACTGTTCTCCTGCGGCCCTCACTCGTCCTGCTCACTACAGTAAACATGACTCGCGTTGTTCTCCCGCGGCCCTCACTCGTCCTGCTCGTTACAGTAAACACGACTCGCGCTGTTCTCCCGCGGCCCTCACTCGTCCTGCTCGCTACAGTAAACACGACTCGCGTCGTTCTCCCGCGGCCCTCACTCGTCCTGCTCGTTACAGTAAACGGCCCTCACTCGTCCTGCTCGCTACAGTAAACATGACTCGCGCTGTTCTCCCGCGGCCCTCACTCGTCCTGCTCGCTACAGTAAACACGACTCGCGTCGTTCTCCCGCGGCCCTCACTCGTCCTGCTCGCTACAGTAAACGGCCCTCACTCGTCCTGCTCGCTACAGTAAACATGACTCGCGCTGTTCTCCCGCGGCCCTCACTCGTCCTGCTCGCTACAGTAAACACGACTCGTGTCGTTCTCCCGCGGCCCTCACTCGTCCTGCTCGCTACAGTAAACGGCCCTCACTCGTCCTGCTATCTACAGTAAACATGACTTGCGTCGTTCTCCCGCGGCCCTCACTCATCCTGCTCGTTACAGTAAACACGACTCGCGTCGTTCTTCCGCGGCCCTCACTCGTCCTGCTCGCTACAGTAAACATGATTCTGGGAGTTGTTGTCTTTCATCCACAAAAGCCAAAAATGCATTTTCTGGCTTTTCTCAGTCTAGAAAGCTCCAAATTCAAAAATATTTGAACATTTCTTCTACATAAATGACCCATTATAAATACACATTCATCTTTCCAGAGGTGAAGTATCCCTTTAGGACAGGCACCCTTTTATACTCACGGGTGATCCATGTGATGTCATAGGGCTGCCATCTTCCAATCAATTGGCTTGTTTCCACTCATGCTTCATGTCTGGGGGGGGTTGCCATAGTGTCAACATCATGACGCAGCGTTGAGATTCCTTGAAAGGGAACCAGGCTGGTTACATCAGAAATGGCAGAGAAAATAGAGACTCATGTTGCGTTTTCTGTGAATTATTCATTCCAGTGTGTTTCGCTTTAAAACATGAGCTTTGTCATATTGTATGTCCAGATGATACGCAAACTACATTTCTGGGATGGATGAAGCAAACCATTAAGAACTGCGTGAGTCCGTTACATTGATGCGCATACATGGGGTCCTGTTCGGTATTGCAACTTGACTTAAATAAGTACTTTGCTGTTGCATTGTACACAAACTATACACTGAATGTCCTTTTTTTTTTTTAAAAAAAAAACACCTAAATTTAGCTTGAAAAAAGCTTGCAATACAGTTTTGTAAGAATCGCCCTTCAATCTTATAGTTTACTTTTCTGGATATAGCAAATGATGACAGAATGACCATGTTAAACAAGAAAAATTATGTATGCTTAATTTCATGATAGTTGTGAGGTTAATCGAACATAAGGGTGCGGTGAATCGCGATTAAATTTTTTTTTTTTTTTATTGACAGCCCTATTTTTTATTCTATCTTTATTTGTTTCTATGTATTATTCTTAGGGGAGGCTGGTGAAACTCTGATGAATGATGCCAATTCAGTAGCTGAGGAGCCAAGCTCAAGTTCTATCCATGACCACAGCTATTCAGTGAGTGGTTTCTTTTAAACCAAAGTCTATCATATAAATTTTGCATTTTAATCCAAAACTGATCGTCATTTTTATTTCACGGACTCTTTCAGATGACTGAAAATGGAAATCCAAGTCAGAGCACAATTGGAGATTCATATAATGTGTGCTCTGCTAAAGCCATGTCATCAGGAAAGAGGGTATTGAAAGGTTGTCTTGACTCTGCCATGGCTAAGAAACGGATCAAAAGAACAACATATAACAATCAAATACAAAATGAGTTTTTGGAGTACTTGCTCAACTTTGACCCGAAAGATGTTTTTGAAATTGTAAAGGATGTTGATCGCCCCTCACTTCAACAGAATGAATATGCAAGCAAAGATGAGCAGTCAGCTCTTGATGTTTACCAAAAGGTTCCATCTGAAACAGTGTTTATTACTTACATCAACAATGAAAGCAGTCAAGAATGTAGCATTTCTTTGCTGTCCCCTCATTTAAATGAACTAATTGACTCATGTTTACAAGGTAAATTCAAGGAGGACACTAATGTACAGTCATCAGGAGCAATAGTGGAATCACCATTACAGAGTGAGGAACTGTTTGACTCGAGCAGCTCTGCTTCACTGCCTCTGCTAATGGGCAAAATCCATAATCAAGGATTAACCTGCAGTCCAGAGTTTTCAGAAATAAATGAACCATTAGAGGAATTTGACACAACCAACAAACAACTGGCAGATACTAAAACATCAAAAGGACCATGTGCGCAATCAACCAGTCCTGCCATTGAGTCCATTTATGTGGATAGGACATCTGGCTGGTCAAAAAACTATGTAAACACACCACATAATGACTTGACGCAAATCAGCCTTCAAGAACTGCATTCTTCTAATAGACTGTTCCTAGAGAAGCCTCTAAATCAGAATGAAGAAACAGACGTGGTCACTGTTCAAAACCAGCAGGGGGTGGTAGAGATAACGGAGACAGCACTTAGCACCAGCCAAACTCAAATGAGTAAGAGGAGCTACACTGAAAATCCTGCCATGGAATGTGACACATTGATTTTAAATCCGATAGATCTCATCGTTGGACCCAAAGCAGAACCACATTTATCCTGCAGATGGGCAGTTAATGAGCTAGAGATTGAAGCCAATGCATGTGCTGTTTTACCATTTCTTTCCTGTGCCAGAGTAGATGTTGAACATCCTGAAAATTCTCACAGGGCTGATTTTATTGTTGAGAGTGATCCATTAAAAAATTCAGTTGATTCAGACTGCACTGTTGTGGAATGGTCCAACGCTACTGACATTCAGGATGTGGCCATCACATCAGTTCAGCCTGAAGTCTCTGGTTGTGAAGAGACGCATAGTGAAAAGGAAGCAGAGAACATGGATGGTACACCAGACACAGTGGCCTCAGTGAGTGTTTTAAGTTCGCTTCTTCCTGAAAATTTGTGCGCACATCCATCACTGGATAACACTGAAGAAAAAGCACATTTAAAACAGGATCCACACATAGCTTTTGAAATCAAGGGGCTTTTCAACACAGGTGAACAAACAAGACGGAAAAAGACGTCCAAATGGCAAAAAAAAAGACGGTCTAGAAAAAAAACGAATGCATTGAAAACAGGTGATTCCCTGGAGTTAATCATTTGTTACATCATCACAATTCAGAGCATGTTACTTTATATATTGTTATTTCTCAACAGTATCAAAGAAGGTCAAGCAGATTTCCCTTAATATTCTCCAAAAGAGAAATGGTTTAGGAGAGACTCGTCTTCACCGAGCATGCATAAGTGGAAACCTGCAACTGGTCAAAGACTTGATAGAAGCTGGGATAAATGTTAACATAACAGATAATGCAGGTGGGAAAATCCTTGCCTTGTTATGTCTTCATTATTACCTTTGAACTATTTAATGCTTACACGATGTCTTGGGTGGACAGGATGGACCGCACTTCATGAGGCCTGTTCTAGAGGTTTTGTAGATGTGGTGGAGCAGCTCTTGGAAGCAGGTGCTGATGTCACCAGCAGAGGGCTAGATGGATGTAACCCACTGCATGATGCTGTTCGATCAGGCACATATGAGGTTGCTTCTATATTTCTGTAATGATCCGTCACAAATTAAGTGATTCAATGATTCACTTTTTCTAGTGTGGTGGTTAAAGGGTAGTTGGCCCCCAAACATGTATTCTGTCATCATTTCTGCTTTCACACTGTTACGCATGTTTCCATAGAGTGAGCGTTGGCTGTTGAGCCATATAAAAGTAACCCATGCTTAACTCACGCAGTAGAATCTTCTGAAGCCAATATGACTACCTGCGTTGTAGCCAGAATTATGTAATTGCATCTGAACCTCTACTATTCCAGTATTATTCTCTACAGTTTTCAACCTGATCTCCGGTTAACCACCACCATTTCAGCACCTTATTCACACCTTCTGAGTGTACTAAAATGTGAATGCATTTTCAAAAGCAGTTAAAGTTCTGATCTTGATGTTTTATGCATAGATCGTGATGCTTCTCCTTCAGTTTGGCTCAAGCCCTCATGACAAGAATATGCTGGGACAGAGTGCAGTAGACCTCGCAGAACATGAAAGCGTCAAAGAGCTGCTTTTGACATTTAAAGGGCCTTTTCGTAAACCTGCCCGGACAACTGGCACTTCCAAACAAGGACCTCAGCTTTTGGCTGTAGAGCAGCCAGGTGAAAGTCTCTGCATAGAAGAAGCAGTCGAGCAACATGAGAGGACATCATCAACTTGTAAGTGTTTTCTCATTAGATTTTAGCACTGCTTTTCGTTGCTAGGACGTGTACTGTGCTAGACTAATTGAGACTTGTTACAGCACTTACTGTTGTCCTCGTGTTGGTCTGATCGCTTCTATTGTTTTTCTCATTTGTTAGTAGCATTGGATAAAAGCGTCTGGTAAATGATTAAATGTAAATGTAGAAGATACCGAGAAAGGGCAAAAATGGCTTATTTCTTAAAGAGATAGCTCACAGAAAAGTAAAAATTATGTCATCATTTACTTTCCCTAATGTTGTTCCAAATCTGTCTTTCTTCAGTGAAACAAAAAGTTTTTTGGAGTGTGTTTTGGTGTGCATGGATATGTTTAATACATGTGTAGTACAGTAAAATATATTTATTCACTGTTATCCTCAACAGATCAGTGTTTACAGTCAGCAGGAGCAAAGATTGATTTTAGTGGCAATAGGACGTTGAGCTGCCTTTTAAGAGATGGAATCATTCGACATGGGGAGGATAATTTAGAAATTACACTTAAGGTACAGTATTTCATAAATAATTTGTGCTGTTCAAGATGTTGCCAGGAGACCATTTCAAAGTTAGTTTGGTGACTTTTATTGGATTTTTAATGCTCTAATTAAAATGTAGGGTTGTAGCCATAAGGCCTCTCTTTTGGAAAATGGGTCAATCAGAGACGCTAGTGGGAGAGTCTTCCTACTTCCAGAACAATGGGTTGAATCAGTCCCGGAGAGTCAATCCATAGTTCCTGTTACCTCAGATTTTGCCTGGAAAAGGGTAAGCCTATAAGACAGCCGTTTAAAGTGTTAGGCTAATATTTTCAATTAGATTTCTGATGCATGACTAAAATTGTAAAGCAATCATAAGACAAAAAAACTGTCTTATGTGAATACTCTCACTAATGTGAGATTAGTACTATGGTTTAGTCGTGACCTTGAAACCATATCCGGGTTTTTTTACCACTTTTTTTTTTACTTATCTTGACAGGTTATGTATCAATCGAAGTCACTGTGGAATTACATTTCAAGTGATTTGAATAGTGAAAAAACACCCAAGAGATCAGTAGAGCCGCAGTGTTGCAACAACACCAGTAAACCAGAACCTGCTGTAAAAGGTTTGTCAGCAAAGTCACTCAATCATGGACCAGCCTCAATACTCTTAAAGGAAAGTAATGATTACAAAAAACATATGCAAGCAGGATCTGTGGCATGTTGTCAGTCAGAAACAAAAAAATGACAGAAATCTTTGTGGGTATCTGTGGTTTCAGGCTTTTGAGGGGTGTACAGTACACATGCAAAACACAGGGCTCGACATTAAGCCTTGACAGATTGTTACTTGTCTAGGAAACAAATAGTTACCTTTCGAGGGAACTCTACACTGCGTCGAGAATCGACACTTTGGGGACGCTCCCTAAGTGTGCGCCTCTGAAGTATGAATGAAACTAATCCAATCCTGATTGGTGTTGCGTCGTGACGTAACATGTGACGGCATACCCGGAAGTATAAAAGTGACGTTGTCACAACACACACTAGCTTTCGCTCTTCAGCAAGCGCTCTATGTTGAAAAACTGTCTGTCTTATTTGGTGTTGTTTGTCACTCAGTTTGAACTGGAAAAAATGGCCAGCGAGCAATTTAAAAAGATGTGTGCATCTCTGCCCTCGTTATGTCACAGGTGGGGACGCACATGCTTTGTGTGTAAATTGTTTGGGAGCGCAGCATGACTTGTGCAGACTGTAAAGCACTTCCTATTAGAGTGCTGCGCTCCCGGCTGGCGTGCTTTGATGAGCACGGTCAGGCTTGCGTTCCCTACGTTTCTGGTCCCGCGTCCGTTGAGGCGGCGCGGCGATTGAGATCGTGGGGTTCACAGCGGGATCTTGCAGACGAGAATGAGACTGCTGAGGCACTTTCTCATTCATCATCTGATGATCCCGTAGCCCCTGTGAGTGGCGCAGAAGTCCGTGCCGCGGCTTCTTCTGACCACGATCAGGTTCCGATACTCAGGCTCTCTGCTTCCGAGGAAGTAGACGTGCTCAGTATCGATACGGATGACCGTGAGTTAGGCGCGCCAGTTCACGGCCAAGCATATGAGGAACTGGTGAGGTTGTAACTCGTGCCGTGGCCAGACTGAACTTCAGCTGGCCACAAAATGGGCAGGGAACGCAAGTTTAAATAAATTGGATGAGCGTTTCATGCGGCACGGGTCACAGCCTCAGCGCCGGAGTTTGCCGTTTTTCCCCGATCTCCACTAAAAGATCATGAGAAAAAAGATCCGCTTCAGGGACTCGAAAGACACCCAAGGTCGGTCTCAAGGGGCTGGTTCCCTTAGTAGATTTTGCAGAATGGCTACACCTTCCAATATATCTATATGGGGCCTGAATATTTTTAAACAGGAAACGATGTATGTTGCCCGCCGTCAGCGACGCTTCGGGCCACATCGGTTTCCAGCGAAAATATTATAACGAAGCATCGTTTATGGTCAAAACGTCCATATCGACTACAGCCTGCCGGTATTCCGCTTCAGGAAGTCGAGAAAGATGCTCTCGAAAGAAAAAAGAGGAAAAAAAAAAAAAACAGAGGCCAGTCTCCAGAGGCTGGTACCCCTAGCATATTTTGTAGAGGCATGGTATCATCTTCCCAACATATCTGCATGGGTCCTACATATAATAGAATCAGGGTACAGACTGCAGCTTGCACACCGCCCCCCAAGTTCTCTGGGGTGGTACAGACTACAGTGGTCCCAGAGCAGGCTCAGGTGATGGAACAAGAAGTTCAAACTCTGCTGCTAAAGGAAGCCATAGAACGTGTTCTTCCTTCAGACAGGGGGTCCGCATTTTACAGCCGGTACTTTAAAGTTCCAAAGAAGGATTGGGGGTTAAGGCAATTCTAGATCTCGGGATTTTGTACCGATCTCTGAATAGGGAGGTGCAGGTTCGAACGGTTAACTCCAGTAAATCGTGAGTCAGATCAGAGGACTGATTTGTCACGATAGATCTAAAAGACGCCTATTTTCACTCCATCCTTCCATGTCACAGGAGATACCTGAGGTTCGCTTTCGAAGCTTACCAATATCGGGTTCTTCCGTTCGGCCTAGCACGCTCTCCCTGCACATTCACCAAATTAATGGATGTAGCCCTTGCTCCACTGAGACTTCAAGACATCCATATATTGATTTATCTTGACGACTGGCTCATTCTGGCTCAGTCTCGGGAAATGGCAGTTCGGCATCGAAATGTCGTCCTTGGCCACATTCTGAAATTGGGGTCGAGACTCAATGCAAAGAAGAGTGTGCTAGAACAACCCGGTCTCATCCCAAATCGTCATATAACTGACGTTTTGGGACGTCTTTTGACCATACGTCAATATTCGCCTTTTTAGGGCCCCCTTAAACGTCGGTAGATGAGGTTATGGGATCCTAACTCTACCCCATACCTAAACTTAACCCTAAACCTAACCCGTCACCTAACTGACGTTAAAGGTAAAGCGTCAGTTGTATGACGGCCCGGGATCGCCATCTACCGACGTTTAAGGGGGCCCTAAAAAGGCGGATATTGACGTATGGTCAAAATACGTCCCAAAACGTCAGTTATATGACTTTTTGGGATGAGACTGTGTTAGCTAGAACCATCCCAGTGTACGACATTTTTGGGAGTCATATGGAACTCGATTACGATGTAGGCACGCATGTCTCCCGCACGTATCGAGTCAATTTTGACGATGGTATCCAGGGTAAAGCTAGGCCAGGCCATCACTGTGAAGCAATTTCAAAGAATGCTGGGCCTCATGGCAGTGACATCCAACATCATTCCTTTGGGGCCTGCTACACATGAGGCCCCTTCAGTGGTGGTTAAAAACCAAGGGGTTTTCTCCCGAGGGGAATCCGCTTCGTATGATCAGAGTAACGCGCAGATGCCTTTGTTCTCTGAGAATATGGAAGAAACCTTGGGCCAGTGTTGGGAGTGTCATGTCGCCGGGAAACCGTTTCGACAGACGCCTCCCTCACTGGCTGGGGCGCGGTCATGGACGACCGTTTGCCAGGGGTCTATGGCAGGACCATCATCTTTCTTGGCATATAAACTGCCTAGAGATGATGGCTGTGTTCAGGGCTTTGAGGAGCTTCCTCCCAGACATCAAAGGTCACCACGTCCTAGTACGGTCAGTGGTAGCCTATCTGAACCGACAAGAGGGAATCAGATCGCGCCCTCTGTGCAGACTGACGCATCAGATTATCCTTTGGTCCCAAGGGAAAATACTCTCTATCAGAGCAATGTATATTCCGGGGGTTCAGAATCAGGGGGCAGACATCCTGGTGAGAAAACCATACTTAGCTCTAGGGCTCCATCCACCAGGAGATTATATGACCTCAAGTGGAATGTGTTTGTCACTTGGTGTAGAGAACTTGGGTTAAATCCAGTAAACTGCCCGGTGGCTTCAGTTCTGGGATTTCTCCAAGATCGTTTCTCTGAGGGTCTCTCCCCGTCCACGCTTAGGGTGTACGTGGCTGCCATTGCGGTTTTCCACGCACCGTTAAGTGATGGGCCTCTGGGGAGGCACCAGTTGGTCATTCGGTTCTCCTTGGTACTTGGAGGATGAGGCCGGCAGCCAGGTCCAGGGTTCCTGCCTGGGACCTGGCAATAGTTCTGGAGGGGTTATCCCTGCCCCCTTCGAACCTTTTAGAGTCGGCTTCGCCTAAGGACTTAACACTGAAAATGGCTTTTCTCTTAGCAATTACCTCACTTAAGAGGGTGGGAGATTTCCAAGCCCTGGCAGTAATGCCAGCTTGCTTGGAGTTTGCCCCTGGCAGAGTGAAGGCCTTTTTACACCCGAGTCCGGGCTACGTGCCTAAAGTTCCATCGAATACGGCTCATTCTATAGTCCCTCAGGCATTCCATCCTCCACCTCATGTGTCGGCGGAAGTGGAGAGGCTTCACTTGCTCTGTCCAGTCAGAGCTTGAGCTTGTACCTTGAGGGGTCCTCTTCTTGGAGAAGGTCGGAACAATTGGACTAGTATGTTCTGGGTCACCTAAGAGGGGGCTCCCGGCAACCAAACAAACTATTAGTAACTGGATCGTCCAGGCTATTACTGAGGCTTACAAGGTGCGCGGTTTGCCTTCACCTTTTACCTTATGGGCACAGTCAACTAGAGGCATGGCTTCCTCTAGGGCCCTTCTTTCGGGAGTACCTCTTCGGGAGATCTGCGAGGCAGCCGGCTGGGCTACCCCACATACTTTCATAAAATTTTACAGTCTCCACCTTCCCAGTACACCCGGTGCACAGGTGCTCAGTCCTTGCTGAGTGCCTAAACAGTTTCACTCCAGGACAGGCCTATTCGGTGCGTGGCCTAGTGGGCACTCGTTCCCCAAAGTGTCGATTCTCGACGCAGTGTAGAGTTCCCTCGAAAGGGAACGTCTCGGGTTATGACTATAACCCTTGTTCCCTGAGAAGGGAACGAGACACTGCGTCGTTCTGCCACGCCCCCTTTAGGCCTTGGAGCGTCTTGCTTCATCGCGAGGCTAGTGTGTGTTGTGACAACGTCACTTGTATACTTCCGGGTATGCCGTCACATGTTACGTCACGACGCAACACCAATCAGGATTGGATTAGTTTCATTCATACTTCAGAGGCGCACGCTTAGGGAGCGTCCCCAAAGTGTCGATTCTCGACGCAGTGTCTCGTTCCCTTCTCAGGGAACAAGGGTTATAATCATAACCCGAGACGTTTTTTTTAATGATGTAAACATTATTTATTTAAGCAAATTTCTTATCAGTGTTCTATCAGCTTTTACATATTAAAGGGATAGTTCACTTTGAAATTAATTTATTTATATGTTTTAGCTTACCTCAAGGGCATCCAATATGTACAGTAGGTGTCTTTGTTTCCACAGTATTTTCAATTTTGACATTTTTTGGTCAAACCGATGTTGTCTGTCAGTCATATAATGCAGTTTTAGGGGGTCCACCTCAAAGAGCATGCACAGAGAAGTCCAAATTAAACATGATTTAATGACTCGTAAATGTAAGTACACATTGATGGCCCAAGACACAAAACGAGCAGTTTGTGTGAGAAAACGAACAGTATTTATATAGTTTTTACCTCTTGTTAACAGCCATCGAACTGATCTGAATCAGATGTCCAACTGAACCGAACTGAACCATCTCCAGACGTTACGCCAGAAGTGATCTCTTGCGCGTCTACGTCACCAACATGACATCATGACTTTTGCGTAAACATACACGCCACTTTCGAGTCAAGTGGCGTGTTATCTCTAAACATTTTGAGCTATCCGTGTGTATGCGTGTATGTCTACGCCATTAACGTTCGCGTCATTCCGCGTGTCTGTACACGCCGTCAAATCTCCAGTCATAAATGCCATTAACCCCAGTGACGGTTAAGTTTAGGGATGGGGTTGAGGTAAGTCATATCTTTTTTTTTACCAAGGATGGTAAGGGAACAGTCATAAATGCCATTAACCCCAGTGACGGTTAAATTTAGGGACGGGGTTGAGGTAAGTCATATATTTATATAATGTTAAGTCAACGGCGTTCATAAACACGCTGAAAAGCGATTATGCGTCTTGATAGCACGCCAAAAATGGAAATACGAATTGGCGTGTCATTCACACGCTACTTCATGAGATCAGTCTGATGTCACGCATTGTTTACAGGGAGATTTCGGAAGTTTTACCTTTCACTAAACATATTTTGATATACGGGATTTCGATATATCTAAATATGTTTAGTGAAAGGTAAAACTCCCGAAATCTCTGTGTAAACAATGCGTGACGTAGACGTGCGAGAGATCACTTCCAGCGTAACGTCTGGGGACAGTTCGGTTCAGTTGGACATCTGATTCAGATCAGTTCGACGGCTGTTAACAAGAGGTAAAAACTATATATATATTGTTCGTTTTCTCACACAAACCGCTCGTTTCGTGTCTTTAAATCATGTTTAATTTTGACTTCTCTGTGCATGCTCTTTGAAGTGGACCCCCAAAACCTGCATTATATGACTGACAGACAAGAACGGTTTGACCTAAAAATATCAAAATTGAAAATACTGTGGAAACAAAGACACCTACATCGTGGATACCATTGAGGTAAGCTAAAACATATCAAAAATTAATTTCAAAGTGAACTATCCCTGGGTGGGGGGGGGGGGGGGGTTTCAGGCTTTTGAGGGGTGTACAGTACACATGCAAAACACAGGGCTCGACATTAAGCCTTGACAGATTGTTACTTGTCTAGGAAACAAATTGTTTTTTTAATGATGTAAACATTGTTTATTTAAGCAAATTTCTTATCAGTGTTCTATCAGCTTTTACATATTAAAGGGATAGTTCACTTTGAAATTAATTATATAGTAATTATATAGTAAAAGATATGCATATTTGTACAACTGCATTAAGTGGTGTTATCAGATTCTTTAAATATTTTTTGTTGTCATTACATTATACATGATTTGTCATATCCACTAAAGGAAAAAAAATTCACTTGCCCATTCAAAAAATCCACTTGTCCCGGACAAACGTTAATGTCCAGCTGAAATTTAACCCCTGGTTACTTGGTAACAGCATGCCATAAATGTTTTCTAAACTTAAAATACCTGTAGAAATATTAATGTGATTAATATATGTAGTTAATACTATTTTGTTCAATGAGGCATTCATTTTGTTCTGCAGAACCATCCAGAAATGACGTTGGCCTATTCATGAACATCAGATCGATTAATTTGGTCAGCGATGAGGAGTTTTTTCCAAGCCATATGACGAACAGATACTGGGACTTAGCACTGAGTGGGGAGTGGAGCTTTGATACTTAGTTGCTTGTGTAGCAGAGAACACAGTGTTATATAGAAAGTTTGTTTCAAACGTTTATAATGTGTAAAAGTGTTCTTTTTCACTGTTGAATATGTGTGTGAAACGTCTTTGTACACCGACCAGTTTCAATGATAAGCTGATGATCTTTATAATTAAATAAAAATACACAATAAGCTACCATTTCACTTTGTTATGTAGCCGGGTTAATCGAAACCCGTCTTATACGGGTTTCGATTATTTTAAATGTCTGTCTGTCTGTCTGTGTGTGCGTGCGCGCTTGCGAGCGATGCTTGGAAATGTTGTGTAACGATAGTTAACTTTTAAGACAAAGCCCCAGAGTGGGCGGACTGGACTTACTGTCGTTCACGCCTCAAATTGCCTTTCTTCAGTCACTGAAAGTGAAGTCATTCGGTGCCTGAATTTACTCATCTTAAACGGACTGCCGGTACGAGTTAGGCAATCTTAACAGCAGTCGTAAGTATCCTGATCTCGATTTTAAAGATCGATAAGACATTTAATTAATATTTTGATCACTTTTAATTTTGTTTTATTTACACTCAGAACGCGCAAATGTGTTGTCTAGTTATGCCGTATTTTATTTGTATTATATATCAAGTCATTCAATTGTTTGAATAGAGTTGCGGATATAACAAGTCAGCTTTTCTTGCGTTTCGGGCAGATTGATCTTTAATCTATGCGGCTCGTGCGATTTAAAGCTTTCCAATCAGCCTCAAGGTGGCAACTTTTGCGATGTTAGGTAACGAATTGATTTAGATACCGCAAGGCTTTTACAATTAGGCTTTATTTTATGCGTTCTTTGTCACACAGGTACATATATTGTAATGTTTGATGGCAGTGGCACAAAACAAAAGACCGGCAGTTTGCAAGGTAGGAACCAGTTAGGCTAAACTATGTAATACAACCAAGTATGAGACATCTCATGTCAGAAGATTAGCAGCTTTATTTCTAACTCTTATTTGAACTGCTTCTCCAACAGAATGAAAAGAAGATGTGCTATCTTACACTGGTTAAGATGCAAGTTCTATGTGTTTGTTGTGTCACTGTTTGTTGTGCTGAAGCTGGTTTACAGAACTATTTCAGTGGATGACAGTATCTACATTGAGCCCTATGGAGCTAAACAAAGATTACTCAGACCTCAGCCTCTGAATGGCATTAACTGCACAGCCATTTATGAACTGGAACCAGTGGAAATTGGGAAGTCGTTAGAGATAAGACGCAAAAATATTGTGGAAGTTGATGATAAGAGTATTGTTTCTTTCACTGCAGACTGCAAAAACTACATCGAAAAAAGGGGCTATAATGACATCTTTGTAACTGATGAGGAGTGCAGCTTTCCAATTGCATACTCTTTGGTGGTGCACAAGAACAGTGCAATGGTGGAAAGGATTCTTCGAGCCATTTACACACCTCAAAATATTTACTGCATTCATTATGACCAAAAGTCATCGGAAGATTTTATTGCAGCATTGAAGAATTTGGAGAAATGTTTTCCAAATGTCTTCATAGCATCTAAAATCGAGTCTGTTCAGTATGCACACATTACAAGACTTAATGCAGATCTCAACTGCCTTACAGACCTGCTGAGTTCACAGGTCAAATGGAAGTATGCTATCAATTTGTGTGGCCAAGACTTCCCGCTGAAGTCCAATTATGAGCTGGTGACTGAGCTCAGGAAACTGAATGGTGCGAACATGCTCGAATCAAGCAGGCCCAGTGAAGTGAAAAGGCAGCGGTTTCAGTTTCAGCATGAATTGAAAGATGTGTCATATGAATACCAGAAGATGCCCGTTAAAACCTCCAATCCTAAAGACCCACCGCCGCATGACATTGAGATGTTTGTTGGGAGTGCCTACTTTGTGTTGACACGGGATTTTGTGACGTACATTATGAACAATCAACTGGCGAAGGATTTTCTGCAGTGGTCAGCTGACACTTATTCTCCTGATGAGCAC
This sequence comes from Pimephales promelas, assembly GCF_016745375.1. Next base: position 2,204,082 of record NW_024121987.1, read on the forward strand.
TTTTGGGCAACCATGGCTAGAGTGCCTGGAGTTCCTGGGGAGTTACCAAGATCTGAGCCAGACGTGTCAGATATAAAGAGTAGGACACGTTTGGTTAAATGGAAATATCTTGAAATCCGTTTGTATCCACAGTGCACTGGCGCACACAGACGCAGTGTCTGCATCTACGGTGCAGCAGAGCTCCGCTGGCTTCTGGAGGACGGCCACTGGTTTGCAAACAAGTTTGATCCCAAAGTTGACCCCGTCATTATTAAGTGTCTTGAAGAGAAACTTGAGGAGAAACAGCGTCAACAATGCCCCAAAAGGGTGTCTTAAAATGGGACTTTTCTTTTTTAGCTGTATTTTTGGTCAAAATATGTATGTCTGCTGCTGCACGTATGTCCGTTCAAAGAACCTGCTAATTGAAAGGTTAGCTGGACTTTCACCGAGCTATTCCTTTTCAATTTTCACCATACACCTATGCTAGGTCAGTTTGAAAGTGCCTTTCAGCTTCATCTTTTTTTTAAATCCGTCCAAAATATGAATTTATAGGTGCTTGAGCTATACGAAATATTTATATATTTAAATGTATTTAAACCAATACTGTCGGATGCATGAATACCCTCTCATTGTATTTTTTATTGAATTCTTCTATGGGGGAACACAGGGGCTTCAGCCAAAAAAGCATTGAAAGATGAAAACCATTTACCAGTATCTTGTGCGTCATATTTGGATTTTTAATAGTAATCTCAAAACAATATCTGTATCAAAACCAGAGTGATGCTGTGTCATTTGAAAATATCTGATGGTCTATATGTACATTCAATATTTAATGTTTCAAATAAAGCTATTTATCTATTGTAATTGAGTCACACCTGTGTACTGTCTATAAGTGATGGAAATATTAAGCAACTGTTCTGATATGTTGCGTAAGTGATGATTGAAGCTAAATTCTGGATGGCATACCATAATACTCTTATTTCTGTCTTTAGAATTTGTATATACACTTTCTGCGTTTTATATTATTAATTGTATATTACCAGTAGGTGGTGATTTGTGAAAAGTCTTACTTTATAGTTGAGTTATTTAATTCATTGAACCGATTTATTTAAAACAAAGATTAATTCAGGCATGAAACAACCAGCTGTGTTTCAGTGTTAATAACTCATACAGTCAAACTATTTGACTAATTCGGAAACGAGTGACGGTTTATTACACTGTGGTTAGTTTTTAACTATTGTTATTGGCAAAAATAGATAAAAGAAGTAACTTGCAATATTGTGTCTAAAACGTAAGTTGCTTGATATTTGCTTCTTGTTTATTGAACTGTTGCACAAACAGTTTTACACGCGCTGTCATGTTGCTGGCCTGAATATCATCATGTGCTATATGATATTCACAACAACACTCTTGCTTGTTTGATAGTATAACAATTCTTAATTATTCATAGTTAAAGTAGGCTTATGAAATTTGCTCTTGTTGAGTTTTATTTGCACTAGAAAGGTGTACCTTTTGAAAGGTCTGTTTAAATAAGCGATTTATACGATGAGATTAATCTTTATTGTCATTGTATAACTCAGCATATAATAAAATGTGTGAGCACTGCTCCTTTCGATGTTGACATAAAACAAACTAATAACCATACCAAAATACAACTAAACTAAATTGTTATTATGCACTGTAAAAATATATTGTTGGTTCAACTTATAAAAAGTAAGTTACCTAGTTGCCTTAAAATTCTGAGTTCATTTAAACAAAATAGATTTAGTTAAAGGGATTGTTCACCCCAAAATTAAAATTCTGTCAGTAATTACTCACCCTCATGTTGTTCTATTTATATATTTAGATATTTTTTGATTAAATCTGAGGGCTGGATCACTACTCCATTGGCTTCTTAAAGGGATACTCCACCATTTTTTTTTCATATTAAACTATGTTATTCCCTTAACTAAGATGAGTTGACACATACCTCTCTCGTGCGCACGTCTCAGTGCTTGCACTTAATCACTCTGTCTTGCGGCAAACTTTGTTAGCACTTAGCTTAGCATAGTTCATTCATTAGGATCCAAGCAGAGAAGCAACAAAACACCTCCACATTTTCCCTATTTAAACGAGTAGTGTAACTCGACCAAAAATGGTGACACAAAATAAATTGTTGCATGTAAAGTGGATAACTAAATGTATGGCGGAATACCATAGCAAGTGCTTGGGAGTTCGACTTGCCGCATATATATCCAATGCGTTCTCATCCTAGGGCGTCATATAGTGACACTTTCCAACACATGGCACCCTTTAGCGTCAATATAACACACACAGAGCTTTGTTCGGTTATGGTAGGTTTAGGTTTAGGGTTAGACCACTAGGAGGTGCCTTCTGGCCCATTTATATCTGTGTCTCATATTGACGCTAAAGGGTGCCATGTGCATTGGATGTAGACGAAATGTCAAAAGCGTCAGTATATGACACCTTGGGATGAGAAAGGGCTGATATATCTATGGACTCGGTGCAGTCATATCACTCTAGAGAGGGAGAGGATTTTTCAGGAGTGATGATATTACTGCGCCCAGTCAAAGTGCTCCCAAGTACTTACAATGGTATTCTGCCATAGTTTAATATGTAAAACAGTGGGATCGAAGGGCCGGCCCAGAAAAGTTAAAGACATCGTTAAAATAGTCCAAGTGACTACAGTGGCTCAATCTCAAATATTCATTTCCTTCTCTGTGGGCCGTGAGATTTCACGTAGTGAAACTGCGCAACGCTTCTGTGCTGTACGTCACATGTAGGCTCACGATTGGCCGACGCTGGTCATGTGTGTGATGACTGTTACATACAACCTAGCAGTTTCACGACGTGAGGAAGTTTTGTTTTTTCTGTAGTCACTTGGACTATTTTAACAATGTCTTTAAAAACTTTTATGGGTCGGCAAATTTCAATCCCTTAAGAAGCCTATGGAGGAGTGATCCAGCTCTCAGATTTAATCAAACACATCTTAATTTGTGTCCGAAGATGAACGACAGTTTTATGGGGTTGGTGCAACATGCATGAGGGAAGACCAATTTTTCATTTTGGGCTGAACTAACCCTTTAATACAATAAAGATGATTGGTTTAATAAATAGAAACTCAAAATATTATGTTATCTTAACCACATTAATTATCTAAGTCGATTTGACAAAAGATAAGAAGTTGTGATAACAAATCATGAAAATATTTTTTACAGTGATAGAGTGCATAGCTCAAAGTAACATATTTGGTACATGTTGGATAGGTACACAAAAGTGTAGATATTAGTCCCTTAATGGTACATTAGAACATTTTTAAATGGTACCAACCCTGTGAAAGCTTTTGTACCATTTTTTTAGAGGCTGTTGAATCCACCGTCTGTTGAGTCAAAGCTCATAGCAGTCTTTAAAGTGGAGATGCAAGACCAATAAGTAAGCTTTCATTTCTTGGCTCAACAAGTCAGTGGCTGGACAAAAGCACCTTAACTTTTCACTGCAACAAGACACCCAAGTGTACACACTGAATGAACTCCCAAAAGCCACTTTTTTATAACTGATATGTCCCTTAAGACATTTTAAAAACAGCCATATTTAAAGGTAGCTTGTAGAAACATTTCATTATTTTTGGAAGTTGGATGAATGTTGTCAAATACTAGAATAGACATTTTAGTAATTTTAACTCAAATCTTTTTAAACATTTTTATTTAAATCTGTTAGCGCCAATGTCCCGAGTTTGCCCTCTGCCAGTCTGTCTGTGTTTGTTACCAGGGGCTGGAAACAGAGCTCTTGAACCTACTTTTCAGAAAGGTTTCCTCTCTAAGACGTGATTGTACAGCATGTTTGCCCACTGAGGTAGCCAGCGAGGCTCTATTTCCTCAATCTAAATGCAGTACGACCTGCCCATAAGGCTCCGTCATAGTGCTGACAGTGTAAGTTAACGTACCCTGGAATGTAGATGCCTGCCTCACAGTTTTTTCTTATCTCTCAGACCCCACATTGATGAAAATAGTACAGAACACCCTCTGTGTAGATTTATTTACTTAATATAAGTTACTGCTCTGTAATCAGCAGTTTGACTTACCAGTTCATGGATCATGTACATGTTGTGAGTACTAAAAAATGCCACTTCACAAATGGTCTGGAACATTAGCCAGTGTCAATGTGAAAGTCTGCCATGAGCAAGTCGCTTCTAGATAAAGATAAAGGAAAAATGCCTCTGTGGTTTAGCCTCTGTGGTTTAAGAGAGAAATGAGGCCAGTTTGAAAAAAAAAAAAGTACATGGGAACGGACAACGCGTTCTCATCCTTTAACGTCATATAGAACGCTATATGACAAAACGGCGCTATACTACGCACATGGCACCCGTTATCGCAACGCATTCTCACCCCAAGGCGTCACCTTTGACCATGCTTCAATATTTGACGTTTTAGGCGCCCTTTAGCGTCACTTACATGACGCGATCCTACGGCGTCATCTAACTGACGCTAAAGGAAAGCGTCAGTTAGAGGACGCGGTTAGGTTTAGGTGTGGGGTGGGGGTAGGGTACACGCGATCCTAGGGCGTCATCTAACTGACGCTAAAGGGCGCCTAAAGCGTCAGATATTGAAGCATGTCCAAATTCTTCCCAAGGCGTCAGTTAGGTGACGCCTTGGGAGTGAGAATGGGCTGGTTATCGTTAATATAACACGTGCTGTGAGGGCTAAGTTTAGGTGTGGGGTAGGGTGTGCGTGTCATATTCACGCTAAAGGATTTATAACGTCTTGGGTTCGCGTGTTATATTAACGATAAAGGGTGCCATGTGCGTAGCGCCGTTTTTGACGTTAAAGGATGAGAACGGGCTGGAACGGATTGAAAACAGGATACAGACACCAACGACTCACCTACACAGAGATATAATATAAATTCCAGCAGGCTGGAGACAATGCCCCGGACATCAACTTGATCACATAGTCAACATGCAAATGTTAACCTATTCCAACATTTTATTGCGATGTCATGTTATGCACTAAAGTTCTGCAATGGCATGACTAAAAACACATATGAACTGATATAATGAACTTTCATACACAGGAAAACATCTGGCGTTGGTGGTATTGTGGATTCATTGTGAAACTAAAACACCATTTGCATGGTCTCATTTGTTAACTTTTGAGGCAAAGCAGACAAATGTGTTGTAACTGATTTGTATTTTTCTGGTTACACTTATAGGTGTCTTTAACTTCAAAATTGTTTGGTACATGTAACAATGTTGCCATTGATGTGTATGCATGGTGAGGGACAGGGTCAACAGTGTAATTGTAAATGTTACAGAAATTACAGCATTTCAGCAATTACATGTCGTCACATCTGGTTTGTGTTTAAGTTTAGTTTGAGTTGGTTTTGCACTGCACTCGGTGACACATGCAGGTATTTTTTAAATACAAATACAATGTAAAACATGTAATGTAATGTAGGACACTTAAGTGGGACCAATTTTCCTTTATTCCTAAGAAAACAACATGTTGCTATGGCCCTGTGCTTAATTTTCTGCATTTAAAACGTCACACTTTTAAACAATAGAATTGTTGGTTTATATGGGTGATTAATATGGGTTGTCAATGGGTGATTTATAATTTAGGCTGAATGTGTGTGTAAATGTTTCTAGTTTGTCTAAGGCAGCAACTGTACAAGACTTTTGCTCACACTATTTTCCACATTTTAAGTCTGGACAAATACAAGCTAGTTGAGGAAAATCAGAGCCAGTCAGCATATTTTGGCCAGTCTGGGTTGTCACATTTCCCAGAAATTCAGGATGGACACAGACTCCGCTTTTTTTTTAGCTTCAAAAGACTAAAAGTCTAATCTAAGAATATCAAACATGTTTTATATTTTGAGTTGATTTCAGAACACGTTGTTTTAATTTGTCTTGCATCTCCTAGCACTAAGTCGCGTGCTCTGTGTGAGTTTGTTGTGTTCAGAACGACTTGAAAGTCTGTGTTATTCCTCTGTAACCAAGTCAAGATGCCAAGTAAAGTTATGTATTCCAGTCTTTTTGTGTGTGTGTGAATCCAAGACTGATTTGACTGGTTCGGGATCAGTACATGCAAAACTTTTTAACTCATGTGTTCAGATGTTTTTAATATGACATTTTGAAAGCAATGGTGAACAAAAAGGAAACTGTTTCATGAAGCATTACCACACCATGAACCTAAGCAAGCCATTTCCTTTTTATGACGGGGTGGTGTAAAAAGCTGAATATTTCCACTCTCAAAGCATTTGCGTCACCACAGAAGAAATATCATCAGCCTTCATGGGTGATAATAAAAAAGACGGGCACTAGAGCTTAAGTACAGTTTCTAGAACCTGAGGGTAGAAAAGTCCAAAATGAGGGGTCATCCATTGTACCGATGTGCAAGCCTTCACTGAGACCACACCTCTGTGTTATTCGTGCTAGTGCTATTTAAGGATGTGACATTATTAGCACAACCTTGTGTAGGCTTCCTTACTGCCAGAAAGAATCTGGTGTGAAAACTCATTTAAGTTGACTGCAGTCAGTTTTTATCCTCTCTGTCTACACCAGCCCCTTAAAGTCCCACAAAACCATCTTAAAATTATTTTCTTAGTCGTTCAAAGCAAAGGACTATGTTCACAGAGTTGATAAAGCGAGTTGCTAAAACTAGGTATACGTAAGTAAAAAAATAAAAATAAATAGATTTTTGTCAATTCACAAGCTTAAGAAGACTTAAGCTGTTTTAACTGAAAGTAACTTGTGCTGACATAACCTTAAAATATATCAGTGCCATTGTTTTTTTCTCAAGATGCACACCAGTAATGTTTTTTTCTAAGGTGTGATTGTAAAACCGGCTATACGACGTCACACATTTTTTGTCACATACAGCAAACATCTTCTCACTATCTGCTAGCTGCCTGTCCCCTGAACACACTGTAAAAATGCGGTCTCAGTAGACAGGCTCCACAAAAGTCAACAAAAACAAACTGGGCAAACTCGCACCACAAAACATAACAACCAGTTTTGTATTACCCTATTAAAAAAAATAAAAGAATGAATAGGATATATTTGGGTCTTTTTCAAATTGGGTCTTTTTTGGTTCTTTACAATTTCCCCTAATTCTTTGGTGCTTTTTTTCCTTACTCAGGACATATTGAAGATACAAAATGAGTTGAGTTTGCTTCTGTTGCAATGTGTTCAACCTTCTTTTCATAAAATGACTAAATCTAAACCCATTCTCTTCTCCAAATGATACTCCACCCAAAAATGAAAATTCTGTCATCATTTATTTTAGGCTACTCACCGTCAGGTTGTTGCAAACCTGTATGAGTTTCTTTCTTCTGCTGAACACAACGGAAGATATTTCAGCCCATTCTCACTCCCAAGGCGTCACCTAACTGACGCCTTGGGAAGCATTTGGACATGCTTCAATATCTGACGCTTTAGGCGCCCTTTAGCGTCAGTTAGATGACGCCCTAGGATCGCATGTACCCTACCCCCACCCCACACCTAAACCTAACCGCGTCCTCTAAACAGACGCTTTCCTTTAGCGTCAGTTAGATGACGCCGTAGGATCGCGTCATGTAAGTGACGCTAAAGGGCGCCTAAAACGTCAAATATTGAAGCATGGTCAAAGGTGACGCCTTGGGGTGAGAACCCAGACAGCAAACTGACATTGAATCAACGTGGAAACGACGTCTCTCATGACATTGAAACAACGTTGATTTGCTCATCGAATTAACGTTGAACCAACGTCAGACGCGGCATTCTTCAAAGCTAAATGAAATCGAAAATTGGTTTGCTTTCATAACGTTGAAACAACGCGTTGATTTCAAGTTGATTTTCCGTTAGTTTTGAAAGAATGACGCGTCTGACGTTGGTTCAACGTTAATTCGATGAGCAAAACAATGTCAGATCAACGTTGTTTCGATGTCATATTTCCACGTTGATTCAATGTCAGTTTGCTATCTGGGAATGCGTTGGATATTTTGAAGAACGATTGGAACTTTGGCACCAATGACTTCCATTGTATTGTTTTTCTACTATGGAAGTCAATGGTGCCAAAACAACTGTTTGGTTCCAATCGTTCTTCATAATATCTTCCTTTGTGTTCAGCAGAAGAAAAACACTCAGACAGGTTAGCGAACCTGCATTCTTTATTCCCATTTCAGAAAGTTGGCAACCCTATCCTGTCCCTCCACCCACAAGAGACAGCTGTTATCACTTGACCAACTTACGCAAACTTGCTCGTCCTCCAAACTTTGCTAAACCACGCCCTCTAGCCACAAGGGCCTTGATATATATAGGCTCTTCACCGTGCTTACGCTGTGGTTGCAATGTCAGAGTGTGTTTATATGTACCTCTATTTCAGTCAAACTATAACAATAATTTGACTTTCAAAGTGTCATGTAAATGTTTTAGTCTGCCTGAAATAAGCCTACCGTTTCAGCTTTTGTGAAATCGGACCAACATATCTTGATAATGTGATTGTTACTTGGCTTTGTTCAGCATGTAAACACACTAATCAAACAGTTGCCCTCACTGCTTGCAGAAATGACACACAATGTGTATAATCTTTCACATCACATTATACCAAGCCCTTTATTGCATAGTGTTGCCATATGGCAACAATTACTTTATCTTAATTTTCTAAAAAGCTGTGGTGATATAAAATCTATTTTTCTACAGTTAGTTGTGCAAAAGGGGATTTTTACTTTGAAGGAAACACAATTTAAGAGGATATCCTGTTTCAGGATATCCTGTTTGCCAGTCCTTTGGGCTCATGGACATTGAAATGGAAACAACATCACTGTCTGACACTCCCCAAGATAGCCTTTTACTCCGAATATTGGAAAGTTTTCATCAAAAATTTTTTTAAAAAAAAATTGAAATCACTATCTGAGGTAAGTAAACTTTAGTTTTTTTAACATTAAATTCAGTTTTGATTTTTGATTAGATTTTTTTTGTAAAATGCTAAAATACATTTGTTGCCATATGGCAGCTACATGCAAATATGGAAATGTCCTGGTGCATTCAACCTAATGGAGTCCCATTGAGTTGAACTCTGAGACTATGTTTACAACTTTTGCTTATATTTTAAAGGCAAAAACATTATAATGAAATGAAGAAATGGTACCAAGGCATTGTATTACACATGCTTGTCATGACCCTGGTAAATGCGTGGCTACTTTACAGAAGAGACTGCCAGTCCCAGATGCCAGATATTGCCCATCTCACACTGTTGGACTTCAAAAGCAAAAGTGGCCTCATGCTTGTGCATAGAGCGTAAGGTGAGAAACAAGAGGAAGGGGAGACCTTCACAGACTGTTTCGGTAGGGAAAAATAAAAGAGGGCCACAACGCTTTGTCCTGCCAGATTCTGTCTGCAGAGACCGCACAGACCATTGTATATCTGTTCCGCACAGACCATTTTTTCATTTCAAGTAATAAAAACATGCAAAACATTTTCATTTCATGCATGGGTTAGGCCTGACAAAATCAATACAAAATAGAAGTTATGTAAAATCAAACTCTTCCCATGAACAAGATGTTTGAGTCTGTGCTCTTTGACCGACTCTGAACACTGTCATCATAATTATAATCACAGCTATAATCACGTCCATTGTGGGCCTGGTGATGGAGGCTCCAGTGTCAGTGACAGATGACCAGAGCCACGCTGACTGCAAGAGCTAGCAAGACAAGCCCCGTCACTCAGCATCATGCGTGGAGTCAGCCTGGCCAACCAACCGACCAAACTGCAACAAAGAGTCTATTTATTCTTCTTGCTCGTTCGCAGCACTCGCCAACCCTCCGGGCTAAGCTTGTGCACCCCAAGGACATTTGATTTTTTAATTAGATTGGAAAAAAGAACATGACAGCAATGAGCTCTACAGCTCTTCCTATTTATGATCTAATCAGAGTCATGAAAATACCACTTGGCAAGTTTGTATCAGGAAATATACTACCAGACTTTGAGCGAGTCCCTGTTGTAACATCCCGCCTAGTGCAGTAATATATTACACAAGATTTGAATGTATTGCCTTGAGTAAATATTGATACGTATTAGAACATGTTGAATTATATAATGTAGGCCTACATGCATTGTGTGAGAAAATGACATCTTCCTTTAGTCAAAACCAGCGAGTCATGACTCTGGAATTCAAGTGTTACTGGGAGCCTATTATTTAAATATGTTTTGTGCAATGAAATCCTAATATGAAAGGCAAGGCTAAAATAAAGTAATCATGAGTCAGTATTGAAACGCTTTAGATTATTGACTTATTCTTACTCATTTTGTGAGTCAATGACATCTCAATTGGGCAAACCTTGGCTGTGGATCATCTCTGGAAATTCAAGTATTACCAGCATTATTCAAAAGCTGTAAGTCAGTCTTGTTTGGATTGTGGAAAATGAGAATGCAGACTGCTTGCATGAGAGAAATTGTATGGAGCCTATTTGAGTCCACTGAACTTTGTTTGTCAAGCATTAAGACTGGCTTGACGACCTTTGGTTTGCGACAAACACGTCCTTTTTGAAAACACAATGTGATGGGCACAATGAGAGAACTTTAAATACCTGTCCTGGACAAACTAGAAGAACCTCGCACCTCACGTCACAGCTTGTGAAGGCCTATTCTTTAAGCAATGCCAATAATCTTCAAAGAAATGTGCCCTATCATGATCAACATGAGGGCACCACTGAAACCCAACACCTAACTCGCAGTCTTAGTGACACAAAGAGACAATTGTTGAGGCAGCGGATCATTTTCCGCCCTCATGTAATGGCTTCCTCTGCATTCTATAGGGTGGGCAAGCAGGTGGCGGAGTAATTAAAGAATATTGCAAGGTGGGCTTATCAATAAATTAAAATGGGGGGCAGAGTTTCTTTCAATTATTGATATGAAGTCTTATGTATCCTGACTCTTCTTCTGCATGTGGTTACAGGTCACTGACACCACAGAGGGTGATTGCCAGTGGGGGGAGAAGAGCAGACATAACCTGTGGCGACAGAGACATATAGGGGCTTCCTGCACAACTAGCGATGCTAGAAAAAGTTTGTAAAGAAATTAAGACATAAAAGTGGAGTGGGGTTAAAGTAAGCTTCCACTTTTTTTGCATTTTGCTTTGATCCAAGTGGAGAAGATAGAATATAAGGCAACTGCGATAGCTATCAGAACAAGAGTTTTTTTTTTATTTTTATTAAATGTATAACCGAGGCCTGAATGTTGGCCAAGCATCTAAAGCTGAAAAAAATATTGTACACTCCATAAAAAAAGTCTGTAAAAACAGGGCATAATGTAGGCTTCTGTGTTTTGAAGGAATTTTCCACGCTGACTTTTCACAGTTGTTACACATATCTTGAATTATGTCTCGCATTGTGTTTTCTCTTGTCTAGACAGGATTGGCAGTTGGTCTTTAAACCCACCCATTTATTATAAATATATATAGGGGAGATCAAGATGTAACATGGGTATGTTGCTGTATCTAATGTAGAATCCTGTTTGATCATGTTTTCACCCCGAGCTAAAATTCAAATATCATATTTGCATATTTTGTTAAAGTGAACACAGTGCAGCCAGACATACAATAGAAAGTTTGAATCTCAGGACAAGGTTATATTTAATAAATGCCAGGTCAGGGCTTTATAGTGTCAGGGCTATAAGAGTTATAACATTTTTGTTTTACTTTATAGCCTACATTTCTGTTGTTTGAAAGGTAGCCTATGTGTCTATACAGAAACTGACTCACAAAAATAAATAAATCCACCCGGAAAATGTCCAGGTTAAAGTGTAAAACAGCTTGACTTTCAGTCACACCGTGATCTAAAATGAATATTGCACGCCATCTAGTGTCAGGAAATGGAACAGCGCAAGCACACTAATAAAATGTATCATTAATGTTAAAAGATACATTGAAAATGAACACAAACAACAAGGAATCATTAATCAACTTTTGCATTTTTTTTTTTGCAGTGATAAATTACATAAAACATGTATTTTTAAAAAACTCTCATTTTAAAAACAATCTAATTCCATGCTCATCAAAAAGCTTGGACTCACACCTTTATTATAATTTATATGACAAAATAATGTACATATGGCAGGAACAACAACTCTTTGGAGATGAAACAATGTGGCTGAGATTTCTATAAAAGTAGCCTATTGTTTGCTGAGAAAAACCAAGTTGGGAAAAAAACAAGAAAGAAACTTATGGAGTTGGAAAACTGTTTGGTTCAGAGGTTGACCTTCCATCCTGAATCAGAGTAACGCAAAATGGAGTAACGTTTTGACTGGTATGAAAACAAGGCTGTGAGGGATGCACATTCATTTGTTCAGCTGATGATAGACCATATCAAAAACCAGGACACTCGGCCCAGCAAACAGATACTTAAATGATACTCGAAGTTTACTCAAAGATGCCTTATTAATTTCAATACGTTTAAAGTAGGCTATGCCTCCTTGTATGGATAGAAATTGATCTATTATCACAGAGGTTTCTCAACATGTTTTATTATGACAGGTTTCAAAAATAATGAATGAAATAATGATAGAAATAATGTCTCTTCTGTATTAAATTTAAAATAAATATATAAATAATATATAACTAAAAGAAATACCTCCAAATTGAACAAAAATAGCTATCACAAACTTACAAAAGCAAACTAACAAAATATAATTATATATTTAGTTGTCATCCTCTTTATCTTGTTTTTCTTCCTCATCCTCTTAGGGTGCCCATCTATTTCAACGCATTCTCACCCCAAAGCGTCACCTTTGACCATGCTTCAATATTTGACGTTTTAGGCGCCCTTTAGCGTCACTTACAGGACGCTATCCTACGGCGTCATCTAATTGACGCTAAAGGAAAGCGTCAGTTAGAGGACGCGGTTAGGTTTAGGTATGGGGTGGGGTAGGGTACACGCGATCCTAGGGCGTCATTTAACTGACGCTGAAGGGCGCCTAAAGCGTCAGATATTAAAGCATGGTCAAATGCTTCCCAAGGCAGTTAGGTGACGCCTTGGGGGTGAGAATGGGCTGCTTTCCCATTTTGAAAACCAGGACATTTTCATGTCCTGGGAAAACTAGCCTGGTAATACCAGACTCTGCTACTTCACTTTGCTTCGAGCGAAATGAAATTAGCGGAAGTAGGAAGTCTGACGTAGTCAGGCTATGGGAAAACAGGACTGCTGGTTACCCTAGCTGATGAAACATCTTTCCTAAAAAAACTAGACATGTAGACAAAAGCTCCACAAAGCTCCTCCCAAAGTTATAGTTGTGTGAAAATGACATGCGATCTAGGTTCAAAGTGTATGCCATTGAAAAGAATGGAAGTCCATCCCTTGCAATCTTGTTGTTTCCCAAGGTCTATTGTTGACATTTAAAGGACATAAATGAAGGTGGATACTAGCAAAGTCTGTCATTAGTGGTTGACGTGGTGGCATTCCTTTTGAAACTCTTACTAAAATGCATAGAGTGCCAGATCTGAGTGCAGTGTGGAGGACAGGTCTCTTGGGGGGATGTGTGAGATTACTGGGATCTTCATTTGGCAGAGGAAGAAAAAAAGATGACATAAGTAAAAGTCTCCTTTCTCTTACGGTATAATTGCCGTCTATGAAAAAGTGGTTATTATAACAATTATGAAAATCATTTTATTTGTCTGTAACCTTTGGCACTTTTTGACTTTTATTTTAGATTTCATGTCATTTGTATGTCTTGATATTGTTCATTGATTCTACTCAGATTGTTCTCTTTCAAACATTCACTGAGTAAGCCTCCCCAACTCAAGCAGAGCTCGACCTACTTGAAATGTGCCGGAGGGGTGCGGAAAAACTGTCCATTGACTGGTCAGCACAGTGGGCAGGCTGTGCAGCAGCAGCCATTGAACAGAGATCTCTATGATGCTAGGGACTGCCGCCACGTGTCCCAGTAATTACATGTAAACGTCCCTGCGTATGTTTCAGAGATGAAACCTTTCTAAGCCCTTTTCACAACGGGTTCCTGTAAAGGGTTTTCCAGGCTGGTTGCTAATAACACAGAGAAGTTTGCAATGTCAAATCCACCTCCTGCTGAGCGGTCAGTCGCACATCATCCTTAAGGCCATGTGTCCACCAAAACATTAGCCAGCTGAAAATGCTAGGTGCTCTGCTGAAAACGCCTAGCTGTGGGCACTTGTGTCACAAAACACACATGAACAGAAATCCAAAAGCAGTATGTTTAATAGCCTATAGGGTAATTCAAAATCGTAGTCTTCCAGACAGGGGTCAAAATCCAATAAACAAACCAAAAGATAAGCACCGAACAAGAACACAGATCTCAAGTGGTGTGACAATTAACAACGACTCCGTAACACTGACACTGACGGAATAATACACAGATCTAACAAAGAACTGACAAGGAACAGCTGGGTACAATGATTACGGGGAACAGCTGAGTGCAATGAACAGTGATATAAGCGACAGACAGAATGCTGCGATTAAAGTCAAATGTGAAAAACACTGAGAACGAGGACCTCTAATGACAACCCAGGGAAACACAACCAGACACTGTGACATAAGTTAACTCCCCCTCTACGGAGCGCGGCTACCATGCTCCACGACAACAACTACAACACAACAGTTCAGGAGGATCGAGGTGGAATGGTGGAGGATCATGGGGAGGGATGGTGGGCCAGGTTCATGAAGCCAGAATCAGACCCAGAAAGCGGCGATGAAGAGAGTCAAGCAGAACCTCCTCAAACACGGCTCTTACAAAACGTTTCTGAATGGTAATTTGCCTATATTTTTTTTTAACTTTATACATGTTTGTTTTACACAATAGCATCAAACTGGTTACTATACAAACAGCGTTGGTATTGGTTTACGTTCTTGATCAAATCGAAAAATAATGTCATAAAGTAAATATACATGAAAAATACATTTACAAAATTAGTACAAATTTAGGTCCAAAATGTTTGTACACGTTTGTCGTAGACACAAAATAGCATAACTAAGTGGCTATTGAGAATGAGGAGTTGACGTCATTTTATAGTGCCCCTCCCCTTTCCGCCATGTTGGTAGGATTTCCACGGCAAAACAGTATTGATTACTTGTGTTTTTAGCTCGGTAGAGGAGTTCCTCGCAATACCGCACTGTTTTACCATGCCTGGAAGTAACTGCTGCGTTAAAAACTCCTCCAGTAACTCACACGATACATATGGAAAACATAGGAATAATGGAATTAAGTTTTTGGGGTTACCGAAATTGACACAGCAGGGAGAGTCTGATCTAACGAGGAGACGCCGGATTGCTAGGTTTGCTGATGCCTTTAGTATACGATTTTCACTGTTTGCTGTGCCTTAACGAACATATGCAAAAGTGTTGTTTGAGTGCCTTGTAAATTACTTTTTTATTTCATTGAAATAAATGTTTGAAACAACTTGATATGGCTTAACAATATTTATTGAGAACTGAAATATAGGCTATTTGGACAACATACGTTTCATGGACAACATAAGTAATAATAATAAAATAATAATACTGTGATTAGTGCAAAAAAACAAATATATTGATGCTGCTTCTCCAAATACAGCTGTTTTGCACTTTGTGTGAGTTTGTTTCTGTAAGGTCCCTTTTCTTTCGCCTTATCTTTTAGCATTGCTTTACTTTCTTCCTTTTTTTCTTGTATTCTTAAATCTGTCTCTGTACCAAAATAATAAATGCATGAAAATTAAAGAGCTCTGGAATGTTTAGTCGCGTCTATGGGTTCTAAAGGCGTTGCCCCTGGTAACCGATAGCGTCTCCTACCATCATGGCGGACCGGCTCAGACCCCGCCCAAATCGGCACGTGACTCCCCATTCTCAATAAAGCCAGCACTGGCATTTGATAAAACTAAAACATTACGTCTGAAATTCTACATGCAAATATATAAGCCCAACAACTGCTGCCTCTGGTTTTAAAGTTGGAACTGCTTCATGTTTTAATAATTGTAATTATTGTAATTTTCAGGAACATAATCAAACATAAATAGTATACATTGTTGACGAACTACAACGTCCGTGGGAAGCCCAAACACGGAAGACCTGACAGCTGGGAAAGTACACACTTTCGATGAGTCACAGAAATATGGCCATGCCCTTTTTTGTATATTCCGGAGGGAGGGATTGATGCAAATATACGGGTCGTTGAGTCATTTAGGCATTAAACTTCCTGATTTTTAAAAGGTGATATCTCTGCTTACATTGAACTTTCAGTGCTGCAACTTTGCGGATAATGTTCATGCACCAACAGCAACATTACACACTAAAAATGAAAAAAGTGAATTCGCAATCAACCCCTCCTTTAACTCTCGGTGACCGGTAAACAGCGAAAAGGTTTCCGTCCCATTCTGGAATTGTGGAACTTCAACAAATGCCTCAATATAAACTACAAGTTCAAAGCTCTGTGTCAATTTATTCCCAAAGACTGCTGAATGTCAGCTTAGGCTTCAAGATAAACAAGACAATAAGCGTATCTGCAAGAGGTTATCTACGTTGGGCTCAGACTGATTTCAGTCCTCTATAAGCATTTATATTAGAGGAGTTCATCAGTTCAATCCACAGGCTGTCTCTTCTTTTTCAGAAAGGGAACAGATTCAGATTGTGTTTACAGTATGTCTTCTGGGGCTGATGGCCACATCATTCCAATTGGACTGTTGTGAATGAGAGAGTTTCAGCAGTGACGCAGCACTTGTGTCTAAAACGCCACCTCGATCGTGTAGAGACCGCTCTTTTCTCGAGTCAGAGAAGAGAGAAAGTTGGTGAAAACAGATGCATCACTCACTGGTCGGGGTGCAGTGTGTGAGGGCAGCACAGCAAAACGTTATGCTTTGACAAGGAAAGATAAAGTTTACATTACTAAGCTGGTTGACATGCCTGCTTTGGACAGTTGCAATACTTGAGTTGTTTATATCCCATCGAGATACCGAGCAAATGTTTGACAGAGAACATTAGGTTACTTGCATAACCCCAATTCTCTGACAACATGAGTATTGTGTGATTGGTCTGTCAATTGACAGAGATGGTGATATTAGTGCTTCCAGGATCTGTCACACCAGAGGTGTTTCCCATAGTGAGATGCCTCACTCATTTTATCAGAGAACCAGGGTTACGTATAACCTAATTCCAAATGTGTCTTGGTGTTATTTCTTTACATAACATTGCCATTGTCCTTTCAGTTATTGTTCTGTATGAGGGCAAGTCTACATTTACTCAGATTCCATGATTTCAAGTTTTGTTTCTATCCTGCTGAAAAATCTAGCATAAACCAGCAACAATTCAATGAAGGGTCCAGAGGGCTGTTTTACAAAACCAAGATAGCGGATTAAGCCGGGATTTTCCAGATATCCTGGCTGAATTAAGCCGCGACTCGGTTTCACGAAAGCAGTAGCACATAAGTTACCATGGCGATTTATTAAGTGCAGCAAGCCTACTCCAGACCAGGCTAACAGCCAGGCTTAGATAATCCTGGTGCCTTATCTGTTTAGTCAGCGGTCACGCCGATCATAAACCAATGTGTTTTGTCAGTTATTCCATCTGTGTTCGGCGCAATTTTAATCAGCCTGCATTAAAATACCTCAGATACATATTGGCATTCAGTCAAGTAGCCTACTATTATTATTGTAACATTATGATGGTAGTCTACCATTATTAACTATAATAATAATTATCCATATGGGCATTGTGTTTTTTTGTGCATACTGTTCAATTGTGTTTTTACACATAGTGCAATATATACATATAGTGACACATACATTACAGCTGCTTTAGGTAACTTTTGTAAATAAATAAACGAATAAATATTTGTTAAAACAAATATAAGACAGAATATGAGACATCTGTGAAAAAATCAAGTTCCTCTGGCTCCTCCCAGTGGTCCATTGCCATTTGCAGAAATACACTGTGCCTGGTCAGAATCAACCAATTAAAGCCAGGAGGAAATGTCTAAGCAGTGTCAAGCACACTCATTAAATGGTAAATGAAGTGCATTTATTTAGCGCTTTCACAGACCCAATGGCCACCAATGCGATTTACATATTTCTTCATATTCACTCATTCAAAGATTCATTCACGGCAATGTCAGCCATGCAAGGCGCCATCCCCAATTGGGGACAATAGTGTCCTCAACCCTACAGCCTTTTCTACAACTGTTTAACAACTTTGATAGGTCATCCATATATATATATATATGGGAGACAAAATGCTTCCCTGCCTAACTCCATTACTCATTAAATGAGGCAAACATAGAGTTACCCCACTTCACATACAATGACTGATGAGCATACCAGAAGGCCAAGATTCTCACTAGATTTTCGGGAGCCCCTCTGTTAATTTGTAGAATAGCTTCTCATGATTTACCCTATCAAAGGCTAGAGGCATCAATAAAACACACATAAAAATGTGGAAATAGGCCTGTTATACAAATCTAAAACCTCCTTCAGGGCAAGGAGCTTGATAGCGTGTTTTTGCAGTTTTATTTGGACAGGATTTTGTTTTAAACACAGGAGGCAAAACTCTGGTTATAAAAATACCCGTGTCCATGTGGACAAGGCCTAAACTGCCAATTTCTCAAGTGGCACCTGGTCATAAACAAAGATAGGTAAAAGGAAAAAGGCTGATGACAATAAACAAGTGAAAAAGAAAGAATTAGGCAGAGATTTGCTGAAATAAATTTTGTATTTGTTGATTTATTATTAAACTTGTTGAATGTTTACCAGTTCCCGACTCCTTCTTCCCTGAACCCCGTTACAAATGTACTAACAAACCGTATCTAGTATTAGGCCAACATATTGAATAATTACTTGAATTATATTATATATGTTACATTAGTTGCTGTTATATTATCTTACTAGCTATTTATAAGTTACAGAAAGGGTGCAACGTTACATAGTTACATTACATGTATTGCAAAATAAGTAATGATTTGAGGACTAAGTCAGTGTAAAGCATATTGTTGATGTTTTCGTCCCTACTAGTGAATGTGCCGTAACTGTTTATCCGCCGTCATTTGTGGCCCTGCTGACTAGTCTGTGCGTTGGAGGGCTGTAGCGCAGCAGAGAGCAAGGGGTGGGACCTGTAAGTTGTGCTTGTTCAAATTTTCAGGCTAAGTCAACGTTTTCTCAAAACTCCCTACTGCAGCTTTAATAGATGCATAGATAGAAATATATAGACAGATTGGTTAAGATACATTTTTAAAGGTGCCATCTGTAAAAATTGAGGTTAAAATATCCCAAAAATGAGCTACACGTATCAAAAGAATGAGAAGAAATAAGGTTGATGATGTCATTAAAAAAATGACAAGTTACAGTGCTGTCGAGATATTAACCTGAATTAGCATGCTAAATTACTAGCCCTGGCCCGGCAGGTGTCGTAATACCAGTTTCGGCCATGGGAGGCGGTATGTGGGCAGGCAACGTTACCACCAGCCAAACTGATGTACACGAGTAAGTCGGCGGCTTGTGTGTACTTGATGTCAGTCGTGTGGAAAATACAGCCCATTACTACATTTCAGTTCAGGGAAGAGTTAAAAAAATATGATTGGTCGATATTATGCATGAGGAATACAATTTGGTAAGTTGTAACATACTGTATCTTTCATCAGTGTTCGTTTTCTTTTACCATTAGAGATGATCGGTTCACGTGCGTTAGGGATCTGTCGTGTAAAGCGCCAAAACTGGATTTATTGTTTGAATTGCGTAATAAAATTAACAGAATCTGAGAGCTGACATCGGTATCCGTGTCCTTTTCTGTGCATGACAAAATTGATGTGTGGCGTGAGAGTGTGTGAAAAGTGTTGTGAGAGTTGGCAGCTCTGAAAGACGCTAGCTTGGTCCACATCAGGGAATGTATCTGTCAAATTAATTAAAACTAATGATAAAAATATAATATGAACAAAACGAATATCATAAAACTAGAAATAATAGCCTGGGCTTTCATTTTCCCATATCGTCGAAATGCACCGACTTGTCTATGAGACGGCCTTTATAATTTAGTATTGAGATGTTGTTCATTTAGTCTCTAATCTGTAAAAATCTTCAAATGCTCCACGTGAAACTGCGGTCTTCCAACCTTTATACTATCGTGTCAATTGATTTGATTAATATGCACAAGGGAGACAGAGCAACACAGCGCTCGCCCGTGTTGTTTGAAGACATGAGAGTGCGCATGGCCGTGGAGGTATTTCTGGAGATATACTGCCCCCATCTGGTATGGAATATGGTGTATGATTTGATTTTAAATGCCAGAGGGCACCTTTAATGGCTAGCTATCAAAGTTGTTTCAGATCAACACCTGTAGATGTCACCGTTGAGATGGGTGTTGGATTGTTTCGAAGCCTCGACACAATATGGCACATTTGCTTCAACTGTTTCATTGTTTCACAAAGTCTCAATCTGCCAAGCACTACAATACACATATTTTAATGAAAGTTCTCCAAGTGGGATACAAGGACTGTCCTTTGTAAGGGACATTAAAGCGAGATCCCAACTCTCTCGTGGCCTCCTAATCCCCATCCACTACATTGGCTCTATCACTCTCTCTCCTCTCCGCCTATTGCTGGTGTGTGTGGTGAGCACACTGTCTACTGCTGTACTGTCATCCAATTGGATGCTGCACACTGGTGGTGGTTGAGGAGAAGCCCATGATATGATTTTAAAGTGCTTTGTGTTTTGTACAGCAGTAAATAGTAAAGTTAATTCACAATTAAAAATGTTAGTTTTGTATTTGGGTTAACAAATCTTTCTTACTTTGAGTCTTTTAGCTCTGCTTTTGTGAGCCCTTGAGCATTTGTAAAAATATTATTTTTTGTAATTTCTCCTTTCTATGGGTATTCCTTAACAGCACCAACCACCTCGAAATACTCTTAACCTATGAACTAAAACTTTCAACACTGTCAACATAATGTTCAACTTAACATTATAAAATTCATTTGTCCTATAACATTCCCCTATAAAATAAGATACAATGAGACATCTTGATTTTATTTTCACCTAAAACTGCAAATATAGGTGTAATAAGGTTCAGCGTGTGAGTGGAAGGAAGACGGGGGTCGTCAGTCCCAGTGTGACGGAAACCGCGCCACGAACTTCTCCACTACAACCAGCACCTTATCAATGACGTCGCTTCCATTGGCCCTTTGCGGCAGGAGTCCCAGAGCTTCTGTACCATGACGAAGGGCTGGCCAGACTCTTCGAGGCCCAGCATCCTGAACCTCTGAGATGTAGTTCCGGGGCGACCCACTGGAGGATGGCAAGCCTGAGGTCTTCATAGACCAAGAGATTCTGGACTGACAGTTGGTGTGCGGCCGGCCACCTGTGCCCCTCCGGACAGCAGAGGGATGAGCTGCCTTGGCCAGTCCACGGGGTGCCATCCCGGGCCTCAGCGGACCTCTCAAACAGATCCAGGAAGGCCTCTGGATCGTCCTGGGAGCCCATTTTGTTGAGAGGTAGGGGCGGGGCCAAGTCCGTAGCTGACTTTTGACGTCTTCTGTACCTACCATTAACTCATTCTCCAGAATCCTCTTCTGATCGCCTATGAAAAGGTATTCATTCCTTGGCTAATGGCATTACTGCCTCGGAATCAGAGAAATAGGTCCTCTGGTAAGTAAGTCAGGAGTAACATAACAAATAAAAAAAGAACTGATCAACTAAAAGACATTCAAAAAATCAAAACATGAAATAACATCACTTACATTTCGGCAGCAAACAAACACTTTCCCAAACAATTTTCAAGAATAGCCGCAAGCAGCATGTGGCAAATCACACCGGATATAAGACTACTTATACTACTTTCCTTTTTTTATAACAAACATGGGGTACTACTAGTGATCCCTAGTGGCTAGGATGAACATAGCCTCTAGAAAAGATAATATGCGCCTTGTAACCGGCTGTAACTGTTACAACATGACATGAATGAGGAAGTTCAAACGTGCTGCGTAACACGAGAATGAACTTCATTGGTTCTTTTGGAAGTTCAAACTTGCTGCATAACATGAGAATGAACCTCAATGGTTCTCGCACATCAAGTGAACATGCTTGAGCTTCCGTTTACCACAACTAATTTGTGAGTTGATGAATGTTTATATGTGAATAAAAGCCTACATAAAATTTGTTAAGGCTCATGTCTCTTCAAAACATTTGGACTAAAGCGCTCAATATGGATTTGTTTTACAAACTTGTTATGAACTTTAGAAACGTCAAAGTGGTAGTTGCATAGCTGTCAATGGAGGGACAAAAAATCCCTCATATTTCATTGAAAACATCTTTCTTTGTGTTCCACAGATTTTATGGGTTTGGAACGACATGAGGGCGAGTAATTAATGACAGAATTTCGTAGAACTAACACTTTAAGCTTTATGTTATGTTTGTCACTATTGCAAAATTCCTGATCCTTGATTTCACTGTGTGCATTCAAAAAAAAATTGATTTGATGTAATTTGATCTAACGTAATAATTTCGCAAGATGATCTTTTGAGACAAAATAAGTTTTGTTGAGTATAATAGCAATAGTTTTTCAATAACTGTCACACAAATTAAATGATAGTATATGTGAAGTAAATTGCCCACTAGCTGATAAGACTAAAGCCATATGTGGGGTCTTCCTCTAATGTTTGGACTGCAAACCATGCATGCATGGCCGGATTTACCATTGGGCTTGCCGGCTCAGCCCATGGGCCCCGCTCAATATGTAGCATATTGTTCTAGGAATGTCAAAGCATATTTTAATTTGTGTATGCATGCTATATACCACAGTAATAATTTTTCTGTCATTGCACATTATGGTGTCTGGCCAGTCTCATCTTTCTCTGAATGATCTTCTGCAACAGGTTTTCTTTCAGGTGAAGTCAGACTCTACTATAATGCCAGACATTAACCTGCAAGCTTTTTTTTCTTCTGATAGACCTAGCAACTCCTTATGATTTAGTTATTTACTTCTAAATTCCACTTAAAATGTGCTATTTCAAATTTGTTTGCTTTGAATATCGCGTTCCAGATTAATGCCCGCCCGGAATTTTGAGCAGTAGGCTATATGAATGTGATTGCATAACGCGATTGAGCGCTCATCTCCCGTTGGCTGCTCGTGCGCTTCTCAAAGTGGAGGGAAAGAGAGTGAGGGAGGGGGCTCGAGCTCGCGCTTCAATACACTACCATGTAACAGCCAAATATTCAGTCACGGAGGTTTACGGGAATTAAAACATATTATATCCTAATCGACGGGAATTTAAAAACAAACAAACAAACAGGTAGGTTCGGCTTGCTTTCTATAACAAATGCTTTGTCGTTATTCTTGTTCTTCAAATCAGAACAGTGTAGGCTACTAATGGCGTGACGTGCCATGCACGCATCATCAGCACACTGGATTAGTGTTTGTTTACTAAGCTTCTCGCCCCTACTCGAGTTCACCAGGTCCGCTGTTTAATGAATCATGCATATATATATATATTAAAATTCTTCACTTTTACCCAAGCCTTCACTAGAATAGATGGTGTTAAGCTGCTTTAACACTCTTACACAATCGCAGAGCAAGTCCATAAATTTTAATTAAGTTAGTTCATTATTAATGACACATGTGCGCTGTAGCCTATGTTATGCAATTGCAAGCTTTCGCTGGCTGCATATTTTGCTAGCGTTTTACTTGACGAATCCTGCTCGGTCCACCTCCTAAAGAGTGGGCTTAGGCCCACACTCGTTAAATAGATGTTTTTCTAAAGATTTTTTTTAAACAGCGCGCACAGCCAAGTTGTCCATCTGTAGGCTACTTAACCCCTCGAAGAAAACTTCGACTGTCGTTCAAAAGCAGACAAAAGGTTATTTAGAGATATTGTCGTATAGATTTAGGATATTTAGTCTCTAGCTGAGATCGAGGAACATGTGCAAGAAGTGTTGAATTAGTTAAAGGTTTGTTTTGGTTCGTGGGACTTTAAATGCTGGGATTCCTCCTGCAGCGTGGCGGGACGCACACACCCTCTCTGCTTTCCCAAAGCTTTTCAGGGCTTTTGTTAGGGACCCCAATGCATCTCACTGGCGACCGACCATAGGACCTTTTCTGCCATTGCAATTTAGATAAAACGCGCGCTTTACATGCAATTCGTCTGGATTTTTTGTATTTTAACTTGATCTTGCCTTTGATTTCTTTCAAGCTTAATTAAAATAGTGTGTACGTTGTATAATGTTATATAATAGGCTGTATTGTATAATATTACAATTGGTGTTTTGTTTCAGATGACTGCTCCCGACTGTTTTCTCAAAGTCATTAATTAATTTAATTATTTTTTATTTGAATGCATGCAGCAGATACATGTTGAGACCATAGCACACATGCTAATGTGTTGAGTGGATATGTATAATTTGTGCATGACTTCCTCTCATGTTGGCCTACAATGTCACATTTAAATGCCATGTGCAATTTTAAATTTGTTCTGTGTACAATACATGTCATTAAAGTCTGCTGTTCTTTTATATGGAGGATATAAGAATGCTATGCAATTTTAAAATTGGAGAGCAACCTTTTAACCTGATTGATAGCTTTGAATTGATCATATGAATCCATACATGACTGGCTTTTAAAAGAGGGAGTTCAGCTGAAGTTGACATTAACTTCTAGTCTTCAATGTTGTTAATCTATCTCATTATGATTAGGCCTACCTACCTAAGTTGTAAAGCTAGTTAGCTGTTATGTTTGAAATTTTCCCGAAAACCAGATATAACCAGTTGTTTACGGTGAGCATGTTTCTGCAAAGAGCTGATATTCATATGATGCCCTGCAGGTGTGTACAAGGTGTGTACATTCTGGTTTTCAGCTAACCCAAACATACAGACACACACAAAGCTTGCTCTTCTGCCTGATTGGTAATGTTTCCTGACAGAAGGGCCATTGACAAATTCAAAAGGCAGCCCTTAACTAATTTCCCTGTCAAGTATATAGGCACAAACATGAACAAACCCACTTTGTTATGTGGCTTACTAACAACACATTATTGTATTGGCTGTTTCAGGCACAAGCTAACATTCAGTCTGTTCTCATAAATGCATAATTAATTACATATTGACTCATTCTTATAGCTTCTGGAGTGTCTGCTTTGTATTAAATGTTTTTCCCTAATAAAACTGCAAGAGTTTACAGTGTATGTCATTTTATCATTGCGATTAGCACTTTAGTTTGTAAGTATAATCTGTTTCTCTGCGATCTCTACACATATGAATTACACACTTGATCTTGACGAAAGACTTGGATGCAGAATGTAAGACAACTTTACAGTTTAAAAGAATGTGCCAAACCGTAAAAGGGGCCCACAGCACATTACTCTTTGTTTTTGTGTTTATGTTACAGACTTTGCTCCTCCCATATGTTCTTCAGCTCCAGGACTCTAGAGCTGCTACTTATGAAATGCAAAAGAACTACTAATGTCTATGTGGTTGAGATGAGGCATTCTGGTGTGCCACACCTTCTCATTAAGCTCTGATATGATATATTTTTCTATCTCCACTGCAATAATCGTCAAAACCAGCTGTCACTTCTATCACGCAAT
This sequence comes from Pimephales promelas, assembly GCF_016745375.1. The sequence continues at coordinate 2,229,586 of NW_024121987.1, forward strand.
TCTTAGACTTGTGTCGCAAGCTGTATTTACCACATTCCAAAAATGCCACAGTTGAAGAGGTAAACATTCAAAAATATATATAGCCCCTTGCTTTGTAGTGCCTTAAGTTAGGTGCCAAAATGACATTTGTGATAATGAAATCTACACTGAACAAAGAATCTCAGAACAGGAAATGTAGATTATTTCTGAAATCCTATTTTTTTAAGGTCGAAAAGGAATTTTTGCTACACATTTTATATTTAATCCATGGTATTTGCTTTTGCTGAAGCCGTCAGAACATATTATTTTCAGCTTGAAAGCGGAATTCTTGGTAAAAAAAAATTACCCATGATGCTTTATAGAAAATTACACCAATCACAGAGTTGAAAAAAGCAAAACATCCCAAAATTTTTTTATTTTTAGCTCCGCCCACTCCCATGAAACACTCATTTAATAATGTAATATAGAGCCGATCTTGCTACGGTTTCAAAATACTTATGTTTGTAAATAATATAGCCTATATGTGTGTGTGCATAATATATATATATATATATATATATATATATATATATGCATAGTATAATAAACCAACCCTCATTATTGAATTTAAGTATTGAAATTAAGAGTTTGTTGAATGAGAATTTTGTATTTCTCCATGATTTTTTTTTTTTTTTATCATTTATGCTGTTCGTAATGCTTCGTGGATTAATAACTCTTTCCCTCACTAAAGCTGTTACACAGTCTTCTTTGTCTTTTTGTATGATTTTCAGACATGTTTTGCTTCAAATCAAAGTGTTTAGTGTTGTGATTCACCTCGTAGCTGATTGGCTTGGTTCATGGCTTATAACCTCTTTAACAAAGACTTTGTTTTATAAACCCCTATTGGAAAAATGAATGGGAAAAAAATACTTCCGGAATCAGCACTGACGCAAAAGGAAAACTATTACTCTTTAGTGTCACATGATCCTTCAGAAATCATTCTAATATGCTGATTTGATGTTCAAGAAACATATATTACATTATAAATGTTCAACATTTTTGTAGAAACTTTGATACATCTCTTTCTTGATTCTTGCCTGATGAGCATATAAAAACTCGTAGCTCACTCATGAGTCCAAAAAGCTGTGATAACTGGACAAAAAGCAGTCATACATTATCGTTTACGACTCATAGCCAAGTTAATACGTACACGTTTAGATAGTATGTGATTGGTATATTTAAAAAAAAAACACATATACTATAATTTCTTCCATAGGATGGCATTCCCTGTAGATATTTTGACAAATGTGGATCACGAGTTCTTAGAGCTGGCAGCCGAGGAATACATGTCTCAGATCCTCTACAGAAATCCTGACACAGCGGAGTACTTCAGACTACCTGATTCCAAACAGGTAAGATGCGAGGTGCTATCTATAATGTCTGCATGCTTTCCCTTATATAAAAGTTTCATATTATTGCTGAATATATTTTTGCATTTTCTTTTTTTTTCTTGATGGCAATAAACAACAATTCTTATATGAATGTGGCTTAAAAACATTTTCACATTTTCATGTTCTCTTGGTGACAGATAGAGATTGGCCTCTGCAATGTAAGTTTTGTCCCTCTATATGGAACAGATACTAAAAAGAAGCTCCTTGCATTGTTCTTACCTGATGACTTTACCACAGGTATTATGGTCAGAAGTTATGAAAATCGGAATCATTTGTAACATATTGTGATGTTAATGCTGTATATTTTACCACACTTATTACATTATACCTGCAGTTGTTGGGCTTTATTTGTTGGGCCAATGGTGGGGAGTTGAAGATGTTCTTAAAACAGCAGAGCCCTCAAGAACGGGCCTGATCAAGGTCAGTGTTTTCTCTTTTTTTATGTCAGTAATGCTTATTTTGAATTAGTTGAATAATATTTTATAGCTACTACAAGACTAGTGCCATGCTTATCATAGGTCAACACTCTTGGGGAGAGGATAGTCCTATATGTTCTCAACAGAATTGTGTTGAGAAATGAGAAAAGCAGTGAAGATGTTTCCTTTCTCTGCCATTGTGAGCATGAAAGTGCAAAAATACTATGGAAGGATGGAGAGGCCATTGGCTTTTACTCATACAAACCCAAAGGTAATGACAGTTCCTTCAAAGCCTATACACTTCCAGACCTTACTTGTTGTTTTTACAAACCCCCTGTCATATTACTCTTTACTTACAGGTAGCTTGTGCAGAAACTTCTTGACCCAGTGCTATCAACTTCCTGTCATGGACACAATATTTGTCAGGAAGTGTCACCGGGGCAAGGGTCATGGCGTAGAGATTCTGGAAGACTTTATTGGTAGCTTCAGAAAGGAGTATATAGGGTTGAAGTTTCCTCTTTCTGAAGCTATTTATAAAGGTATAGAAACAGACTTACTTTATGTCTAATGTCATCTTTGCTCACATAACAGATATTATTCTGTTTTCTATGGTCTGTATCTCCAAACTCTTTCTTTACAGTTTGTGAGAAGTACTTCAGTATACATCCAGCAGACAAAGAGATTCTGTGGGAAGTAGAGAAAATAGGAAGCCCTTTCCAGAGAACTCTAATTGCAAACAGGCTACAGAAGTTGAAGCTAAAAGGTAAGGAAAATATCTGTATTTTTAGTTTCAATGATATGTAAATAAAGAAACAAACAATACATTGACTTCCAAAGCCATTTTCGTCTATTTAGTGCTTTTGTCTGACACATTGATGTCTTTGAATCACGTTAGGGCCAATCCCAATTCTACCCCTTACCCCTTCCCTTTCCCCTAGCCCTACCCCTTCGCCTTCCCCTTGACCCTTGAAACAGAGTGGCAATGCGTAGGGGTGAAAATATTCCCCTAAGAAATGGGACACCACTACGCCTCCGTTAAACGTCATTATAAGTCGTCGCTAGCGCTTACGTCACAGGATATGCGCCGATGTTTATCACAACTTCCAAGATGCCGTCGACAGCTGCAGTTATCTCAGTCGCGTGGGTTACAGCTATTTTCTTGCATCTTGTGAAGTTCGCAGGAGACAACGGAGATGACGAAAATATGTTGCGGGACTGTCGTTAGCAAACTACAGTAATTTTAGCGATTTTTTTACAAACGTTTCTGTGAAGAAACTGACCGTAAATATGAACACAATATTGAATGTAACATAAAGCAAATCCTTATTTGTCGTTATAATACTTATTAAAGCCACAAATACTTACATTTATGGGTCTCCTTTGTCGCTTGGGCAGCCAGCCTGGGTTAGCAGTGACACTTCTCATACCCCTTCGTTTGAAGTGTGCTCCCGAAAAATCTTCGTTTGAAGGGCTATCTGGCCCTTCACCCTAGCCCTCCCCCTCCAACCAAAAGAGAATTGGGACAGCCCTACCCCTTCACGTGGACGCGCAAAACGGAGGGGAAGGGGAAAGTGAAGGGGTAAGGGGTAGAATTGGGATTGGCCCTAAATCTGGTGGCTTTACTCTGAAAAAATTTATATTTGCGATTACTTGTAATAATACATTTTTTAAATGAATTAATTAGCATATCATGCATTTAATCTGATAATTTTAATGGATTGCAGCCCTAATAATGTCGTTCTTTATTAGCAGAGAAGGACCAGGTTGTGAGCAAACTGAAATTTGACGAAGATGCTGTCATTTCTCCAATGCAAATCGAGATGACTAAGGTTCAGGAAACCATTGAATACACAGTGGAGATAGTGGTAAATGAATTTCTGATTCTGTTACCTTTGTATTAATTAACTGTGTGTTGACAGAAAATAGATTTAGTTCAAAATCTTTTTTTTTTGGCAAATTCAAAACAATTGAACATGATTAACAATGTTCAATTCAGCAATTAAGCAGCTCTGAAGAAAACAATCATCCAGTCAGTTCTGATCTGATAGTGTCAATTCAGTCAAGTCAGTAATATTGCTGACAGTTAAGTGTCCCCAACTAAGCAAGCTAAAGTGGCAAGGAACCCAAACTCCATCCGGTGACAGAATGGAGTAGAAAAAAACCTTGGGAGAAACTGGGCTCAGACGGGGGACTAGACCTCCTCTGGCCAAATGAACGCACATGGTGTGATTGTGATACCAGGCTGCATCACAAGTCTGATTGTGTAAGCGATATCATTCAGGATATTTTATCCAGTTCCTTCTGCTGGATACATCACGCCGGCATATGCAAATTAAATTCATCAACTCACAAAATTAGTAGGCAACTGATTTCATTTTTAAAATTTTGATTATTCTATAAACGTCAAGATGGATGCATATTTAAAATAACACCGAATCTTTAAATCCATATTGAATCTGTCAATTGAAATAATTCTTATATCTAGTTTTGATATTAATTTTAGGAGGAGACCATTACAGACATCACCAAAGGCAAGTATAATCTTTTTGTTTAACAATAATTTGTTCAATAAAGACTCTCCTGTCTAATATAACTGAAGTTCTTCACTGTTACAGAAGTAGATGACGTACCAGTCTCAAGGCGTGGCAGAGGTAGCAGCCTGAAACGCAGAGGTATCAGAGAAAATTCAGAGGAGAGGCTTTCAAAGAACATCAGGTATCATATTACTTGTCAGCAGAATACCATAACAGTATTAAATACTACATTGTGTACAATTAACTATGTCTCTCAAAGGGTGGAAGACATTGAGGCAGGAGTTGAAAGTCCAATTGAGGTGGCAACTGAGGAACATCTTGATGATACTTTTACTGTAAAAGAATCAGAAACTGTACTCAGGGTATGAATTCAACCAAATAAACCTATGGCTCATGTTTTATAATTACTAAACAGCTTGAACAGTATTATTATTGTTGTTTAATTAAAATGTAATTTATTCCAATCTTTTACACTTTCCGTACAGTAATTAACATCCATCTTCTCTAATTTGGCAGAGTACAACAGGCACAGTAACTGCAACTGTCACAAACATATCAGAGCTTAGAAGTTCACAGAAAGAGGAGGAACATGAAATTGAAAAAGACACAGCTACATCAGAGGGGACTCCAGTCACCCACCTCACCACAGCTGGGGAAATAGAGAGCCAGAGAGGCAGTGAAGAGGAATGTGAAATTGTCAATGTGGAGCACACTGTTGTAAAACAAGGAGCCACTATTGGGTCTATTGACCAAAACCAACTTCAGTCTGTGGTGGATATAGAAATTGTAAAGATGAGTACAGGAACTGAAGAGGAACAAAATGAGAATTTAGAAAAGAACAAAGAGGTTGAGGAAGATAAACTTGTGTGTGAGACAGAGGAGGAGGAAATAAAAATGCTGGATGAACCTGAAGAGGAAAAGGCTATGAGTGGGACCGTTGAAATGTACAACAATAAAAAAGCTGTTGAAGAGGTGACAGATCAATCAGAGACTCTTGCTAACAAAGCAGAATCAGAATCTGAGGTTGAGGAATACAGAGAAAAAGAAGAGCTTACAGTGGATTCTACTATGGATGCTGAAATCTCACAGGGGGAAACTGTAGATGTAGTTTGTGAAATTTCAGAAATAGACCAAGAAGCACCACAACAGTCATCTGTAGAGTCTGCTGAGGTACATAAATGGAAAACAACACCTGAAGAGGACCAGAAGACAGTCGAAAATAGCTCTATGATGTTGACATTGAGTGAAGCCAAAGTTGTGCTTGTAGATTTGCATAAAGTTTCTCCTGAAGAGGCGAGTGATTATTACAGAGAGATTGCTGAACAAGATGAAATGAAGCACACAATGTCATCTGAGCAACAAGCAGCTGAAGTAATTATGATAATGGAGGAACAAGATGGTACATTGGACATAACAAAAGGAAATAATGTAGGGACTGATGCCAAAAGAACTCCAGAACAAGCAACTGGATACAAAGAACAAGAGGGTGAGCCAGAAACAGAAACCATAGAAGTTGTTGTTCTAAGCCAAGTTGAGAAACCAGAGGAGGAAACAAATACTGAACAAGCTAAAGAGGATGCACAAAAGAAAGGATCTACCGACACCCCAAGTAGATCAACAAATCGTGGAGATCAAACTGTTGACCCTAGCGTGACGGTTAGATGTCTCAGAAGCACTTTGAAACAAATAAAGATCGCACCTGTTAGGAGATCTACACGTAGCAAAGCAGCGATTCAGCAGGTAGAATGTGTTGAGCCACAACACAAGGCAAAATTAAGGACTGATGAGAGGGATGAAGTTATTGCAGAGGATGTAGGTCCAGAGGAGAGTGACAAGGCAAACACAAATGTTGATGAAACAATGGTTATTGAATCTGGAAGTGTTGAACTGCTGAAAGCTACAGAAGAGAAAACACCTCAGATTACAGAGTCTACTGAGGGAGACATCCTCCTTGTGGAAGCAGAACCTGATGAGGATGTAAAAGAAAAAGTTAAAGAAATCAAAAAGATTGACTATAAGGAAGCGAATTTAGCTGGACAAACAAACAGTGACATAGAGATGAGCAGTCTTGCTCAGGAGACAGATGTCCAGGAAGAGGAGGTACCAGTCAGCACAGAGAGAAATCTCAGACGTAGAACAATAAAAGTTCAGTCAACACTGAGAAGGAAATCTAGACGTGTGCAAGAAGCTGAAGCAGATGTTGAACATCAGGAAAGACACACAGTGGTGACCAAGAATAAAACTGAAGCAATCCCAATGACAAAAGAGACAGTTGAAGAAATTGATCAAGAGGTCAACAAGATGGAAAACAAGGAAGCAAAATTAGCTGAGTTGGAGCCAGTGGAAGAAACAGACATGATTCGAAATGAAGATGAAAAAACTTCAGCATCAACAGAAGAGATTGTGAATGTCTGTTTACCAATTATTACAACAGAGACCAGTTTTGAAAGTCTTGATGATATGGCAAACTCAAACACTGTTGATACTGAGAAATCTGATATACTGATGAGTGTAGAAATAGATCAAGAAAAAGAACTTGATGAGGAGACAGAGATAGAGGATGGTACTCCAGTAATAAACTTACAAAAGGCCACAGTAGTACTTGTAGATTTGAAAAAACTTTCCCAAAATACAGAAGAGGTTGGGACTCCAGAAGTCTTAAAACATTCCCAACTGGAGGAACAACTGGAACTGGATAAACCAGATAAAAATGCAGATCTGTGCAACCTGGCATCAGAAGAGGAGGAACAAAAAGAAGAAATACAAACAGAGGAAGACACTGAAATTATCCCTGAGGAAGAAAAAATAGAGGAAGAAAACACAGTTGAAGAGCAGGAAAAACTTGATGAACAAGACATTACATTTGAGGAGCAAAAGCCAATAGAAGATTTGGCCACAATGCCAGCTAAGAACAACCTGGTGGAAAGCACTCAAAAAGACATCAACCAGAATGAGGATGAAGGAGTGAGCAGTCTTACTGAAAAAACTGAAATAGTCCAAATAACAGAAAAGAGTGCTGACAAAGTGGATCAAGGTGCAGAAAAAGAGAGAGAGAAAGCACCTCAAAAATCAACTGTTGAGGCTACTGAGAATGTCATCCCATATGTAGAAGTCGAACCCAAAGAGGCTGTAGTAGGAAAAAAAGCTAAAGAAATTAACAAAATGGAAAACAAAGAAACAAATTTAGTTGTGACAAAGGACACATGTGATGAGACACCTGAGATGGGAGAAGAAGCCAATTTAGAGCAAGAGAAAAATGAATCATTGTTTAAAAACGAGAAAGAAAAAGCTGAGACAGAAAAACCCATGGAGATGGACCCAGTGGTTAGTTTGGAGCAAACAAATGCAAGGATCACAAGGAGAAGTCTTAGGCTCAGTGCAAAATCAGTCACATCTACACAGAATACCAGAAAATCTACACGTCTCCACAAGGCAGAGTTGGAACCAGTAAAAGAAGCAGATATGAGTAGAAATGAATATGGAGAAACCTCAGCAACAACAGAAAGGACTGTGGATGTGGGTATACCCATAATTACAGTAGAGACCAACTTGGAAAGTCCTGATGAAATACCAAACACAAATGTTGAGAAAACTTCAGCTGTTGGACCTGAGATGTCTGTACTGCTGATGGGTGTAGAAACAGACAATGAAAAGGAGGCATCTAAGATTGTAGAAGCCGTCACACTTGTTGAAGAAGAACTTGATGAAAAGGGAGAGAAAGATGATGTTACTCCAATAATACAGCTGCAAAAAGCCACAGTAGTACTTGTAGATTTAAACAACCTTTCCCAAAGCACAGAAGGAGAGAGTGACACTCCAAAAGTCTTAACAAATTCCCAGACAGATGAACAACTGGAACAACTGGAACTGGATGAACCAGATAAAAGTGACTATCAACTACATATCCAGACATCCGAACATAAGGAACAGCAAGAAGAACTACAAAAAGAGGAAAATACGGAAAAGACCCCTGTGGAAGAAGAGGACAAAATGGAGGAAGAAAACACCGCTAAAGAGCAGAACAAACTTGATGAACAAATCATAACATTTGAGCAGAAGAAACTTACAGAAGTTGTAGATGGACAAAATTATATAAAGGAGACAGAGATTGTAGAGGACTGTAAGGTAGTCATAGATGAGGATGTGGAAGAAACTGTAACATCTAAAGAACATCCAGAACAAACAACAATGGCAGACAAGGCTAATATAATTAAGGAGACACAAAATTATCAAGATGTTGCTTTAAAAGAGAAACAAACAGACAGTGAGGTAGAGATGAGCAGTCTTGCTCAGGAGACAGATGTCCAGGAAGAGGAGGTGCCAGTCAGCACAGAGAGAAATCTCAGACGTCGAACAATAAAAGTTCAGTCTCAACCAAGAAGGAAATCTAGACGTGTACAAAACCAAGAAGCTGAAGCAGATGTTGAACATCAGGAAAGACACACAGTGGTGACCAAGAATAAAACTGAAGCAATCCCAATGACAAAAGAGACAGTTGAAGAAATTGATCAAGAGGTCAACAAGATGGAAAACAAGGAAGCAAAATTAGCTGAGTTGGAGCCAGTGGAAGAAACAGACATGATTCGAAATGAAGATGAAAAAACTTCAGCATCAACAGAAGAGATTGTGAATGTCTGTTTACCAATTATTACAACAGAGACCAGTTTTGAAAGTCTTGATGATATGGCAAACTCAAACACTGTGGAAACTGCAGCTGTTGATACTGAGAAATCTGATATACTGATGAGTGTAGAAATAGATCAAGAAAAAGAACCTGATGAGGAGACAGAGATAGAGGATGGTACTCCAGTAATAAACTTACAAAAGGCCACAGTAGTACTTGTAGATTTCAACAAAATTTCCCAAAATACAGAAGGAGAGAGTGACACTCCAAAAGTCTTAAGAAATTCCCCGACAGAGGAACAACTGGAACTGGATGAACCATATAAAAGTGAATATCAACTACGTATTCAGACATCCGAACATAAGGAACAGCAAGAAGAACTACAAAAAGAGGAAAATATGGAAAAGATCCCTGTGGAAGAAGAGGACAAAATGGAGGAAGAAAACACCGCTAAAGAGCAGAACAAATTTGATGAACAAATCATAACATTTGAGCAGAAGAAACTTACAGAAGTTGTCAAAGGACAAAATGATATAAAGGAGACAGAGATTGTAGAGGAATGTATGGCAGTCATAGATGAGGATGTGGTAGAAACTGTAACATCTAAAGAACACCCAGAAGCAGCAACAATGGCAAACAAGGCTAATATAATTAAGGAGACACAAAATTATCAAGATGTTGCTTTAAAAGAGAAACAAACAGACAGTGAGGTAGAGATGAGCAGTCTTGCTCAGGAGGCACCAGAAGCTGTCCAGGTAAACTTAGAAGAGGAGGTGCCAGTCAGCACAGAGAGAAGTCTCAGACGTAGAAAAATAAAAGTTCAGTCTCCACCAAGAAGGAAATCTAGACGTGTACAAAACCAAGAAGCTGAAGCAGATGTTGAACATCAGGAAAGACACACCGAGAATAAAACTGAAGCAATCTCAATGACAGATGAGACAGTTGAAGAAATTGATCAAGAGGTCAACATGAAGAACGATGAAACATGTTTAGCTGAACTGGAGCCAGTGGAAGAGGATACTGAGAATGTTGTCCCACTTGTAGAAGGAGAACCTGATGCTACTGCAGAAAAGGGATTTGAAGAAATCGACAAGATGGAGAACAAGGAACAAAGCTTAGAGAACGATCCGGCTCCTGAGATGGGAAGAGAAGAAGCCAATTTAGAGCAACATGAAAATGAGTCATTGGTTTCAGTGGTTTGCAAGGAGCAAACATACCTTATAGAGGAGACCACCAGTCAAGTAGAGGAGGTCTCACAGATGAAAATCTCTGAAACCAATGACAATAAAACCGAAAGAATCACAAGGAGAAGTCTGAGGATCAGTGCACAGCCAGCCACATCTACACAGAAGACCAGAACATCTACACGTCCCCACACAGAAGAGTTGGAACCAGTGAAAGAAGCAGATAGAAGTCGAAATGAAGAAACCTCATCAACGACAGTAGAGACTGTGAGTGTCTGTGTACCAATTATTGCAGTAGAGACCAACATGGAAAGTCTTAATGATGATGTAGATATGGTTTTCATGAGCAGAAATGTGGAAACTACTTCATATGAGCAAGAGAAAGACATATCAAATGATAAGGGAAAGGTAGATGAAGCTTTGCTTGACAAATCAACAAATGAACAAGAAGATGAGACCAAGAGCTCAATTAAAACAATTGAAAATGAAATTCTGCTGGAAATGGATAAAACACAAAAAGATGTAGAGGGGGGAGTTCAAGATGAAGAAAAAAAAGAGCCTCAACAAGAAAACGCAGACCAGAAACCAGAGGAGAATACTCAACAGAAGGGAGAAGATGAAGCAAGAACAAGCTCAGTAGAAGAAGAAGCAGTGTCAAAGGAGGAAAGCTCTGATCAAGAGGCATCCTTCATTACAAGAAGAAGTCTCAGATACCGGACAGTAACAGTCCAGTCTACACCAAGAAGAAAATCAAATCGCCTCCACAGACAAGAGGTGGCGTCAGAAAAAGAAACAATGGGCAACATATGTGGAAATGAAAATGACTCAGCAATACAGAAATCAGCGGATGATTTAAATATCGAGAAGGAGAACGAGGCATTAAATGCGGAGGAGAGCATTACGGAATTTGAAAATTTAAAGACAAAAGAGGGAGAAGGCATTATTCAGGTAAATATGGAAGGAAAGGCAGAGGAAAAAGGGACAAAAGATGATACTGTAAAAGAAGGAAATGAAATCCTCTTTGAAATCAATGAAAGTAACAGTGCCTGCCCAGACAACACTGAGCAGGACAAGACTCGAGAGGAAAATCTTGAGAGAGATGTACAGGCGCCTAAAGAACTGGAGGAGGAAGAAGTCTCTAGTGTACAGGCGGAAAAGAAACCAGTCCTGGAAAAAGAAACTGAGGGAGCAGTGCAAGGAAGTTCTTTTGATTTGGAGGAAACAACTGTGGAAAGGAGAACCCTGAGAAAAAGATTGACTGTTAAAACGGCTGCTCCAAGAAAATCCAAACGTCTTCGCAAACAAGAGCATGATGAGGATAGCGAGCAAGTCAAAGAAGTTATACAACAAACTGAGACAGTAGAAGTGACATTTACAACAGAGAATGTAGAGCCGACCTCAGATGTACCTGCAGCAGCTTTTGAGGGCAGTAATTTGGGTGGAGGAACACAACAGAAAATCCAGGAGAATGCAGAAGGGACTAAATCAGATGGAGATTGTAATATACATGAAGACACCAAGACAGATGCAGGTGAATCTCAAAAGGAGCATAAAGAGAAAAGAGTAAATAAACCTAAGACAGATGAGGATAACGACGAGGTTATGGAGCAAAATAGCAGGAAAGTAGAAGAGATAGGTGAATTGGAGGAAGTGATAGATCAACATGTGGAGGCAGAAGAGCAAAAGGGTGAGTCCAGTACAAATGAGGGCTTCACTTTAGAGTTGGAGGTAGAGGAAACACCTGATCAAGAAGAAAACAAAGCAGAAGAGGACAGCAGAGTGGCCACGGATGCCGCAAAAGACATCATATTCACATCTGCAGAAAAATCTGATGAAGGTGAAGAAAATGAGAAAGGTCTCCCCATTGAAAAGCATGTTCTTCAGAGTAGCTCAAGTATATCTTCAAGCAGACGGAGATCAATGAGACTGCAAATGCATGAATCTAGAAAAGGAGATGAATCCGATTCCGAGGAGTCAGAAGAACAACAAACAGCGAAACAGAGGAAAAGAAAAGCCATAACTGACTTGACACCTGCACGCAGATCAAAACGCTACAGGGCAAAAATTGTTTAGCAGATTTGTGGGTCTTGTATTAATTAATACAGACCGCCTATGCATTGTATAATGCACTTATTATTTGAATTATATAACTACCAATTATATAATGTGAAGTTTTCTATAACATTTTCAAAGTCATGGAAAATAATTTTTTAATGAAGTATTGGGGATTTTATAAAAGTTTCTTGAAATTCGGATTTACTGGATTTGAAATAAGTATAACTTTTTAGTTGGTAATGTCTAAGTATATCTTTAAGTTAGACAGTTATTGTTTCTTTTTACATTTTTATTCTATATTGTGCTTTGCAAATTAATTATAGAGGTAGTTTTTAATGTAACACTATTTTTATATATTCCACAGTAATTCATCCAGAAAAAAACAACTAAATGAATTCACATGCTACAATCCTCTACCTTCTGTTCTTGACAGGATACTACATTAAATATGGTTCCTCATTTTAAACGGGCAAGACTTGTTTTGTGTGAAATTTATTCCAATGTGCAGTATGTGCTTCCATAACATATAGTGTACCTTTCTAGGTGAGTTTGTGACACGTTTTGATTGCAGTGTACCAAATTACAGAGAATCTGCCACAACTGCCCTTGTTTGTATTGCCAAGGAAATTATATTAGTCTTTTTGTGAACCTCAAAGCAATATATTTTGTCCTTTTATCATCTTCATCTCTTTTAAATAGCAAATGTTTGTGAATGTGTAATGCTAAATGTTTGTTAAAGGTTGTTTATTTTACACTCAATTCTGTTTATGTTGCTTAACGTTTCACTTTTGAATATTACAATGCAAAAATAATTTACTTTTTTTCTTTTTACCTCTGTGGTTGTCCTGTGAAAACATTTTCCTGAACTGTGATTTGTCAGCTAATTTGACTTAAATGTTTGAATAAAGTCATAAATTACCTGAGGTCATTTCATTTTATTGTGTCAATTGTGTGTTGAAATCCCATGCGATCCTACAGTACATAAAACAAGCAGTTTTCAAGGAAAGCCAGAGAAAGCCAGCAGTTTTCCAGACTTTCAAGGAAAGTCAGTTTTTCACATACTTAGAGTATTTGTTTGATTTTTTTATACATCCAAATGCAAAGTAACTCATTTAAAAACTACACATGAAACATCTTATACAATAGTTCCAAAAAGTTACTTTTAACAGCATGATGTTGAACTTTAATATATTTTACACACAACAAGCAAAGTAACATCTTCAAACGAATGATGCATACTTGTATTCTTATTTGTCCAATTAGGTTAAAACAAAAAAGATAATATGGTCCCAAGATGATTTTTAGAAGTCAATTTCTTCAATTCACTCAGCTGTTTTGTAAGTGGTCACAGGTATTTGAATTATCACTTTAACCAGAACATGTCCAGCTTTCCTTTTATCTAAATCTTAACAGTTTATAGCTTGTTGTAATTTTTGTTTTATATTATAATAAGCACTTTTTTGCCTTTTTGTTTGTATGTTTGCCTTAAAAGAACTTGTGCAAATTTTGTAAACAACAAAAACATCAACATACATTTTAAGAAATGGATTCATCTAGTCAAGTGCATGAATGTTTGAAGTGAACTGATCATCTAGTGCAGGAATGTTTGAACTTTTATTTTGAAATGTGATTAATACTGCCCGGAAACACTCACGCACAAACCACACACCGTTCTTTTAATGTCTATGCGTTTCTTTATTTTTGTCTTCAAACTTTAATGTTTTAAAAGTAAAGGCTAAAGCTGTCGCTTGTGTCAGAGACATGGCTGCATTTTTTAAATCAATTCAAGTGTTAGCAAATATGCATTGATTTTTTTGAGAAAAGAAACATGTAGCTAGCACATGTAGACTCGAAATCAGCTGTGTTGACCTGTGAACTCGAGAGAACTAAAACGCAATCAAGGTAAAAAAACTGAATACATTTACATGATATGCAAAATTATTTTTCCAAGCGTGATTCTGCTATTGCAGTAATATTTGCAGGCTTTACCTTGCTGAATGTAATGTTCAGGGAGGATGCAGTGTTTGAAACTGCCCATCAGTGTGACAGTGGAGATCAATCTGCTGCTGGTGGCAGTGACTGCACTTGCGCTCGTGACCAGACTAAATGGAATTCACTTTCCTAAAGCTGTAGTGTAAGTCTGCGTTTAATCATTGTTTATTTAAACATACATTTTTATTTATTTAAATAAAGTCACCCATGTATGTCATGTTTGTGTACTGCTAAAGGTTTGATGAAGTTTATTATGGACAGTTCCTGTCTCTGTACATGAAGCAAGTGTTTTTTATTGATGAGAGTGGTCCACCTTTTGGCCACATGATACTTGCTTTTGGAGGTGAGAAAATTGTTGATACTTTATAAATCACATTGATGAATAAAACACTTAATGCATATTAACTAACGTGTATTATTTATCTGTGTAGGATATTTAGGAGGATTTGATGGCAACTTTGTTTGGAACAGAATTGGAGCAGGTGATCATATTTTACAGCTTTATGTTGGGTTGACAAAGCCAACCAGTTGTTCGTGTGCAGATCTGTCAGTTTTCTTTTTTTTTAGTGTCACCCATGTGGCCTAGGTCCCTTGGTGGATTGACTCTGCCTAGTTGACTAAAATGCATATTTGAGCTGTCTTAATTGAAAGCAACTTGCACTGACATATCTTGCATTTCAAAGCCATTCAAATAATCATTATTGATGAACAAAGTCATATACACTGTACTTTGTTTTAATATTGAATGAACAATGAAACATTAGATGGCATTTTAATGCATTTATTTACTCATTTACACACACAGACACAGGTTTTCATGTTTTATGGAGAAAACATGGAAACGTAATGATTTTTTTTACATAATGATGATGGACGTAATGATTTTGATCTCCTAAACCTACCTGTCACAGAAAACTTTCTGTTGTTTAGATTTTCAAAAAAGATCTTCTGATTTATAAGTTTGGTTATTTTAATTGAGTTAGTTTTTAAAAATAGAATTAAATAATTTCAAGTCATCCTGTGGCCCCTGGTTGAGAACCATAGCATGAAACTATAGAATCTAACTTCTAGAATCTACTGCCTTGCAATGTTCTAGGAACCAACCAGAGCACCTTAGTGAACTACATCAAGTTTCAAATCTCAAAGTATTCAAACTACACGACACACTAACACTTATACTGTATAACCTTTAAACTGCATGAGCGTTCATTGTAAGGCTTTGTCAAGACGCCATTTGAACTTTCCCTTTATTTTGTACTTTACACTTTTTTTTCCAGGCAAGTCATTAAGAACAAGTTCTTATTTACAATGTCGGCCTGACTAGTGGAATTGTTTTTAACGTGTTACACTGTCATACATTTACACAGGCTTAAGTAATTTCATTACTCTTACTGATTATTATTGGGCCCCATTGTAGAATATACCAGTAATGTTCCTGTTTGGAGCCTTCGGATAATACCGGCCCTTGCTGGATCCTTTTGTATACCACTTGCTTATCTTCTAGTGGTGGAGCTGGGATATTCCCACTTCTCAGCATTGGGGGCCAGTGTGCTGCTCCTCATGGGTAACTACTTACCATATCATTTTCAAGTCATTGCATGAGGATGTTTTTTCCTTGAATGTGAGGTTAAATACTTTTGTTTCATTTTAACAGAAAATTCCATGATTGTGCAATCACGCTTCATGCTGCTGGAGTCTGTTTTAATATTTTTCTTACTGTTAGCTGTACTGTCTTACCTCCGCTTCCACAAAGCACGCAAGTAAGTGTTGTAGACTAATGTGATTTGACAGTCTCTGATCTGGATTGTCTTGTCAACGTCGTCCAGTGGCTGTAATGATGATGTCAAACTCAAGGTCATAAGTGTGTCATGTGATCTCTCTTCTTCCAGCTCATCTTTTAGATGGTTTTGGCTCGTGATCTGTGGGGTCAGTTGTGCAAATGGAATCGGGTACGTACAGTAAGATTACTTTTGTGAAGCACCACTCGCATTTTCTCCAGAAAGTGTGAAAATTTAGGTTGAACTTTCTCTGCGAGTGTCTTAAGGCGCTTTTCCACTGCATAGTACGGTACGGTTCGGCCCAGTACGCTTCGAATCGGCGCGGAACAGTTCGGCTCGCTTTGCGTTTCCACTGCAGTAGTACCCCTTCAAAAAAAAGTGTGTAGGACTGATCGTTATTTGCGCGCGCCTCTACTGCCATGACATCATCTTAAAAGCGCCACATTTTCAAACCCACAACACAGGAACAATGGAGACTATCGAGGGGATGGTGTTCCTGATTCTCGGTATGTGTTTTTTTTTTAACTGCTAGACGGAAAAATGTGTTTAAAATGAGGCTGATGGCAGCAAAACAAAAATACTGTTAAAAAAGTGTCTCGTGTCGCAAATCCAATGACGCTAGTAGTGACGATTCTGTCTGACCAATCAGTGATCTGCAGTGTTTCACGTCACATTTTAGTACCGGTACGGTACGCTTGGAACCTCAACAGAGCAGGTACCATTTAAAGCGTCCTGAAGCGAACCGTACTGTACCGTACCATGCAGTGGAAAAGCACCACAAGTGAGCCGTACCGAACCGTACCGTACTATGCAGTGGAAAAGCGCCATTATTTTTTCTGTGTCTTATTTTTCAGGGTTAAGTACATGGGTATATTCACATACTTGTTACTGCTAGGCCTGGCAGCTGTACACACCTGGCAACTTATTGGAGATCGAACCTTAAGCCATGTGAGTAATAGTAACCAAATATACACATCACTAAGGGTACAATGTTATGATTTTGCGATCTATGTCAAAAGGGCAGAGTAGTGGTCCAGGTTTTGGTTCGCTTCCTGGCCCTTGTGGTGTTACCCATCATCATGTACCTTGGATTTTTCTACGTCCATCTTACGCTGCTGTATCGCAGTGGACCACATGACCAGATGATGAGCAGTGCTTTTCAAGCAAGTCTAGAGGTACAGATAAAATTCCTGTATTAAGTGCACTACTGTTCGAAAGTTTGGGGTTCGGTAAGGTGTTTCAATGTCACATTTGACAAAATTGTTATGAAATGGAAGTTACAATACATAGTTCCCACATGACGTCACAACATACAGGCATTTGCCGACCTGGCACCATTGTTGTGGGCAGAACATTAGAAGAAGCAATACAAGTTAAAGCTCCGATATATAGCTTTATTTGGCCACAAGAGGGCACAGTTTCCAACAATAACAAAGGCGTATCTTTATGACGCAGTGACGAGCTGAATGATGGGACTTGCTGTCAGGCTGATGGATCTAATAATGTTTATGGATTAGTGAAAACACTCATGTTTTTTTAACATTACAGAGGTACGAAGCAGGTCACGATTGCTAATAAGAGACATATATCACACGCGAGTCCTGCGGATAAAAAGGAATAAGGAAATTTCATCCTATTGAACTACACGAAAATGCTGGATTACTCACAGGTCATTTTATTTGCCGAATTAAACTTGTGAGGGAAACGCAGCGCTGTTCCACTTGGTATAACGTTACACTATCACACTAATTGCCATTTAAATGTGTGTTGAAAGTTGTAATGTTATTCTACGTGTTAGTTCGTTTGCTGTACGAAACTAGCAGCTAGATCAACATAAGCATAACATACTGACCATATTCTAACATTTCATCATGTCAAGCTAACGTTATAACATTGTTTTGTTTTATGTACAAAACAATATGCTCATCTGTCTTATAAAGCTGTAAAGTCGTGACTCGTGAAGTTCTGTCAAGTCCAAGTTAGTCACAGACGCTAGCTCTCGGTCGAGTGGAAGTCAGTCTCGGACGCGATCGGCATCTCAGAAACGCCACGCTGATAGTGATCCTCATTTTAGTTCTTCTTGTTTGTCCCAAAGTCTGCTTGCCATGGTCTATGTTTGAACGAAACAAGAACTGAGTGCCGCTAAACGTTACTCACTACGCAGTTGTCCACGTCTGTCGCCATGGTTACGTCATGGCTATGGCAGTGCGAGCGGAAACGAGGATAGCGCGGATATTGCGTCATTGACCGGCGACATTTTTTTCCGGGACGGCCACTTATTTAAAATTGGAATTTCTCTGAAAAAAAAGAACTTGGGAGATTTTGGGGTTATTGTAAGTACACAAATGCAGGGAATATATCACACTGTGCAAGTGATTTTTGGGTATTTTATTACAAATTTCTTACATATTGGACCTTTAAACAAAGTGAAATTAATTTCGTGCTAAAAAGTGAAAATGGTCATCTCCTGCTGGGTCAATTGATGTTCAAATCCTGCCGGAGGTTCAGTTAAATTTTGATTTGATTTGAGTATTACTGTCAGTAAACTCCATGAATGTGAGAAGACTAAGCTTATGTCAGAACAACGACAGATTTTATGGCTGGCGAGGATAAAAAGGAAAGAAACTCTAAAAACACGGAAGAATTTGTTTGACAAAAGCACAGTGTTGTGTTTTATTGCGAGTGTAAACAAATATAAGTTCACACTTTGTAGTTTGAATAATGTCCTGTATGAACAAAATGACGAGGTATTAAAAACATACAAAACAACATTGTTTCCACTGTTCGATCGCGCCCGCGCCTCACTCACTCACACACACACACATTCCAGCATTGCAATCTCAGATTATGTCCCTAAAGAACCCCATATAAAGTATTTGCTATTGCTGTGATGGTTGTCCCGCCCTCATGCAAATAACCACGTCATCAGAGAAGAGATGCCACTGCAAGAAGAAGGGAATGATATTTTGATTAAAGATTACGAGGGCACATGACAAAAAAAATTCTGTTAATAAATACTGCAATATTCCATTAAAAAAAACATCGATTCTGATTTCATGGTGACTTAAAAAATAAAGGGGAAAAAATATCTCACTGACCCCAATATTTTTGAACACTAGTGCACATAATGTATTTAAAAAGATTTGTTAGTGTAATAGTCACCTAACTGAATAGTGAATCTCATCACAGCAGCGTTTATGTGTTTGTATGGTCATCTCCTTTATTTCTCCCATAAAGGGCGGTCTAGCCCGGATCACTCGGGGGCAGCCCTTGGATGTAGC
Source organism: Pimephales promelas (assembly GCF_016745375.1). The sequence goes on from NW_024121987.1 coordinate 2,248,859, forward strand.
GTTCGGCTCACAGGTCACTCTCCGCACCGTGTCCAGCAAACCTGTTCCATGTTGGCTTCACTCCCACAAGGTTAACTATCCAATCAGGTGAGCCATCTGCAGTCACAAAGCTCCAGGTTCAAGGTGATGTAATTCTAAACCACCAGATCTTTACAGTCTATCTATGCTTATCTAAGGTATGAAAACGGCCGCGGTAGCTCCCACCAGCAGCAGGTGACCTGCTATCCTTTCAAAGACGTCAACAACTGGTGGATTATTAAAGACCCTGGGTGGTATGTATTTGTTGGTCCTATGGTTCATATGAACCATATATGGTCTGCAGATAAATATTTACATGAATTGTGTTGTAATTTGAAACCGCAGGCAGAGTCTTGTGGTTAGCAGCCCACCCAGACCTGTCAGACATGGTGATATTATTCAGCTGCTACATGGAATGACATCTCGCTACCTAAACACGTAATGCAGTTCCACCGCCAAGTTTCATTTAATATTGAATAATTATTGTTAACATTTAAAAAACAAGAGAATATTAATAATGATAATAAAGCAAAATGTTTGTAATATTGGTAGTAATCAATAACCTGACTGTGCCTTGTTTTGTAAGACATGATGTTGCAGCCCCCATGAGTCCTCACTCACAGGAAGTGTCTGGATACATCGACTTTAATGTGTCTATGCCAGCTCAAAATCTATGGAGAGTGGTAAGATCTCAGTCCCAGAGGTCTGTAATAAATATTCACATTTACTCAAAATGGGTTTTTGTCATGCATTGTTCATTGCACTGTAGGACGTAGTGAACAGGGAGTCCGATAGAGAGATCTGGAAGACGATTTTATCAGAGGTTCGACTAGTCCATGTGAACACTTCTGCTGTTCTGAAGGTTTGTATAGTTGTACACAATCTGTACAAAAGAATTTAAGCATAATAATACAGTATACAGTTTTAGGGAAAATGTAAATGATCAAATTTTAGAGTAATTTATGCAGAAATACATGGACCAAATCACATGCATTTTAATTTTACTTTATATATTATTAATTAACAATGAGTAATACATTTGATATGTTATTATTTATTAATCATTGATAACATTAGTTTATTAATGGTTCATGTTAGCTCAGGCCCATTAAATAATATTAAAATAACATGTATGCTTTTTTATGCCTTAAATGTTGCTAACTAACTAAGATTAACAAATGCTTTAGAATATTTTCATTGTTAGTTTGTGACAACTAATATTATGATATTAATTGATACTAATATTGTGTTAACTAATGGAATCTTATTTTAAAGTGTTATCATATCGGTATATATTTAGTTATTATTACTGCCCTTAAAAGAATTAAATTAAACTAAATTGAATTTTGTCCACATTTACTTTATTTCTTTCATGGAACATAAAAGATGTTTTGAAGAATGTTGGGTCACACTTTAGTTTAGAGTCCAATTCTCACGATTAACTATGACGTTTGCCTTAATAGACTCCTAACTACTGCTATTTAATAGTTAGTAAGGTAGTTGTTAAGTTTAGCGACTGGGTAGGATTAAGGGATGTAGAAGATTGTCATACTGAATAAGGCACTAATTTGTGCTTTATAGGTACTAATAAACAGCCAATATCCTAGTAATATGCACACTAATAACTAGTTAAAGGGACAGTTCACTTTGAAATAAATTTTTGATATGTTGTAGCTTACCTCAAGGGCATCCAAGATGTAGGCGTCTTTGTTTCCACAGTATTTTCAATTTTGATATTTTTAGGTCAAACCGTTCGTGTCTGTCAGTCATATTATCGAGGTTTAGGGGGTTCACCTCAAAGAGCATGCACAGAGAAGTCCAAATTAAACATGATTTAATGACTCGTAAATGTAAGTACAGATTGATGGCTTAAGACACGAAACGAGCGGTTTGTGTGAGAAAACGAACAGGATTTATATTGTTTTTACCTTGTGTAACCACAGCCATGTCCAACTGATCTGAGGGCGTGGACGCTTTGGTCTGCGGAAGCGCTGGAAGTGATCTCTCGCCATGTACGTCACTCATTGTTTACACAGAGATTTCGGAAGCAATACCTTTCACTGTGAAGATCTAAACATATGTAGATATACATGAAATCGCAATGGAAGACGATTTCGATATATCCACAGGCAACGTTGAATTTTTTCCGCAACCGCGCAAGAGATCACTTCCGGCGCTTTCCAGCACTTGCGCAGACCGAAGCGCCCGCGGCCTCAGATCACTCAGACGTGGCTGTGGTTACAAGAGGTAAAAACAATATAAATACTGTTCGTTTTCTCACACAAACCGCTCGCTTCGTGTCTTAGGCCATCAATGTGTAGTTATGTACTTACATTCACGAGTCATTAAATCATGTTTAATTTGGACTTCTCTGTGCATGCTCTTATAGGTGGACCCCATATACCGGCATTATATGACTGACAGACAAGAACGGTTTGAACTAAAATTATCAAAATTGAAAATACTGTGGAAACAAAGACACCTACATCTTGGATGTCCTTGAGGTAAGCTACAACATATCAAGAATTCATTTCAAAGTGAAATATCCCTTTAAGAATTGGACCCTAATCTGAAATGTAACCGAATGTTGGAAACCAAACAGCAACTCATTGAGAAAAGAACAAAAAATAAAAATATATGACATGATGACATGAAGGTTACAGAATTTACATTGTTGTGTGGAGTATTCCTTTAAAGGAGCTAAACGCAAGTATCTGAGTTTTTGCAGAACGACGTCCCCTCTGGCGACAAGTGAAACTGCGTGCGCGCTCACACACACATACACGTACGTTTGCACGAGCTGTTCATAACCAAAGGAGCATCAGCCGCACACTGTGCGGCACACATCTTTTGTTACAGTCATAATGAGGTAATACAGTTATAAATCTGCAGGTCATTTAAAATATATGAAAGGAAAGGCATTCGAGTAAATTATACATGTCATATATTTAGCCAGCAGCCATATCACCCTGTAGCCCAAGACTGGTTGCCCATTAAAGCTAAGCAGGGCTGAGCCTGGTTAGTACCTGGATGGGAGACCTTCTGAGAAAGCCAGGTTGCTGCTGGTAGAGGTGTTAGTGTGGCCAGCAGGGGGTGCTCACCCTGTGGTCTGTGTGGGTCCTAACGCCCCAGCAAAGTGATGGGGACACTATGCTGTCAAAAAGAGCACCGTCCTTCGGATGAGACGTTAAACCGAGGTCCTGACTCTCTGTGGTCATAAAAAATCCCAGAAAGTGTTTCGTAAGAGCAGGGGTGTAACCCCGGCATCCTGGCCAAATTTGCCCAGTAGCCTCTGTCCATCATGGCCTCCTAATCATCCCCATATATACACCAATTGGCTTCATCACTGTCTCCTCTCCACCAGTCAGCTGGTGTGTGGTGAGCGTTCTGGCGCAATATGGCTGCCGTCGCATCATCCAGGTGGATGCTGCACATTGGTGGTGGTTGAGGAGATCCCCCCCTTCTATGTGAAGCGCTTTGAGTGTCCAGAAAAGCGCTATATAAATGTAACGAATTATTATTATTATTATTATAAATTACACACTTATGTGTGTGTGAGGGGAAAACAGGGGTAGCAGAAAACTTCGGTTTTTGTTTCCGTCTATCTCTATATTGAACTGTTTTATGTGTTTACTGTATCCACGTATGATTGTATAATTATGGAAACACGTTCATGAAAAATATAAGTTATTACTTTGTATAGGATCCCGTTTGAGCCCTAGAGCATACCGGAGATCTCTCCGTTTGTTGAAAGCCTTTCCGATGTTGACTCTCGTCTTATTCCGACGACTGGCACTGGACAGACAGAAGTTGTATTTTCTTTGTCTCACGTGGCGTTTGCGTTGGGGTTTGGAATGAACTACAAGCCGGTCTCTTTGGGGCTGTTTACACCTGGCCACAATGCGTTTTCTCAGATCGGATAGCTATCTGATTTATCAAAACGATTCCATTACACCTGGTCACATAAATGTGTTTTTGCAAAACGGATATAATCTGATCTTCAATTCCCGCGCTAGGCTACAGAATTCATGAAGTGCACGTCACCGAAAGCAACAGATATGAGCTGCATTTTATTAATCATCGGCTAATTTCAAAATCAGCAAAGACAGGAATAAGAGAGAGCGGCAACAGCCCTGGTTGCATGGTAAGATCATTTCATTTCTTTACTTTTAATGAAGATGGTAGTGTTAAGCGTCTGCGACTTACTTTCACTTTGATTTGCGATAGATTGCGGCGCACTGGCTTGATGAATAGGCGCTCAGCTGCTCATCTGAGGTGATGCGCGTCGTCATATATGACTAAAAGAACATGACATAACCTATAGCCTGCTTTCAACAACCAGATGCATTTACACCTGTCCAGTTTTGTCTGGCATACGGCCCAGACCACGTCCTCAAGTGATTTGAGCGATCGGATTCAAATCCGTCTCGAATGCGTTTCGGAGGGCAACCTGGTCTTTTCACGATCGAATAGCTATCCGATCACAGAAAACGCATGAAGTGACCAGGTGTAGGCTAAACAGCTCCTTTGAATCCATCTTCTACTTTTGTGGAAAGTTGACTAAAGTGTCGCTCGAGTTGTCTTCTCTGATACGGAGAATGATGTCGAATACACCTCTAAATCCCTCTTATTTATTTTACTGTACAGGATTATAGAGGCGATCTCAGTGAACAGAGAAGGGCTCATTCAGCCCATCAGGCGATTGTTTGAGCATGTATGCTATTTTTAACATGAAATGTTGCGCAATGCACCTTTAAGAGAGTCATTTATACGTGTTTTGTAATGTTTTGCAGCTCAGTGGAGCGTCTCTGCCAGAGTGGGGTTTCAAACAGCTGGAGGTGGTTGGGGATAAGATTCATAAAGGTTACCATCAGAGTGGCATGTGGAACGTAGAGGAGCACCGCTATGGCAGAAGTATGAGAATTAACATCTGTAAATGTTTTCATATTGCTCAAGTCTTCTTTTTCAATTTAACACGTATCTTATTCTGTACAGGCCAGGAACAGAAGGAAAGGGAGCTGGAGTTGAAATCACCTACTCACAGCGACGTCAAACGAAACCTCACTTTTATGGCCAAATTTCTTGAGCTGCAGGTGAATATTAAATATTAATCTTGATCTTAATTATGTCGATCGTCAGAAAAACCATTTAGAGCCGGTGTTGTAGAACGAATACACTTACTGTATTGTATGTTTGAGTAACAGTGGAAGATGCTGACAGTAAAGAATGAAGAGTCTGAGCACAAATATAGTTCATCACCTCTTGAATGGATCTCAATGGACACTAACATTGCATACTGGCTTCATCCTTCAAGTAATGTACGTCAACATCATTCTGTTGTTTGTTATTTTATGTCAGAATCATTACAGAATTAATCTGTCTAATCTTTTCTATTTTTAATGCAGGCACAAATTCAATTGATAGGGAATTTTGTGACTTGGACCATTGCAAACTTTGTGCTGGTGCTGTACTGTCTTCTGTTTTTAACCTACTTGCTAAGGCGACGGAGGAAAGTTGAAGACATTCCTCAAGGTATGTGCCTAGAAGTACTACATGACGGTCCTAGTACTGAGCATTGTGGTACACCATACTGAACTTGTGATCGAAATGATACCTCATTGTTTACTGCTACAAATCGATAATGGTCAGATAAGTATGGTTTGAACCATGCCAATGCAATTCCACTAATGCCAATTATCCTATTCAAAAGTATCTTGTGATTCATTTTTTCAAATCATTGATTTATGGTTCAAATCATTTGTAACTCTAATAATAGCAGTCTCAGTACTATGATATGGTTGAATCCTGACTGGAAATCCTCACAGATACCATTTCTTTCTAAGAATGAAACACAGTTTTGAGGATACCGCCTTTTCCAGTATTCTTTTACAGAAAAGGGGGATTTGAGATCAGCCTATAATTAACTAATTATCTAGGATGAATATGTGGTTGTTTTTTTAATGAGAGGTTTAATAACGGTTTTTGGTATGTATCCTAATGACAATGATGATGATGAATTAATAATATTAAGAAGAGGATCAATGACTTTTTGAAGAGTTCCTTGTTCCTATAGGGCGAAGTCTGACACAATAGTGTAGTAGACTGTTACATGTGTGCTGTTTGGAAATGTCCGGAGTTGAAGCTTTGTTTCTCATCATTAATTTAGCCACTTTATCAAATTGTATGCAGATTTAGCAGTTTTGAAGGCCTTTCTGTATGCAGTAACACTTCCATGAAATTAACAAAACAAACTAGAGGTGTTTTTTTTTTTCCAGCAGCTCTCAATTTTTCTGGCTGCTCTTTTGAGGATGCGAGTGTGCTCATTAAACAATGGCGTCAGACTATTTTCCTTTAATCTTCTTTAAAAGCAAAGGAGCAACAGTGTCTAAAGTGCTGAAAAAGAGAGTCTTTCTTTTTCTTCTCTTTTAGATGCTTGGGAACGGCTGGTTTTGGCTGGTGTTGTTTGCTTTGGAGGCTGGGCAGTTAATTACCTGCCATTCTTCCTAATGGAGAAGACTCTGTTTCTGTATCACTATCTTCCAGCGCTCACCTTCAAGATCTTGCAGATCCCGATTGTCATAGAGCACCTGTACATCCATGTACTGAGGTAAGAGATGTCATTTCTGTCCAAAAATCATCAGTTACTGAAGATCTTACATTCACTGTTGAAATTTGCATATCTGTCTATCTATCTATCTGAATAAAACCTACATGTTTATCATTGTATCACACCAGTATGTATAATCATATGTCTATGCTCATATCTGTATGTCATTCTGTTTCTCAGATCCCCAGCTCAACAGAAAGCATTTGGTGGTGTTATTTTGGCAGTCCTTTGTTCAGTATATGTGTCCTACCACAACTTGAGACCTCTCACCTACGGCCGGCCAGCGTTAATGTCAGATGAGCTTGCTGCACTACGTTGGAGAGAAAGTTGGGATATTCTCCTACGAAAACGCTAAAAATGTTTCTAACAGGACCTTCCATATGTTTTGATGACATGAACTTTGAAGTCAAGGCAGTTTGGTTATGTCGTTGGATTTCCAGAGAGCTATGAAACACAGTTTTTGTGTCTTGTACTCAAACATAAATATTGAAAATGTCTACAATGAGAATTCATGCTGCTGAATCTCACAACTCTCAAACAAATAGACTGCAAAGCACTATTTTAGTGCTTAATTTGAGCGTATGTTTACATATTATTCCATTTGTATGGAAGTTTTATTGTACTGTTTTTATGGACTTGTTGAACTGAGATTTTCTTTATTTAGTCCTTGCAAAACACTAAACAATTAACAACTGAAAATTAAATAAACATTTTTATCATAACAAATTTTGTATTAGCATATTCATATCAACAGCAATTATATATTAATCATTAAATGAATCAGGCAACATGGAATAGATAAGCATGGAAATGTTGAGTGGTGAAAGCACAGTTGTTCCTGTAGAACAAATCCATGTGTTGTAGTGTCTCCTCTCTTTGATGGTGTTTAATGCCTTGACTTAGATTGTCAGTGTTCATAAAGGTCTCATGGTCATTCAGAGTTGAGTGAAGCGAGGGTTGTTAGTTGACTCTGCCAGTGGTCGTGCCACTGCTTCAGCTGTCTTTCCCGAGTGTAACACTCTAGCTGGCTTTTGTCCAGTTCCTCTTGAATCCTTCGCCCATACAGCTGGGGGAATATTAAAGTAACACCATGTAACTTTTGCTCTCGGGGTCCCCCTACAGTTGGGAAACTGTATTGTCTTCTACTACTGTCGTAAAATCTGTCATGAAGTGTCATTCCAGGTACAGTGGCATATATTTCAGCATGTCATATGAATATATTTTCATGGGTTTTATTTTTTTCAAACACCAAAAGAACGCGTAGCTCACGTTTACAAGCCAGCGTCATTATAGCAGCCCATTGGCGAATGTTTTACTGAATGGCTAATTCAATTCAATGTTTGTATGGTAGGTAATAGCTTGATATTATAATATTGATGATATATGGCTACCATTGATGAATCTGCAAATTTGAAAAATTGATTCGGTCAGGCACCCCACCTCCTCCTTTAGCTCATGCCAGCGAGTGAACGCTGGACCAATATTGATCCTCGGCCTTTTGATTCAATCACTCTCCCTTTTTCTCTGGGGGGAAGTGAGGTATGCCATAAAGCCATCAAATTTTGTAGTTCTTTTTGTGCTCGGGTTACTACCCGAACCACGAAGTTACGTAGTGCCAGTAAAAGCGATACACACCCAGGATTAGTTTACTTCAAAACTAAAATTCTGTCATCCTTTACTCACCCTAAAGTGGTTCCAAACTGGTATGAATTTCTTCTGAACACAAAGAAACATATATTTTGAAGAATTTAATCAAACAGTTGATGTCCCCACTGACTTCCGTAGTATTTTTTTTTCCTACTATGGAAGTCAGTGGGGTCCATCAGCTGTCTGGTTACCGACATTCTTCAAAATATCTTCTTTTATGTTCAATAGAAGAAAGAAATTAATACAGGTTTGGAACTATTCCTTTAACACAGGCACAACACTTGTTTTATATTTATGTATGTGCATATTCTTTATCATTCAGCCTTCAGCAGTGTTTCTGCTTTAGATGCAGCAAAAATAAAAATAGGAAAAAGGCTGCTCCAAGCAAATTACTAATGCAAGATGTCACAGACCTCTGAACGGATGAGTTAGCATCTGCCGTAGCCTCATTTGATCACTTTACAGCTCCAATAGAGCTAATGTTATTATTGTAAATGCTAGTGCATAAATCTTATTTACAGTTCAATGCTGATCCACAAAAAGTGCACAATTTTCATATTTTCAATATTTTCATGCTCTATCAGACATGTTTAGACTAATTTGAAATAAATTTACCTCATGCATGGCGTCTCGCGCCTCAATGGTCTTAAGATGCCCTGGTGTGGTTTTAGCAGTTGTGATGGTGGCCGTTTCCTTAGCTTGTTTATGAAATGTGCTGTCGTCAGTGGATCCAAAGTAACAAATGCCTGACCATGTTCTACAAAACAACACGTTATTCAGAACTAAATATTCACAATTAATGTCCCCTTTAAGAGTTAACCCTCTAATGCTTGGTGACCACTAGTTGTGTAACTCTATCAGAATGAATGATTTAGAATTATTAATTACATTTTATTAGATATGGAATCATTATGTTCTTGTTTTAAAACCCCAAAACATTAAATCAGAAACAAATAATAGATAAAAACATTAAAATAAAACTAAAAAAAATAAATTATTGAAATGATATACTGTATATCTATATATATATATATATATATATATATATATATATATATATATATACTGACAGAAGAATAAAATTACCAAAAGTTAAACCAAAATGAAACCTGAATATATATATATATATATATATATGAAGAGTTCAGATGCAAAAGCCTCTAAGTGCCATTTGAAATTTTCTTCTAAAATGATCATTTTTATCAAGCTTGTATATTTACGTTCAGTAATTTCACTTAAATGGCAATGAAGATTACCTATTAATTGTCATTTAAGTGAAATTACTGAACTTAAATATACAAGCTTGATAAAAATGGTCATTTTAGAAGAAAATTTCAAATGGCACTTAGAGGCTTTTGCATCTGAACTCTTCATATATAAAATACTACTTACAAATAATATTAAAATAACAATGATTAAAATTGTTTCCATGTGTCAAATAAAAAATGCATGCAGCACAAGGTTAAAAAAACAAAGCAGTAGAGCTCGAAAGACATTTTTCTTGGCTACGGGTTTTCCATACCTGCTGCCCTTCTGCATCAGAGTACTGCTCTTGTCTTCCAGCAAATGTCCGGTTTGTGCTTGGCGGATGAGTGTAGTGATACTCTCCCTCTTTTGTTCAGCATCTGCTTTTCCAAACAGACATTCAGGTTCAATTAAGAAAATTAATGATTATTGTAAGCAGTGTTGGGGAATGTTAGCTTTTATAAGTCATGCGTTGCACTATTTTGTTACTAAAAAGTAACTAATCATGTTACATTGTTATGGGAAGTATGGTTTTAAAAAGATTTTCTCTAACCATCAGCTGATAGAGACACATTTACAAATCGGTGAGTGAACAAAAGGGAAGGTTCAAGGTCACTCTGGGACCAGTGTTTGAATACACACGGCAATGACATTGGCCGACGACAGACATGATGTCACTAAGTGCCCGTGAGTATAAAAGCGCAGTAGGGGTAAAATCTTCCACTCGACCTGTTACCATTAAATGTGGCTACCACTTGACCTGTCACCGTTATATGCGCCTGCTGTTTCAGATGGAGTTAAACTGGAGTCTGTGGACTGATTACTTGATTATTTAATTATGATTATGATCACCTGAAGACCTGTAGCGTGCATAGCTATTGAGAACAGGTGAAATTGGTACACTGACAAAGGCACATAGCCGGAATGATTGTACTATTTTATATCTCCTGTTTGAAACTAATAAAAGTATTTTTTATTATAGTTCAGACCCTTTTTTGCATTTCTTTTAATAATATATAAGTCTCAGCACCTATTTAGCTGGAAGAGGACAGTGAGATTGAGATTTGATTGGAGTAAATGAGGCAACCAAGCAATAGATTTCATCAACTCTTTGTCTTCAGGAGACGCTTGTTTGTATGTCTATGTAAAACAAATGCTTTTGGCTCCTCAAGAAATCTGGATGTGCTCATGATGCATTCACAAGACTGACAGAAAGAGCTTGGTGAGAAGCTCTAAAGAAGCTTCAGCTCTGTTCTTCCTTTATCCTGTAAGGCCCACTGTTGTAATATTACAACATAAGTTTTAGCTCTACTAAAATAAAAGCCCTCTCTAAAGCCCTTTTCGGACATTAATTGTTTCTCATGTGGACATGAGTTCGTATTTTAGGAAAATAATGTTCTACTTATTATTTAATTCTTATTTTTTAAAACGAAATATTTTTCTTGTAAATTCTTTCCAGCTTTTCAGTAATAAAAGTGTACATCTTAAAAATGCATGCAAATTGGTTGAGTGCAACAGTGATCTTACGTACGGTACTCAGCAGTGATCAAAAAGGATTTAAACAGTGAATTTGATCTCTTGATTGAAAATGATCTCTTCTTGTAAACTCAGAGATGTGGATTCAGACAGCAATTCAATCACCACACGACCTTGGTGTTTGTCAAAAAAAACAGTAGTTAATTCCCCAAAGTTAGTAAAAACATTGTTAAAATAGTCCAAGTGACTACACTGGTATAAGTGTATAAGTGATATTGGCATGATAAGTAGAGGACACAATAAGCTAGCCAGACTGTAATGTGTGAATTCTTTAGAGTAATTATTGGGATATGTAAAATAACCAGTGGTTTTTTTTTTTCCATTTCACAAAGCCACCAGCCAGGAAAGACCGTTTTATCCACAAAGTGTATGATGTCACTGATGCTGTCCCAAATGGGAACAGTGACGTTGAAACGGATTCATATACATGAGATAAAGAGGAATGTGGAGATCCCTGCACTGGAAAAGGACAATTAAAAAAAAAAACAATGAACACCCATCTGATGATTAAGTGGACATCATGCCAACAAAATCAGGTGCCCTCTAATACACGGGGGAGCTCTGGTACTGACGTCATGGACAGTCGTCTATGTTAAAGTAATTTGTATTAGCCTCACTTCCTGCTAGCACCAGGTAGCACTATTGCTATAACTGAATATGAGGATGGTCATGTCATCGGGAGAGTATTCTCATAGATATCCATAGAAAGGCTAGATGTCTCACGGCGGAGTCTTTATCGTCATCACCGGCGGCCATCTTGTCACAGGCAGGCTTTCTGGCGGGCACTGTGGTATCTGATGTTAGGTGAGTGATCAGCACGAATGTATGCAGTGTCATAACTACATCTCTGACGCTTATAACAAACCAGACCGTTTGAAAATCGGTAGAAAATTGAGCAAGTTACAGTTATTTGAGTAACATGGATATCTACAGTATAAGTACTCTTATCAAACGTGAAGTTTGGGGCAGATCGGACATTGTATGGCTGCGTTACTGCAGGCTGTCTGTGGTTAGCTAGCAACATCGGAACTGCATGCAACATTTACAAAAAATTATCTGATGATGCATATTTCACCCAGAGGCTGAAATTGGGTTTTGCACATCTACATTTGTCTGGCCGTCAAGGTCACATCCTTAGACGAAAACTCTAGATCATTGCAATTTAATGTCGCAAAGCCCTATCAAAATGTTGATCGGATTAAATCTCCAGGAGGAGTTTGTTAAAGTACAACGTCTGGAAATTTCAAAAACTGCACAAAATCGGAGAGGAAGTACAAAATAGCTCACTTCCTGTTGTGTTTAGGGCTATGCTCCAAGAGACTTTTTTGTAGGTATTGGGTCATTGCATGTATGTACTGATTTTCATACCAGTACGTGAAATGTAGAGGGAGCAATTAACCCATTTTGCCTCTCTCAAATCTGAAACCCATATTAAACACCACTTCTGAAGCGTGTGCAAAGTTTCATGAGTTTTCGAGCATGTTTAGGCCCTCAAATAAGCGATTCACTTTGGAGAAGAAGAAGAAGAATAAAAGGAGCAAAAACAAAAAAAGCAGGGGTGGTGATGGCGCAGTGGATAAGACACATGTCTTCGGTGTGAGAGACCCGGGTTCGAATCCACTATGAGACACCAATGTGTCCCTGAGCAAGACACTTAACCCCTAGTTACTCCAGAGGCGTGCAACCTCTGACATATATAGCAATTGTAAGTAAAGCGTCAGCTAAATGAATAAATGTAAAAACAAAAGGGTCCTCTCACCATTGGTGCTCAGGCACTAAAAAATGATTTATTAAGTCATATTGAATTGAGGGTGTTATCAAACCAGATAACTAACATATGTGACTATCTTATTAACTTAATGTGGATGGATTGTCTTTGTTCTCTCCATTTCTCGTTCTCAGCCTTCACCAGCTGCCTCAGTTCTGTCTCACAAGCCGGATGGCTCAGACCACTGTGCTCTCTCCATAACAGCAGGCCACAGAACAGCAGAAACCTGGTGACTATGCTTTATATATAGCTTGAGCTGCATATTTGCATAATATTTTACAAATATCTGAGATAAATATTAGTAATATTGCATCATGACAGTTTAATGGCTTCTTCCCCAAAGGGACTATATGAGAGGAACTTGGAAGGGTTACAGTATGACAGGATCATTTCCCTTTGCCCATACCATTGTTCAGCCAACACTTGTGAAAAAAAAACTGATTATGTAATTGATGTTGCTTATGCCAAAACCCGTGTCACCATCTACATTTCCATACTATTAGTTGAATTCATAAACTTACGTCCCACTTGAACCTCATGGATGGTTATGAGATTGTCGAACTGGAAGAGTAAGGCCTCTGCCAACCTGGAAAGAGCAGTGACAAATTCTTCTGCGTATTTAAGGGCACAGGCCTGTCCAAAAAAAGACCAAGTTTAAATTTAGTGAGTTAAAAAAAACTAATAAAAGCAGAACGATTATTTGAGTGAAAGTCTGTAACCTGAACTTCCTGTCTGTTATTGTGGATGGCTTGTTTTTCTTCTCTCTGTCTCTCGTCCTCAGCCTCCACCAGCTGCTTCAGTTCTGTCTCACAAGCTGGGTGACTCAGACGCACACGCAACTGACCACTGTGACAGATCTATGACAGCAGGCCACAGAAAAGCAGAAACCTGGTGACTTAGCAACAAAGCAAGAGGTGCATATTTGCTTAATATTTGACAAATATATTAGATAAATATTAGAAATATTGCATCATGACAGTTTAATGGCTTCTTCCCCACAATGACTGTATGAGAGGAACTTAAAGGGGTTATGATAGGATCGTTTCCCTTACCATTGTTCTGCATTTATTCACATACCCTCTTTTGCTCACTCTTCTGCAGAACTAGTTCAAACCGGTGTTGAATTTGTGTCATGCTTTGCGTCAGCTCCTCAAGGTATTGATCTCTTAGTTTAGAGAAAAGCTTCTCAGGAACGATAGACAGAAACTCCTCAATGGCCTTCAACTGCACCTGCAATTCTACACGGAGTGAAAACTTTCACATATTGTCATGTAATCTGAATGAACATGATCTTTGACCTCTGTTATTGTTATTACAGTGATTGCAAGGCTGTAAAGTATTGTATGGTATTGTGGTATATTTTGAAAACGTTGCATTTAACATTTAACAAGACATAGGGTAAAAAATGTTAACTAATAGATATCACCAGACTTCCCGAGTTGATTTATTGCAGTACATTAAGACACCTGTTTTGTATTACAAGTTCCCTTTCAAGAGAACTCACGTTGTGTTGATTGATGCTAAGGGAACACTTTGCGTGATGATGTATTGAAGGCAGCACATGTAAAATCAGTCCAATGGTGTGACAGAATGTCAGAGGTGGGTGACGTTAATGAACTAGGAAAGTATAATACCTGCCCAGAACAAAGCCTATACTATATACTGTATATATCACACACACATATATATATATATATATATATATATATATATATATAGCACAGCGCGAGTTCTTTTGAAAGGGAACGCCTCGGTTCCCTGAAGAGGGAATGAGATGCTGCATCACCTGCCATATCTCCTTCGTGCCTGTAAGCGAATTCTTCAGACCTTAAGAAGCTGACGCGGCTTTGTTCTGGCCAGGTTTTATAGTTTCCTGGTTTATGACGTCACCCGCCTCTGACGTTCCGTTACAACATTGGACTGATTTCACATGTGCTTCAATACATCATTACGCAAAGCGTTCCATTAGCGTCAATCGACGCAGCGTCTCGTTCCCTCTTCAGGTAACCGAGGTTACAGACATAAACCAAGGCGTTTTCTGAAATGTTTAAATGTGCAAATTATGAATGAAATATGAACAAACCCTTACCATTCTGTAAAAACCTTCAGAATGTAGATAGCTTTTTTAAAAATATGTATTCAATTGAAATCAACAAATGTGCAATAAAATAAGCACTCTGAATGAAAGACAAGCTATGGAAACAAAATAGCCTAAAATCTCAGAACTGACCAGTGCCTGAATAATCACTGGTTTTGCCAGTTAGAATGTATAAAAGTGGATTATCGAAATAAAGTGCTTTGATTTTTAAGAAATTTAAATGTAAAGTGGGTAATTGCTGTGCCACTACAGAATCATACAATGGTGACATTATCAAAATGTCTGCAGACTGAATTGAAACTGGTCTACTTTCTTGCATCTTTTTGCAAATAACATTTGAGGGCAAAATTTGAGAGTTAACCTTGAAGGCAGCTGTTGTGGTAATCATGTGACTGACTCTGGTAGATAAGAAGTGTTCTTTGTATCTCCTCTGCACACTGATCAAATGTCTCCTGTAGTTGCTCAGAACGAATGATAGAGTGGCGCTCTTTCTTCTTATAGAACTCCTGTTGGTGACACACAGTTCAGTTACACACTAAAATCAACTTATTTAATACCAAATGCTTAATACCATGTTCATATTTTTTATAGTACCTCAGCCAGCAAGAGGAGAATATCATTGGCTTTCCACAGAATACTGGTGATTGAGGCTTTGAATGAAACACTTGAGAAATGCAAATATATTCAAAAAACATTAAATTAATTTAATGTAAAAAATAAAAAAAAATAAAACCATAAAATAACAGCTAGCAAATTCACTAACCTGTCCTTCTGCTCTTCAGGTTTTGAGCCAAAAATAAGGAACTTCTTATCAAAGCGGTTGGGTTTGGCGACCCTCCTTACACAGATAGAATATAAATTAGAATATTTTTATCATAAATTATTATTTTACATGATCACTGAATGGAAACTATGCTAACACTTTCCATTCAGTTGCTTATTTTCTATGTAGACAGATTGTATTATTATATTACTATATTACCACCAGAGAAGAGACAGAAACACTTCTCTAACAGTATTTCCTAAATCTCTTTCTCTCTCATCATATTTCAAATGTCGAACCTCTGTGTGGTGGTCATTGACTCGACTGACTTTCTGCGCAGAGTCTCTATTCCAGACTGACTGGCGCTCTTTCCTGACCTCTGACCTGATCCAAGAGGGGAGTTTAACCCTGCTGAAGGCAAAGAATTTAGATTTTTTTGAAAAACCCACAAAAACCAGTCACAGATGTGTAAAAAGGCAAACTAATAACACAAGTTCACTACAATGGCAGAATTAAATGAGAACAGACAAACAATCCAACCTGCTGAAGAGTGTCTTTTTGTTGGGTTAATGTTTACCTCCTTGACTTCTTTAGCTTTGCCTACCCTGTTTACAGGAAAGAGACATTGTGTTCAAAATGAGAAGTAGATAATTTCCTCATTTTTTAAAGTTTTCATTTTACTTAGACATCATGTGTTCCGTTAGTGAGTATTGCAAATAGCTGCCCACAACAGAACCAATTACGTAAAAAAAACTGATGCAAAACTTGAATCACTCTTTGGGGGAATCAAGTGCACCAATAATGTGATTATTTCTAATAATCTGATTAAGGTCTTAATCGCAGTAAGATGTTTACATGACATAAACTATTCACTTCAGTTTGCATGCAATTTTCATTATTATGATTATTCGGTAATAAGTATGGTTATACCATACTCAGATAGGCAAACAGTATGCATGATACCGGTCATTGTTTTAATCTACTCACATCAAATTCAAAATAATTTTTTATGGACGTACTGGATATTATTCGGTGAGGTGATAAACATCGCAATGCGGAGTGTGCCTACTACGCTGCCGTAGTGTTCTTTGAGTCATCTGGATGAAGATACGGAGCAGAGCCTATACAGCGAGTTGTGTTGACAGAGTTTAGTGTGTTGGAGAGGATACAACTTCAGAATAATCTCAATGAGTTCATTCATGAAGTTGTGTGAACAACAGATGGCATCCGTGTAGAACTGAGCAAATGCACACTATGGTTAGAGCGGCAATGATGAGATTAAGGTGTTTACATGCCTGTTGCGTACGCCACATTGTATCCCGTTACATGAGGTAAAGTTTAATCGCAATATTGCCAAAATCCCATTATAATCTCATTATGAGGGTGCATGTAAACACACTCAATGTTAGGTGATAACAACAGGTGTGTAGGGACATTTTACTTGAATTATTTGCTCTTGTTTTTTGCTTTATTTATGCTATTATGCTTTCTTTAGTGTGTAATGATGCTGTTTGAGCTTGAAGGTCTGCAAAAAACAAAGTCCACTCCAAAGGGATTTATTCTCTATATTAATAAGTAGCTTCTAAACTCCTTGAAACGCCTCGACAGTAATCTTGAGTTTTCTTCCAGGAACGTACACGTAACAATGTCCCTCATTTAAATAAATCCTGCCAAAGCATATGCAAAAAAAGGGGCAAGGCCTGGTTGAATTGCGTTAGTAGTGTGTTGATACTCGTGGTTATGGTATGGGATGCAACATTTCTGAAACACGCTCAAAGCATTGAAAAATCACAACACACTGTTCCAGTCGACCAATAAGAGAATAAAAGCCTAAATTCAATCTGTTCATCAAATAAAGTTATAGTGTCTCTTAAGAAAATTTGGACTAAACCCCTCAATTCATTACGGATTAGTCTTAAGATCTATTCATGAACTTTTGAAGCATCAAAGTGGTGATTGCATGGCTTTCAATGGAGAATTAAGAAGGATAGTTCTCAGATTACATCAAAAAGATCTTCAGTTGTGTTTTGAAAGATGAATGAAAGTCTTACGGGTTTGTAACAACATGGGGGTGAGTAATTAAAGGGTTAGTTCACCCAAAAATGAAGATTCTGTCAGTATTTACTCACCCTCATGTTGTTCCAAGCCCGTAAGACCTTCGTTCATCTTCGGAACACAAATTAAGATATTTAAGATATTAAGATCGCTCCTGCATACAGTCCATAGGCTTCTTGAGGGACTGGCTCTTGCTGTCCTCGAAAAGTCATTAAAGACATTGTTAAAATAGTCCAAGTGACTACAGGGGCTCAATCTTAAGTTTATCAAACGACGAGAACACTTTTGTGCGCAAAAAAACAACAAAAATAACGACTTTATTTCAACTATTCGTTTCTGCGCGAGTCAGGTTACTAGTTTAATAGCATAAGCTTCTGTTATTGTACGTCACACGCATCACACACACATGACCAGCGTCGGCCAATAGTGAGCCTATGTGTGACATAGCTCTACGCAATCACACTACGTTGACTGACTTACAGGCTCATGGAGAAGGAAGTGAATAGTTGAAATAAAGTCGTTATTTTTGTTGTTTTTTTGCGCACAAAAGGGTTCTCGTCGTTTGATAAACTTAAGATTGAGCCCCTGTAGTCATATGGTCTATTTTAACGATGTCTTTAATGACTTTTCGAGGACAGCAAGAGCCAGTCCCTCAAGAAGCCTATGGACTGTATGCAGGAGCGATCTTAATATCTTAAATATCTTAATTTGTGTTCCGAAGATGAACGAAGGTCTTACGGGGTTGGAACAACATGAGGGTGAGTAAATACTGACAGAATTTTCATTTTTGGGTGAACTAACCCTTTAATGCCACATTTTTTACATTTTTGGTTGAACTATCCCCTTAAGTATGAAAACCTATTCTAGCACACCCCAACAACAAAACCAAGAATTTTAAAAAAGAGCATAATAGGTCCTCTTTAAGGACACTGACTTGAGTAGGCCTTTGATAACCCCCACTGCAGCATCATCCAGGAAGGACACTCCAATTCGGCTAGGATGGAGCAGGCTGTCTCTATCAGGACCGCCTGTTTTTTCCTGTATACGGGACCTGGTGCGAGCTGCAACTGCGAAAGCCCCCTGAAGTGGAGTCTGTGGTCGAGGGACAGCCATAGAGGCATCCTACAAATATATATCAGAAATTATCATATGTGTCCATAAGGATTACAAGTCAATATGCCAGTAGCATTGATTGGACTGTGTAATGCCCTACCAAGAAGCAATCGAGATACTGACACCTCTTCTGTAGCTCTTCCATCAGAGAATTGGTTAAACTTGTTATCTCCACAACAATCTATAATACAAATTGTTTTCTGTAGACCATTACTTTAATGACATAAATGTGAATCTAATAATATATAAGAGGATTTACCTTCTTATTAGGGCTGGGTTGGTCATACTCAGCAGTCATTTCCTTTAAATCGCTCAACATGTTGTCAATCGTCTTTTTCTGCATGTTACTCTTTAAAGCCTGAATAGGCAAATACAAATTCAACAGATTACGAACAGTGGACAGATGGAAGGAATGAAATATGAGCAAATTATACACTGAAAATACCTCGCTTTTGATCTGGACTCGTGTGTTATTAAAAAATTGTTGCATTTTTGCAAGAAACTTCAGCTCGATAGCGAGGAAACTGAATTTTTCCTCAAACTTTCTGAATATATCCTTGACCTAAGAAAAAATGGATTCTCAGTGAATTCCTGTCGAAATAATCATTTAGTGTATGATCACAGTAATCGACTTATGAGTAATATCAACCTGCTCCAGACACTTTGATTCTTTTTCTTCCATGTCCTGCATCATGGCCCCCTCTGCAGAATCAATGCGCTTGTCCATTCTTTCCAGATGTGACTGAAAGACCTCGATTTCTTGGGGTGTAAAATCCCCCCCATCAGAAAACAACCTTGTGGAATAGACAACAATTTTTGTTAATTTTTTCACTGAGCTTGTATTGAATTCCCTGCACAACACAACACAACATTGATAAAGACTTCTACAGAGAATTTCAATGACATACTTGAAAGATCTCATTATCTGAACATTTGCTTCCCTCAATCCCTCCATTTTGAACTCCATCTTTTGTCTGAAGTCTCTTTGTAAAGTCTGGATGATATTGATGTGTTTGTCCAGGCTGGTTTGAAGTGAGGTATATAGTTTATTTATTCTATGAATAAAAATGAACAGAATGTGTTTAAATTGCTCAAATCATTAACTATATATATATATATATTATACGTTTATTTACTTTTCAGAATTAGTGGCAAAGGTAAAATCTTTCTCTCTACTGTAGATTTGCATTTGGAAGTCTTCGGTCATTTTATTTTTCTGGATCTGTAGCTCCTGTATGTCTGCCCGGCAGTTTTCTAGGACCTCTAGTATACCCTTGCAGTGTCGATCCACACGTTCTCGATGTAGCACTAGTTCAGCTGCCCAAATAATGAAGAGAGTTATGACATGTCCTCTATATATAAGCTCCTTTGTGAAAAAGAAGTATGCACAATTGTACTGAATGTGCACTCGTAGTGTACCTCAAATCTTTAGTACATTTTAATGACTTTTTCATGACTATGTACCACACGTGAGTACACTTTTTAAAAAGCGCACTTTGTAATAATGCCTCATTAACATTACAGTACATTTTAAATGTATTATATGAAAAATGTTTTAACAACTTGTGTCATGCTTTAAAGAAATACACTTGACAAACATATTGATTTTAATGTCAACTGTAGTGTTACTCAATATTACATGGTTTTAAATTGTTTATTTATGCATTTATATAATACACTTGACAAACATATCATATATATATATATATATACACTGTATTTAGGCTATTTTGAATGTACTAAATTGTACTTCATCATTACAAATGTGTTTTTACAAATGTATTTCAATACATGAGACACAAGTTTCAACAAAAATTACATTAAATTTGAATTTACCATAATTGCTTGTCAGTTCATTCGGCAGTATACTTTAACCATATTTCAAAGACAATAGATGCAACTATGAAATAACATAAAAATGTAACGCATAAATAGTTCTATTTGAGTATGTAAAAATACATTTAAATTTAAACTATAATGCCTATTCATTTATTTAGAAATAGCATTCAATTAAGATTCCAAAACCATTAAATTCAATTCACACAAGTATAATAATTTAAAGTATATTATTTCCGTAATGAGTAGCCTACTCTTTTTTATAAGTATGCTACAGTGTACTTCTTTTTCACAAGGGCTCTTGTTAAACTCTTCTAAATAAGTAAAAGCCCAAATGGCTTTGGATGTAATGAGGGGTCAAACCTGCTCTGACATTGTGAATGTCCATCTCAATTCTTTTGGCACGAGGTTGGTGGAGTTGAAGGCGAAGTTCCAGCTCAGCTTTCAGTTTCTCGTTCTTGGCTTCCACAAAAGTCATAGTGTTGGTTAGAATAATATGAAATCTCTCTTCCAGATGACTGAAAAATGTTCGTCTCACACTATGATGTGGGAACATAACAGTATTAACTTATTTTATTACTCTATATATACAGGAACTAAACAAAATATAATAATGAAATAGTAAACAGAAAGAAAATGCAAGCAAAAGTAAATTATAGTTAAAAAGAGAACATGGGTTTTTTAAAATTGCACAATTTTCATTTAAACTTTCCCAATTTCATCGCAGTCTTATGGGTCTTGTTTTGTTGATTTTATACTGTTTTTGTGCTATGTCTGAATCAGTATTAAAACACAACAGAGACATCAACCAAAACATTATTTCATTGACTCTACCATTTCTATTGTACACTTACTCTTTTAGTAATTCAACAATGAAAGCCTTTGGGTATAAAACCAGCTCGGTTTCCTTAAGATTTGTTTCCAGATCCTCATCATGGGTAGCGTGAAACCCATAGCAGTTGTACACATTTCCTTTTACAGTAGTGAAAGTCTCTTTGGTTTGAGAAACTGAAAATGCTAGAGATTTACAATCTTGGTCATCCTACAAAATAAGAGGAAATGAAATAATGAAAAAATAGATACAAATTAAGAAGGGAAAGTGTATATGTGTCATTATTACCATATCACATGACGAGGCAAATGTTGAACTTCGTTGGTTGTTTAAATGTGGCTTTTGTGCACCTCTAGGTTTCACCTCATGTTCTTTCTTCAGTATTTCTTTCTTAATGGCTGTCATGCTTTGACCTAAGTAAACACCAAGATACACATAATGGATGTTAAACTATTTAAAGGTAACAAATATAATACAGCTCATTGAGACTAGTTTTCAACTCACCAAGTTTAAGAGAGGGATAAAGTTGGCGAAAATTCTCAGAATCCTTTGACAAAAAAGAAAGTTATTTTAACAATGTTTGTCTCGCACCAATAGAGATAACATCATTGTTGTTGTTGAATATGTACCTGACCATAAACTTCTTTGACACTGAAGAATTGACTGACTGAAAGATTGTATGCTTGCAATTCCTGCAGGACTATAGATGGGTAACACTTCACAGTTTCCACTTCCTCCTTATAGATTTTGATATACCTTAAAGAACAATGCAGTAAAAAGATTTACAAAAATGTCCAGGTTTTCTGTCATATTGTGTCAAAAACTTATTTAAACTTAACTTATTCAAAAACTTATCTTATTTAAGTCAAGTAGCTTAATGTATAAATAACAACAACAACAAAAAATGATTTTGTTACCCATTCTTAATCTCTTCCAAATAGGCTAGCGTCTTCTCTAAGGAGTCTTTCAGAGCTTCTTCTGAGCTTTCCTGCCTGAGTTTGTCCAACATCATATCCAGCAGGGCCTCTTTCTTCTGTCAGGTGAGACATTGGTCAGCTCATTTTCATGTTTAGAAAAAATTTCAAGGTGATAAATGTTGGATATTTTAAGATGGATATTATAAGCACTCATTTTGGTGGTAACGCATTGCAAGTAACACGAGTTACATAACTTTTTCAAGTAAGTAGTAATGTAATGCATTGCTTTTAATTTACATATATTTGGGGGGGGGGGGGGGGGGTTGTTGGAGACACCCACCAAATGCAACAAAAATTGAACAAAGGAACATACCCCTAGAGCCTGCGAGAGCGGGGGTGCAAGATGGCTCGTTGACTGACAGCATGGCTACAGACTAGAGCCCCTTTCACACAGCGCGTTGATCCTGTAAAATTGCTGGGAAATTGCCAGAACGCCTTCTGTGTGAACGCAAACATGACCCGGGATTGATACCGGCATCGATCCAGGGTTGGGGACCGAAACATTGCCGGGATCAGTCCTGGAACGCGCGCTGTGTGAACAAAAGCCAGGACCAATGCCGTAAGGGGTGCGTCATAGTGATGACGCTCGTGCCATCGCGTGACTCTGTTGCTCTTAGAAGGAAGTTTGTGTTCGTCATCAACAAAGAAAGGACGAACAAATGTCTGCAAACTGGAACGAAGCAGAGACCAGGAGCTCCTCTCTATCCGTGCTGAAGCCGCTTTGTGGAACGGTATACGCGTGTCCATGTTTTCGACATGTAAGTTACACGTCTCATCCTGACGTCATGTGTCTTTCCGGGATATTTACGGGTTGTGTGTGAATGCACTCACAGAACAAAAAATCAAACAATCCCGGGACAAATGCCGGGTCACATTATCCGTGTATTTTCTGGAATCTCTGTGTGAAATGGGCTTAGGTAACAGACATGACTACGAACAACAACACGGCACATGAGACAACCACAACAGAACCAGGACACTCACTTCAAGTTTGCACCTATGGCTAGGCGAAAATAACATCATTCATGGGGTTGAGGACCCACCAAGGAAAGAGAGGGTGCTTGAGAGAACAGAGACAAGGTCCTCGCATTGATCAGTAACCAGTCAACAACCAGTTAAATCAGTCGATTGAACCACAGCGATGGGACAAAGTTTGCAGAGTATCAGTGCCCCTGTCACTAAGGAGGATAATACAAGGAACCCACCCAACTACAGAGACCTCCTGAGAAGGAGAAGATCAAAGTGAAAAGACAGAGTGTGAACTGAAGCGAGGAAAGTGGGAATTGGCCGAAAGCTGTTAAAAAGATATAGTGGGAATTAGTCAACAACAACGAGCTGACAAAAATCTTGGAGTGGGCACAGCAGAGAAAAAGCTGGAAAGGATGGGTGACATCATCTACCACTATGGAGAAGAGCGCTTTGGAGTGAACACAAGGAGAAGTGACAAAGCAACACCAGCACCAGCCAAAAGCAGCAGAGTCACGCGATGGCACGAGCATCATCACTATGACACACCCCTTACGGCATTGGTCCTGGCTTTTGTTCACACAGCGCATTCTGGGACTGATTCCAGGTCCGCAACCCGGCATCGATGCCGGTATCAATCCCGGATCAACGCGCTGTGTGAAAGGGGCTTTACTAATCTCACTTGCAAAAAAAACAACAGATTCTTAATTCCTGAAATGCTGAAATGCAGACAATTTTTGGCATTTGCTGTGTGAACACACAAAATAAATCTTGGACATGATCCAAACAGGTTAAATGGTCCTGAAAAATCACACACGACCCTTCAAAAATGACCGCGTAGGAAATGAATGGGAGATGAATTTCACCTTGTGAAAACTTTTGGTACTGCAGCCAAATAAAATCTTACTGAAAGCAAATTTTTTTGAGATATCAGGTACTGTATCAACACAACTTGTTTTGGCAACATTTATCGCTTTGATTTCTAAAACTTTTAGAGTAAAACATGTTTTTGAAAATATATATTTCACATGCAAAATTGAAAATAGTATTTTTGCACATTTTTCTTAACAATAAACGTAAAATAAACTTTTTTTAAGTTCACTTTTTTAAACTTTTTTTTTAAGATCAAACTTAAAGTCCCCGTGAAATCAAAATTGAACCTATTTACTTTGTTAGCGCATATTACTAGTCTTGTGGTGAACAATTAATCCGTGCAAGTGAATATATATTAAAAAAATGTTTTACCTTAGTAATCTTTAATCAAAATCTGAAAAGTTACTTCCGGTCTGGAACAGTTTCTTTTTCTGATGACGTAGGTTTCACAGTTTGGGTGGGGAAACGCTTAACCACTCCCCTCAAACCGTTAGTTTGCTATGAGCGAGAGATGGAGAGGAGGAGCGCTAGAGTAAAACCCTGCCCTCTGTTCAATATTCCGTTTTCCGTTTTTCCGAACCTAAACCGCCGTTTCTCCCAGTCTACACGACAACACATAACCGGCGTTTTCAGAAATCTCCACTTTGGCCGGAGTTTTTAGAAATAATCGTTTTCTGTGATAAAAACGGGTTTTCGTGTAAATGAGAGGCCAAACCGCAGGGAAATATCTGCGTTTTCCCTTCGTGTAAACAGGGCCTAAGGCTTAAAATTCACTTTGGGTGGCTACATTTGCCAAAAAAGAACATTTGTGTTTTTTGTTATTAAAAAACAAAAAAGCAAGCCCAGCACAGGTGAGAAAAAGTAATGCAAAAGTAACGTAACGCATTCCTTTCCATAAAAGGTAACTAAGTATTAACCAAGTAATGCAATTAGTTACTTTTTAGGGGGTAACACAATATTGCAAAACATTACTTTTAAAAGTAACTTTCGCCAAAAATTATAAGCATTTTTTCACAAGAAACCTCTTCAAAAGTACTGCATAAAACAGTTAACACAATCTTGCCTGGTTCTCTTGGTTGTGGACTTGACTGATTGACTGCAATGACATTTGTAGCTGCTGTTCTCTGTTCAACAGTCCTTTGCAGTGGATCTCCCACAGCTGAGCCATCCCACACATCAACTTGAATAAACACTGGCTCTCATAAGCAGTGGTTTTGGCCAAACTTTCAAAAGCTTTCTGTAAGAAGGTTAATTTGCACAGTGTATTACGAGAGTGTAGAGTACTGACATAAAACAATACATAAAGATGCCGGACATCCATAAATTACAAGTTTATAGAGAAGATTTAATTTAAAACATTAAGGAAACTAAACTTACATCCAGTTTTTCCAAATAGATGTCCATTTGTGCCTGGCACTGGCCAATGAGAGGTAATATCTCCACGTTAACAATATTCTGTATCTCGTCTGAGGTTAATCTGAATGTAGACACCTCTGTCTGTGTGTAAAGAGTAGAGAATATTCCTGTGTTGGTGTTGTGTTTTTGACAATCAAAGCAAATGAGAAAGCTTAATTTATTTCTCACCTTAAATAGATCAACCTCTGCCAAACAGACTTGCAAGTTGTTCTCGTAGTTTTTGTGAAGTTTTTCCATTGTGGCAACATGAATACCATCTAAAGAAAGTAAACATAATGAGAAATGTATATTATCTTTTAATATCAATTAAATATATTAAATTTATATATTATTAATTAATATTATATTAAGTCTACATAAAGTGATGTAGAGCATGCAATACCATTGTATCGCATTGGTTTATTAAAATGAGAAGCCCATTTTTCTGACCTATTTGCTCATTGATGACAGACAGTGCTGAATACCATTCTGCAACAGATGACTCTGAGATTCTTGGAGGCGTCATGTCTCTAGATATGGGGCAGAAAAAGTGAGTAAAAGGCACACAGCATGTTAACAATTAATATTAACTGAGGAAATAGAGTGTATTATTTCTCACCTAAGAATCTCAAACGTTTGGACGCGTTTCTCACTCAGTGTTTTCTGATCTGACCTCGCTGTTCTCAGAGTCTCTTGAATGTTTATAGGGTTCTGAATGTGAGGGCTATTCATAAAGTCTCTGCAGGGAGAACATAAATATAATCAGCATCCCGTTTTTTGTTGTGCGCTGTTAAAAATATTCTATATTATATTTTATATATTACATTTGATATGCTGGAAGGCTTCTTAGCTCTCTTAACTAGCAAGACTCCCTTGGCCAATTATTTTCATCAGAAAGATCATGCATTTTTTTGGTAAACAATAGTATTACTTTTCTGACAAGGGAATTGTTTTTACTATTTACTCTTTAATATCAGACATACTTGAACCGGTTGACTGCATCAATAAGTTTTATTCTTTTCCAATCTTGAAGCTTTTCCTCCCACTTCAGCCTTTGGAAAACATCTATCTGCATATGTTTCTCCATCAAATTCAAACACAGTTTGGCCAAAGCACGTCGATTTGCTAGCAGGGCTTGGTTTATCATCTGTGGAGAACATGGACTCATGCCAAAAAACAATATAATGCATACAAATACATATTTGTCAAGTAGAATATCCTACCATGGCTTCATTGTCAATCAGTCTGTGTACATCACACGGCATCAAATAACTGATTTTCTCCAGTTTTGAGGTGTATTTTCTCAGTAATTCTGCTATCTAGGGAAGAGGAACAAACAAGCAGTGTCCTAATCTACTGACTGCAGCAATATATGTTTTACATAATATAGACCACATACCATGGTTTTTCTCTCAGATTCATATTTGGCATATATCCCATCTAGCTCTTTAATCCACTTCTTTTTCAAGGCAGATTCATGACAGACTTTGTCCCAGATCTCATGCATGTCCTTTATAAGACAACAGATGGGTAACACTTGAGTGATCCAACAAAATGATGAATTTCAGAAGTAAGCAAATATTGTTTTTGACATTTGGTCCTCACCTGATAGCTATGTGCCATCAAATCAGAAACATTTTCCATCTTCTGCATAAGTCTTTCAATATTGTCATTATTCTCAGACAATCTGGGCAGGATGTCTTTTCCCGTCTCTCTAAATAATGTTTCAAAACCCTAAATGCAGAAATATCACTATATAAGGCACATTATCATAATGTATTGATAACTAATGCACAACATTTAAATTGGGCTCGAATGACCACATATTTGGGTGATATATACAGTATATAGACATTTTTACCTCACTGAGGCTGGCGAGATCTGTCTGCAACTGAGAAACAGCTTCATTGTGTTCCTTTTGCCTTTTCTCCATAAGACGATCAATGATATCTGAGTTTTTTTTCTCTGGAACTACAAACAAAACAGAATCGCAACACACTGACTTTTAGTTCTAATTCACTTTTGGATAAGCCCCGCCCCCCTTAGTTACTGTTGCTACATCCGTCAAACTTCATCTGCGCTCTGCATGGCTTATGCAGTGACAGCTCTTCCTGATGAAATGTTATCAAACTTTTATAAAGCAGCAAATAAAGTGTCGGATAGAAGTAGGCAAAGGGGGCTGCAATATGCGTTCGAATGCTATATTCAAGACATACAAACGCAAGAAACAAAAAGGCATCCAAAATAGAGGCAAAAGCATAAAGTTACCAGTCACAGTCAAAAAATGAACCACCGCATTTCCTACTAATCTAGACGGAGGCTGGGACTAACAATATCTGGGAGCAACACTGTTCATGCAAAGCTGGGTAAGTTAGGTCTCTATTCACTTCTATAATCGTTATTACAAAGCAAACGGACTAACGTTACATGAGTATAACGTTGTATTTATTAGCAGCGTGTGCTAGCGTATCAACAACCGGTATGAGAACTGAAATCATAACCTAAAACATTATAAAACGGTACAACTTCACACTCACAGTAATGTTAGAAGTAAAAAAAAAATGTGCTTGTTAATCTTTGCGTGGTTTAGCTGACTGAGGACGTCCACACAGTTTAATCCAAAGACGACACTTGTCAGGATTTTACTTTGGTTTTGGGAAGGGAAACAACGGACACACCCCTCCAACCTCTCTGGGAAACGTGTATCTGTGTTACAAATGCCCCAGGCACAATGTTTAACCATATTTTGGATAAAACTACGACGGTAATAGCCTGCCGAGACCAAAAATATGAGACGGCTGTGTTGAAAGTCAATGGAGCCTTGTGAAAAAGTGTCCGACCTCTGTGGGAGCTCGTTCTTGGCTGCGCTGTGATTGGTCAATCTACATTATAGGGCGTGGCTTAGCCAAAGGTGAATTAAAAGACTTTGGGAAAGATCACTAGGTCAACAGGTTTGTAATTAGAACTGGCTTCCATATTAAAAAATATTGGGACATGTATTGTAATTTGTCTTTATTATATAAATTAATTGATTAATAATATTGGAGGAAAACCTTTTTCTTTGACTCTAATTTAAAGGATTAGTTCACTTCAGACTTTCCTGATAAAATTCTCAAATTTTCCCAGAAATTTCCTGATAATTTACTGTCCCACAAGTCATCTAAGATGTTCATGTCTTTCTTTCTTCAGTTGAAAAGACATTAAGGGTTTTGAGGGAAACATTCCAGGATTTTTTTCCATATAGTGGACTTCAATGGGGGTACAATGGGCTGAAGGGGCAAATTTCATTTTCAATGCAGCCTCAAAGGGCTTTACACACAATCCCAGCCAAGGAATAAAGGTCTTATCTAGCGAAACGATCAGTCATTTTCTAAAAATAAAATAGAAATATATATACATTCGAACTTATTAAAACCTTTTAATGTAATTGAAAGATGATCATTTGTGGTTAAGATTAGACCTTTAATCCTCGGCTGGGACTATGTTGAAAGCTGCATTGAAACTGTAACTTGGCCCTTCAAACTGTTGTATCCCATTGACATCCACTATATGTGGAAAAGTCCTGGAATGTTTCCCTCAAAAACCTTGATTTATTCTTGACTGAAAAACGACAATGAGACATGAACATCCTGGATGACATGATGACTGAGTAAATTATCAGGATATTTACATTCTGAAGTGAAATAGCCTAATCCTTTAACAAATTCTGGTTTAAAATGTTAGTGTTTTTAGGTTTGTGTATGATACATGTAAAATGGAGTAACAAACATGTAAATATGTATTGTTCTTTTCCTGTTCCTTTTTACAGCTCACTTCCAACCACTTCCCTCTAAACAATTCTTTTCAAGATTCCATGGTGCAAACAATCAAGCATTAGTTATTCTCACCAACAGTGTCTGGAAGACCCCAAACCTCCTCACTATCATCCTGGTCCTCCTTTCTCTTTCTACCTGAATAAATTGTGTTCCTATCAAACAGAGGAAATTTTCAGGTTAAAATCTTCACATTAAAATCAAAATTGATAATTGCCAATTGATGTTTTGAGCATAGCAGCATTATCATACAGAGATGTCTCATTGAGCTGCTGTGATGCCGAGTCTGCAGCATCCTCTCCACTCAGCAGACAGTCGTCTTCATCCGCCACGCGCTTCCTCCGCGAGTCATATAGAGCCAGAGACAACTGAACCTGAGGACAAACACTCACAATCAACACATTCGCCAAGAGTTTCCTCGGCACATTAGGCCACACTACAGCAAGTCTTCAATCCTGAATGTCCACAATATTACTAAGAAAGCATCATCAATAAGTAAAACACATATTTGTCGTTTAGATATGAGCATGAGGTAGTACTATTAACGTTACCTGGGCGTCAAACATTTGCCTGTACACTTTACCACTGGGTAACACATGCGTGTCTGCCATTGTAGCTGAAAAATAATTGGCTTATTTCTTATTTCAAAACAAACTATATCGAAACCAACAGGACAACTCGTTTATTATAAGAGTTTCCAAAATAAAAAGTCTGTGGATTAATGCAAATGGTATCTATCTACGACTGTCAGAATTATTGGAAGCGTTCAATCGTGCTGTGTTAAAGCGTTTAATCGTTGCTATGGCAGTCATGCACACAAGCAAAAGGTAACGCATGCGGAGTAAACAGTCCAACCAGCGGTGAGCTGAAGTGGTGTGCTCCGTCCAACCAAACAAATTCCCCTGAACCATATTTATTACATTTTAGTAATTCGTATAGTAATTAGCGCTTGCCGTTGATAACTAAACAAAGTTTTAAAATACACAATACACTAATAGTCGTCTTACCTTTTAAAATGTCATAATAAAGAAAATAATGTCACGCATGCAAATACGAAATAGGTTTATAGTACAATATTCATGCCCATAAATAGGAGACTGGGTAATAATGATATTTGACATTTATGATATTTTATCAGTAAATATTTTCAGTGTTTATTTAAGTTTATTTATCAAAAAGTCAAGTTTCTGCACATAGGCCTACCTAAAGTGGCCCTACAATTCAAACAATTCAACTGTTATTGCTCAAGAAATATTAATAGACAACAGAAAGATTTTGGCACATCACAACAACAGACTGGACATACTTTGACAGTAAAAACTATGATATTGATATTAAAACTACTCTAAGCAACAATGTGACGCATTTTTTTAGGCTGAAACATTTTGTCACATAGCAAACTCACTATCCGCTAGCCTGTCCCCTGAACACACTGTAAAAAAATGTGGTCTCTTGTAGATATCCCAGACGGCAACAAAAACAAACTGGGCAAACCGGGGCCTATTTGAATTAGGAGGTTAAACCAACTCTGAGTTCAAACTTGAACTTGATTTATCCCAGTGTTTGAGTTGATTTATCCCAGTGTTTCTCAAACTTTTTCTGCCCCACTTTTTCCCCACTTTGAAGTATAGGGAAGGGTTCATGCCCCTGTCCCCGTGCAATCGCCCCAACAAAATGTTAATAAACTATATAGGCTTTAAGTTAAAATGTAAACATGACATTTTAAAAATGTAAACGTGACAGTTGATAAAAATGTTTCTATTTTGTCACTTCACAAACTGCATGTAATAAGAACAAAATAAAACAAAATTGAAAAAGAATAAAAATCTCAGGGTTTGTCCAGATAATGTACGCATTTTAGGTATTTTTATAATAATAATTGTATTTTTCGAAGACTATCATGTAAGCTACTGTGTTTCCCAAGGTATTTTGTGTGTGGTGTGACCTCTGCACCCCTGGGGGGTCTGGGGGAACTCTGAAGAAAAGTTTGTACATTTTTAAAGATAAATTCATAAATCTGGTGCGCTTTGAAAGTTCAAAATTAAGTGATTGATTAATTTAGTGTCTGCAATTAGCCTGTTTTGTAGTAGGCTACATTTTTCTGAGCCAGAGAAGGAGAGCGCTCCGCTTGACATCCCAACTATTCAGTGTTTTCAACCACATGTTTATTTTAGGTTTCAGACATTTAAATTCACATTCAAAAAAAGCAATACATTTTGTCAATACTTATGTCTATGGAAGCGGCAATAATAATTATTTCCATTAGGCTATAATTAGACGACACATATTATTCATATCAAATACACATTGTGTGAGTAACTTTCAAGTTTACCAACTCCTTGCTTCTCCCAGTTCACTGGCCACTTACTTTCATGTATTTCGGGAGAAGTGGACATTTATTAAATCCAACTAAGATTGACTAAACTAAAACCAATAAAACCATAATTCAATCATTTAAGCATAATAGGTTTATGGCTGTGTAGGGTACATGTCTTTACAAACATTTGACATGCTAAATAAATATAATTCAGTGTCTATTTCAATATGCCACACGTGAATCCATGAAGCATAATGCTCTTTTCACATAATTTAATCTTCTCACATTTTTTAATTAGGCTAATGAAAATAACATTTGACTTCTACTCTGCCAACAGAGGATGGACCTGCATCCCCACTGGTAGATGAACAGGAGATACACAATACTGGAAGAATATTAAAATCCAACAGAAACATTATTACTATTTCTTTTGTATTTGAAGGAAATAAAGATGACCAAATAATTTGTGAATAATTTGTCTATTTAACAGCTGTGGTGGTTACGACATATTTCTCTACCCTTCCATCTGGCATCCTCCCATTCAAAACAGTAATCTGGTTCATTTTCGGAAGGTGTGATGATGGGATTATGTGTGTCATCAACATCCAACCACACTGGAAATCCTAAAGGAAATTCTAATTATCAGGTTACTTCCAGAGGTCGCATCAAGATGTTATCAAGTGAATGTCATTTCTCAGATTATCCACATTTAAACCAATTTCTCCACCACTGACCCAGTGAAACTCTTTGATGGATCTCACGGATTTGTGTCGAGGAAACAACACAACAACTCAGAAAGAGTGTGAGAGGGAGGCACACTTTCCTTCCCACTCTGATAGAGTGGCCTTCCTTACTTATGGCCTCTGCATCTCTGATGTTATATAAAAATGTGCAATGGACTTAAAAAAAAGCCTGTTTTTTTTCCAGTCAAAATATCCGAAATGTTTAAATCAAAATGCATTTACTAGCCTACATAAGGAAAAACTTTGGGTTTACCAAAGAAAACCTGCTCCCGACCAGCTAAGGTTCACAAAGTTACCATGGTAACTGACTAAGTTAGCTCTCTTTTAGAAATGGGATTGAGTTACTCTGCTCTCTTAGGTTTGACATTCCTCCAATTCTGAAACAGAAAACATAGTGTTCCTGCCAATAATGATTTGGGGTGGGGGTGAGGGTTGGGGGGTTAGTGCACGGGCACATGAAGGGGGGTGTGGGGAGTGGAGGAGAGAGAAGCATGAAGAGGGAAGTTAGCTATAGAGGAGAGATGTCCAAGACAACGGCAACCACTAACGTTAGAATTATATTCTCTTGAATTTTGATATGGCCAACACACGACCAAAGAAACCGATGAACAAACAGCAAAGAAGAGGGAAAAGGAGCGGGAACGAGTTTAGTCCCGAATTTACATCGGAAAAGCCTGTTTCAGGAAGCACGGAAGGGAGGGGACGGGATATGAGGAGGAGGGAAAGTCGAGCTAGCCTCCGTTTTGTTTGACAATAAGTTCGCACGTCAACAAGAAGTTGACTTAGAGCACCTTCAACCAGGTTTTATGAGTCACTGGATGTAGAACAATGTTGTATTGGGATTAAATGCTTTCAAAGAAGGCCACAGTTCTTCATCTTCTCCAAAGCTGTGAGTCACATCCCATCTGTATCACTCTCGGTGGTGTTGTCTAGGATGCTTGGGACATTCTCTTTGTCTGTGATTTTTCTGGTTCTTAAAGCACGTTTCCTGTACAAGATCACATTGGCAGTTTAATTAAGATCTGAAACACAGTAATTACTTCTCTCAGAAGCTCTGCTTTGAAGGTAGGGAAGGCAATTTTTATTTTATTTAATCTATATCGTCTGTGGAAGTCTAAGGACCAAAAAATGTTTGTCCAATCATTGCATTCGGTCCAAATGTAAGAGATCTGTAAGTTGTTTACGTTAATTATTATTGTAATGTTATGTGCTTTGAGGCATGAGGTAATTTTAATGCCGTCTCTTGTGGCGCTTTGCAGACTGCACTGGCTGTGTGCGGTCATGTGTTTTGGAGGAGGCGTGACTTTGAAGAGATGGAGGGATCTTATACTTTCCAAGCTAGCTTGCCATTGCTAGCCTCTCCGAAAT
Source organism: Pimephales promelas (assembly GCF_016745375.1). The sequence goes on from NW_024121987.1 coordinate 2,282,828, forward strand.
TGCCAACCCTACCTTTAATGGTTATATTGTGGTTATGAAAGAATAAAAAACAAACCTCCTGTCATGGAAGTTGCATTTTCCTTTAATCTCACACTTTTGTCTGCAGTTACCTGTGGCGTCCTCTTCAGAGAACATCCTCTGGGAATACAGACACGACTGCAATAATGAAAAATGCCATTTAAAAAAATAAAGCCACTTTCATTGTATGCATAAACATTCACCACAAAAACAACCTACATGGTACTCGCCAGATGTTTGGCTCTGTGATTCTTCACTCATATCTGCATGAGAAAAAACAAACAATGCTTAACAAATGAGAACAATCTATTTTTGAGCATGAGATCTGATTTACCCTAAAGTTACCCTTTTCACCCCTTTCCCTGGTCTCCTCTTCGCTAGTTTGACTTTTAAGCTGTGGATAAAAAGTAAACAACCCTGTTGATGATGACTAATATAATATATTCGTTATATATGCAGTGAGTTCTGAAGGGTTTTTGCATTTATATCATGTTAAGAGAAAGCTAATCAAAATTACCTCAAATGAACTGAGCAAAGAGTTTTCTTCTGAGTTCTGAGGAATAAAACAAATCATAATCAGCTTACTATTCACTATAAACTGTAACCCAGTGGCCATACATTTTGTGCATAGACAATGTGCTCACATAAGGGTGACCAAAAAAAAAAACTAATGCATGTTTAATCTGTTCCATTTATACATGTAACAGTTTTCAAGCACATACCACTTGAATTGGGTTCTTCTGTTTGCGAAGTTTTGCTTGAAGAGCAAGAACATCTCCTTGAGTTCGAAAAAACTGCACTTGAAGTTCATCATAACGTTCTCCCATCTCCCGGATCTGTTTGCGGTACTGGTCCTTGTCTTGAAGATTTTTTGAGTTCTCCAAATGGTACTCCTCTCTTGTACAAATAGCCTATCAAATGGGCAGTGCCATACAATTGTAGCAGTTAATGAAATGCATAGAAAAGATACATTTAATTAAATTGAACACCATAGAGAATGGCCTTTATATAAACTAAAATGACCAATCCATCTTATTTTACAACACAGAAGTAAGCTATTTTATGTGTATGTCCGAGACTTTTGATTCATTAGTCACAATAGGTAAATGACTAGAACAATAACAAAGTGCAGAAGACGGTGATACTATACTGCACCTTTCCACATATTTGTGGAAAAGTTTCCCTTCGGTGTGATTGAGTTTCAGTGGACAATGAAAACTTAGACTCTATGTGTTAAGCACATGGCCTATGTTAATCTGTAATTGCTAGATTGGAAAGCTGACGATTTGCAAACCCCTCCTCCTCAGGAGACAAAACCTAACTTCTGTTAGGTTGTTGCTAACAGAAAAACTCTCAAACTCTTGTTGCGTTTTGTTGGAAAATACTGTGAAGATCTAAAAAGAGAACCAAGAAAGTTCTGCAAGAAGGGAATTTCGGGGAGCTTGGAAACAGAAACAAAAACATCATCAACGACCAATCAGTGCCCCTCCATTATCAGGACCTTCTGCACAGACTTCAAGGATCCTCCATCTGCATGTACCAGATAGTCTGAATCTTCTACACAGATATCAGAACATTCAACTAGAAGGTTCTTCCTTCTACGTGTTCCAGACGAGGACCATCAGCATCCGCAGAACTTCAGGTTCAAGGTTGTTTAAACCTAATCCAACTCCTTTCTTCCCAATGCAGCACAGCCCAGCACAACCATTAGAAGACATCACTGTCACCGGACTCATCATAACGTAAATTTCACTTAACCCAACCTCATTCTAGACACCTTGATATTAGTATTGTATTGAATTACTAATGAGTATATGATTCTCTAATTTGCATTAGATTTTGCATAGCTGGTGCAAGTAATAATCAATCAGTTTATTTGTTGAATTCAGAATAAGGTTCTTCACCTTTTAGATTAGATAAACAACGGTTTATCTTTCCATAAGATATGTGTAACTGCCATAGTAACTCAATCATCTGGATTTTGCAATCTTATGTCCTTTATTTCCTTATCCATTCGTGATATTCATTTTAGTAGTGGTTACTATCATCTATATTTTTTGTTAATTCTTCCTTGTTTTGACATTAATTGACACAATATTAATTTGGTGCCACCTGTGACACCCTCTAAATTGTGGTGCAGATTGTGGGAACCAGCAAAATTAGTGTTGCCAGTGTAAGCCAGACAGTACAACACGATCTTGATATGCTCTGCCATGCAAAGATAAGGGTTTGTTTATACCTTGTCTCTTTCTTTGATCACCTCTTCCAGCTGCTTCAGAATGTCTTTCATTCGATCACGATACATTTTGGAGTCCTTTCTTAGCATTGCGCACTTCAGTTCCAACTCATCCTTCTCTTCTCGATACTTAAATTTAAAATGAAAAACAAAAAAGTAATTATAATGTGAAAAGCATAATACAAATGAGAGTTCTCTTCGGTCCAGTTTGCATGTAAACAAAGGTCACCTTATCCCGCAACTCTTCTGCATCATGTAGATCTCTTCTTAGATTGTAGAGATCATTCACCAGCTCCTGGTATTGTGTCTGACTTTGTTGCTTTAAATCCTCCAATGACTGTGAACCAAGCTTTCCATGCTCCAGAGTTTTGACCTGTGTGAATGAATTGTGTGTGTGTGGTAGTCATCTTTAATCATATCTTGATTAGTGTTGTCTGATAAGTGAGGCTGAGTTACCGTGGAAGCACTTTCAAGCTCTTGTATACGAGCTGTAAGAAGATCATTTTCTCTCTGCAGCTGCCAGACCATCTCTGGACTCGGCCTTTGCTCCATGGCATTTTTCAAAGTTATTGTCTTTTTCCGTTGGATCTTTGAGTTACTTTCTGCATTCATTAGGCTGTGTTTCAATTTCTCAATCTTATAGAAAGGACCAAAAAGGGGGGAAATAAATACAAAGAGAGAAAAGACAAGAAAAAAGATATAAAATTATATTTAAAAAAATATTTTATCTAATCTAATAGGTTACTTTCCTCATATTGCCCTTCCTCCAACGTCAACATGTTACAACCATAAACCCAAATAAACAAGTGCATTATATCCATACATTTTGTGGTGAACTATGACCCGGACATGTTCCTGTTTCCTGAATCCTGATAGAATGACTGATCACCTCGAGTTGGAGGTCTCTGTTACACATGAGCGCGCAGTTCTTCTCCTCGCTCAGTCGGGTCAGGTCGTGCATCAGTCGATAATTCTCGTCTCTCAGTTTGCGCGCTTCCTCGCATATGCGCTCACGCTCCTCTCGGATGCGCTGCACACGGTCCTGCTGTTTGTGAAGCTCGCTGTCCCGCAGCTGCAGCTGGCGGATGGTGTCCAGCTGCTCTGCCGCCTGTGCAGACGCTTCGAGTCGCGCCTTCCGTTCATCGTGTGCAAGCTTCTGTAGGCGAGACACCTCGCTCATGAGGAACTGAGTAAGGCCACATTCGCCGGCAGTGTCTGGTTGGACAGGGAGAGTATAAAGCAGAAGGTTTTATACAGGCCCATGACAACATAATCAAGGGGTTTGGCATATCACTCCTGGACCCTCAGGATAAAAAGCTAGTATTTTCCTCAAACACTTTGTTTTAAATTTCATTTAGAATAACATTACTGCATTTTATAAAACAGTGTCGGTAGGCTACTCAAATGTGATTGACCGGGGGATGCTCCAACAGCATGGGGACTTTTTACTGTGTGTATCATCTGCATCTATGTATCTTCCAGACTGTACAGTAAGCATTTGAGGTGGGGGATTTTCAGTGACTCTTTCCGCAGTTTACATTGTAAGACCAGTAGATGGTGACAACAAGTGACTGTCTTGTGAGTCATTGAATCAATCATAGAATGGATTTGTTCAAAACAGTGATTCATTCAGGCATGAAGTCACTGACTGCGTCTAAAATTACATGCAGTCCTTTCTGAGGTACTTCTTTTAAATTAAATACTTATTAACTGGTAAAAAAGTTTGTTCTACATAGCATGAAAGTGTGTGGAATCAATCAAACCACAGAGCTGATGGACCCAATGATGCAAAAGGCAAAGATGTCACAGAGGAAGAAGGCCCATGGAGGGAGAGCCCCCACGTGAGTACCAAGACCCTGTTGCCACCAACTCACACAGGCCAGAGCCAAAAGCAGAGACAAAGAAACCAACCAGAAAAGGAAAGCTCAAATGGCCAAAATGATGCGAGACAGAGGCATGGCGAACACTGGACACTGACCTGGCCAAGATACTGGAAGGATCTCTGCGAGGAGGGGCACAATCCAAGCTCAACCAGATTGGGGATGTGCTATATCAGGCCTGTAAGAACAGGTTTGGCGAAGCGACCTCCAACCAGAGGACCGCTCAAAGAGGTAAGGGAGGGAGGGAAAAGGAGATTGACCTGCTAGTGCGAAGGCGCCAATAACTACGAAAGAACTGGAGGAAGGCAACGCTGGCAGAAAAAGAGGGTCTGAAAGCCTTGTGGCAGGAGATGAGGCAAAGACTGTCCAGGCTTCGCAGGGCTGAACGTATCCGTAAATGCAGCAAACGGAAACAGAAAGAACAAGCCAGCTTCTTCAAAGACCCCTTTAAGCATGCCAGACAGCTGCTGAAGGAAAAGAAGAGTGAGAAACTCAAAACCACCAGGGAGAAACTGGAACAGCACGTAAGAGAACAGTACAGCAATCCAGTGAGGAATGTCCCATTAGGAACACCAGGGTACGTGCCTAAGCCTGCATCTCCGACTACTTCAAGGCAAGGCAAGGCAAGTTTATTTATATAGCACATTTCATACACAGTGGCAATTCAAATTGCTTTACATGGAAGAAATTAAAATAATCAAAAGAAATCAGAATAAATAAAAAAAATCATAATAATAAAAATAAAATACAGTAAATAATTTAAAAAAATTAGAATAAAAATAAAAAATATTTAACATTTAACATCATGCCCCCCAAGCTCAGGACTGCCTGGAAAAACTGCCTGGAAAAAGCAACTCATTCCATCAAAAGTGGCAAAGAGCTGTAACGGTCTTCATCCCCAAGGAAATGAACTCCAAATACATTAGCCAGTTAAGAAATATCGCTCTGTTGAACGTAGAAGAAAAAAAATCTTCTTCTCAGTGTTGGCCAGAAGGATAACCACCTACCTTCTCGAGAATGGCTACATTGACACCAACTGCCAAAAGGCAGGAGTCCCAGGGTTCCCAGGGTGTGTAGAGCACTCTACAATGATCTGGGACCAAATCCAGAAGGCCAAACGGGAGAAGACAGACCTGCATGTTGTCTGGCTCAACCTTGTTAACACGCATGGATCAGTCCCAAACCAGCTAATAACCTACACCATGGAGTTCTTCCATATGCCCTCCTGCATAAAGAACATGGTTGCATCCTACTTCAATGACCTGCAGATGTGCTTTGCCCTCAAAGATTTTACCACCGGGTGGCAACAGTTAGAAGTAGGAATCGCCATGGGTTGTGCCATATATCCCATCTTGTTCGTGTCAGCCTTTGAGGTAATCCTCGTTGGAGCAAGACAAATGGTTGGGGGGGACAAACTACCATCTGGGCAGAGACTACCCCCTCTGAGGATGTACATGGACGACGTTATCAGCCTCCTTCAGACTGCAGCATGCACATTAAGATTGCTGAAACGGATGGACGAGTTGATGTCGTGGGCACGAATGAGGATCAAGCCATCAAAATCACGGAGCCTGTCCCTCAGAAGAGGAGTCAGAAATGACAGCACGTGTTTCGTCATAGGGGGAGAGAAAATCCCACTCCTCTCTGAGCAACCCATTAAAAGCCTGGAGAGGCATACACAGCAGATCTTACAGACAAACAGATGGGGAGAACAGTGACTAAACAGCTCTCAGAAGGACTGGCAAAGATCGATCAAAGCCAACTCTCAAGAAAGTACAAGGTCTGGTGTTACCAATTTACACTCTATAGGAGGGTGATGTGGCCACTGAAAATGAGTGAGATCCCCTCATCCACCGCAAGCAAGATGGATGGAAAAGCCAACACATTCATCCGAAAGTGGTTGGGGTTGCCACGGTGACTCTCAGAAACAGGTCTCTTCGGAAGGAACACCCTGCAGCTGCCATTTCAATCAATCAGTCTGGGATACAAGCAGGAAAAGACCAGGCTGTTTCTCGAGTTGAGAGAGTCTTCTGACCAGGCTGTAAGGAATGCAAACCCCAAGGTTCGGACAGGCAGAAAGTGGAATGCCCAAACTGAGGTCGACCAAGCCATCAGTCGTCTGCAACATCAAGAGATTGTCGGCAGAGTCCAGGCAGGAAGAGCAGGGCTAGGGTGGGGAGAAGCGCCACGGTTCTGAGAGAGGAAAGAGATGTTGGTGGCGGAGGTGACAAGAATGGATAAAGAGCGCTACAAGATCAAGGCTCTGTTGCAGGGCCGACAGGGAAGGTGGACAACCTGGAAGGGAATTGTCAACCTAAACATCACCTGGACAGACTTGTGGAAAATCCCGCAGGCAAGGCTCAGCTTCCTCATCCATGCAACCTACTACACACTTCCCTGTCCTCTGAATCTTCACCAGTGGTTCGGAAGTGAGGAAGGCTGTGCACTTTGCAATACCCCTAACGCAAGCCTCCAGCATATCTTGTCAGGCTGCAAGATTGCGCTTTCCCAGGGACGCTTTTGTGCTGCCTGCCAATCATCTCCATACGGCCGAGGGCACCCCAACCTCCCTCCTCCTATTTTCTGGTGGTGCGGCTAAATTTGGTTAGATATGCGCGTCGCCGCAGTGGCGTGTGGAGCTGGACGACTATACGCTCCGTGTGTGTACCATGAGCGCTCCGACTGACCTGAGAGAAACGTTTACAGTCCGAATATTTCAGCAGTTCTTATGTGTGCCCCGTATTTCTGTCGACTGAACCAGAGATATTAATCATTCGTTGGTTTGATTATTTTCTTTCAATGAATTGGCTAAACGTGCGTGCATAACGGTCTGAAACGATTCGGATTTGTCCACCTGAAGCGGTGTCTCGGTCAGTAACAACAAATAGAGGACAAAATAGCGCTGGTTTCAGTTGTTTCACTAGTTTACTTTGAACTAGGTAGCACGGGCCAGTGGATAACGGAACGCAAAGCTTAAAGGAGTTGTGTTTACTCCCGGTCCCTGACACTATTATTAAACAGCGTTGCAACATCCAGTGAGAAGCGTTTCCATCGGACACTCCTCTCTCTTACAAACCACAAATCACTCAATGATTTTAACTAGTTTTAAATCGGATGAAACAGCCTTAACATTCCCAACACTAAGCTACTGATGAGGTAAATAGCAGAAACATGAACAAAGTTAGAAAACTAAATGCCCTAATCACCACCCTTACAAATATTTACCATGTAATAGCCTATGCATGTAATAATTTACCATGGTTTGGGCATAAATGTGGAATATTTATATTGAATACTATGTTATAGTCATTTATATTGCATTAGATTTATTAGGGGGGTAGAGGAATATATAATTAATTGTGTGTATAGTTTTTTACCTGTTTAGGCATTTTTTATACAGTGGTAGTGAACCATGCATGATTACAAAGTCTCACTGCCAGGATATTTTAATTTAAGCTTATAATAATTAGTATAGTAAATTGTGTACACTGTAATAATGATAATATGAAAACAATGAGATGCCCTGTCAACTCTTCCTTTCTCATTTCACCTCTGCATTTCGCTTATTGTCAACAACAGGAAAATAAAAAAAAAGTGCTTTGTCAAATATCTGTATCTCTTTTAAATAGTTAACTGGAAGCTTAACTGAACTTAAAATGGTCATACATATTTTGTTAATGCATAAATTCTCTTTGTGATATATGAACTATTTGGGCCTAATGTTTATTGGGTCACAAGAATTTATCGACTTTAAAAATTGGGTCCCCTGAAAGAAAAGTTTGGGAAACACTGGCCTAGCAGGTGCTCCATCTACCTGTACTTTTCACTTTGCCCTTTCTTTTTTAAATACTGTGAATTCAGGCATATTACTCTTTTCACATAATGTTTTTTGCCTAAAAGTGACTTGAAGTGGCGATGCACAGACCAATTGGTGTATGCCAACCGAGAGAGGGATTAGAACATATACAGAGTGGTTTGCTCTCTAATTGCTCTTGCTGTTGTCATACACCGATAAGTCTGCTTCAAGTTGATCACGATTCTGATTTCTGAATTATTCGGAACTCCTTTTTATTCACTCCTTCAAGTGAACTGTATTAGTGAACTAGCATAGGGAATAGGGGGCGATTTCGGATTCAGCCCAGCTGTCTTATGAATGAGTCATTGAATTATTTATTTAACCGAATCATTAAAAAACTCTGATTCACTCAAATGCCACCGGCCTCCGTGTGTTGCTTGAAGATGCGCAATGGTTGAATATGTTTAGGTCACACTTGCAATTGTGCTGTTGGTCAGAATATTTTTTTTTTTGTGGCAATATGCCAATGGTGAATCACAACTGTGCTGATGTTCGGATTAACATGACTTGTATTATTGCTTAAAATATAAAAAGATCTTCAGATAGAAATTAGTTCATAATAAAAAAAATAATGTAAATATAAGCAAATAGAAATTCTAAATGGTTTATATATCCTACCCTCTTTAAGGACCTCCTGGAGTACCTTGTAAATCATGGCAAGTCTATTCTCCTTTGGTCTATGATGATAGCAGTTATCAAAGCAATTATCCTTTTGCATAAAATATGTGACTAATATATACAGTATATATATATATATATATATGGGTGATTCTTCAATTGGGGGCTATTTTGCCATCTTAGATTTTGATTAATGAAATTTGGTTAAATTTTGTTAGAATTATGTCAAGACAATGTTTACATGTTTTGATGTAAAGATATAATAATGGCCGCAACTGAGCTTAAATATTATTTGAGTATTTTATATCTATTTGTCAACTGGCACTTCAAAATGTCATTCCCATCACAACATCAAAAAGTCTTATAATGCACAGAATGTATCAAGGAGATCATTTAAACTCATTTATCTTGCAAATAGTTTTAACCTTTAACAATGCGTATAAAAAACAAAAGGTTTCCACTCAGCGAATTACGGATATTTTCTTGTTCTTACCATAAAAACGTATTTTTCTGTGTTCGTCAAAGCACACTTTTGTTTAATTTCTGGAAAATTAATTTTAGATGTTTTTTCTTTGAATAGGTGAATGAGTATTTTATTAGGCTTTTCATGTAGCACCTCAGGATTGAACATAAAACATTTTTAAAGGTACATTTGCTGTAAATTAAGCAACGTGGCGGTAATGACATACTGTTCTGGTAATGACATAGTGTTTTGGTAATGACATAAATGAAAAGTGCACTGATACGTAAAGCAAATTTAAAGGCTTAAAATAATGACTTTTGGTGAGTGTTGTTAAAAGAAATCGCCCTGGTTGCGTATGCAACCCACCGTTCCCTGAAGGAGGGAACGGAGGACGTTGTCGACTGTTGACTGAATGGGGATCGCGCCAGAGAGCCTATGTTCTTCGAGTACTATTGAACGAGCCAATGTAATTGGCGTGCGTGATTTGCATCACACACTCCCGTCACTGTAGGGACCGCAACGTATGGACCCAGTCTAACACAGGTTCCACACTGCTTATGAGTGGTAGGCCTAACACCGTCGAGCTGGTACTGTGTAGTGGAAAAATGCCTTAAAGTGTTTACTTTAAAGTTTACTAAAAGTGTTTACTAAAGTGTTAAAGTAAGAGATTACTTTAAGCTTTCCTGTTTCTTTTCTTCTTTTGTATCTTTCTTTTTCTCTGTAAACATACTGCTGATATTTTACAGGATCTCCCTTCAATTTTTTTCTATAATCTCTAGACCTTTCTGTTGATTTCTTGGAAGCCATTCTGGTTAAAAAAATAAGAAAAAATTGTTTTATGAAGTAAGACCTATCACTTAAGTTTCACTGTAAAACCACAGTATTATGCTTTTTTAACTTAATTAATAAACACACAATATGATATAGATAGTGACACGGAACATGTCATTACCACCATCACTTGTCATTACCATCACAACAAGTTGTGTGTTGGTAATGACGTGTTGCGGTAATGATATTTTTAATTTTTTTCAGGAAAAAAAGATGCTAGGTCATGGTTTTGCTAACATTACTCAACAGCTAGTACAAAAAACTTTAAATACACATAAATCACGTGAATGTATATATAAATGTATCAAAATATTGCTGCTACAACATTTATGGTAATGACGCTGAATAAGTCTACTCCATGATCAGAAAGAATTCAAGATTAAATAACTTACTTTTTCAGACATCAAATTTCACTGTTCTTTCATGGCTGACATGTGCTCCACTTCTAGTCTTCATTTCCATGGTTACGGCATAAACAAGTCTCACCCTCAGAAATATCCTTGTTGTAATTATAGACTGTTGCGGTAATGACAGTATTGTTGTGGACAATACTAAATTGTTAAAAATATTCACAAATTGCACAGATATTAACCCGAATTATGCATCAAGTGCCTTTTAAAGTTACTGTTTAAACATATATTGTAATTGTTTAATGAACTGATTACATTTTATCACATTTTCAGAGCAGACAAGTTTTGAAGTCTGGGTTGGGGACAAGGCCTGAATAGCCAAATATTAGTGATGAAAATAATTTTAAAAATGGAAATCATACTGATTTTAGTGTATAACATTTTTTCGTGGTACAATAAATATAATTTTAAATAACTAAACTGTTTATTTTATAATATTGTATTTTTAACATGAATGTATAACCTGGGGACATAAAAGTTCCCCTAATTGAAGAATCACCCATATATATATATTACATGATATAATACATTCGAAAAAAGTATACTAAAGGAATCAATTAAAAATGTACAACTTACCAATTAGTACGGAGAAGACCCTAGCAGGCTCTTTGCCAGTGATTTTGCGGTACACATCTGGGTAGTTCAACTCCAAACTCTCTAAAAATGCCTCATATCCTTTGAGGCCAGTTCTCTGTAATATGTCCAGCAGCACCCCTACAGTGAATAAAAATACTCATTCCTGATGTCTATATAAATATCTAGATAACTGGGGTGTTCATATCAGAATATCTGCTTAGAAAATAAGATAGAAAGCTTTGAATTTCACAGTAAATATCCCTTTCAACAACATTTTTTTGCATGTTTAATGTCTGAAATCCTAACAGTCAAACTTTAGGTGGTCTGACACCTCTTACCAACTTTTCGGCGTCTGATAACCAGACTGGGGTCATTGTAGATCTGTTCCTCGTCCTCGCTGCTCAGAACCTTACACTGTCTCAGATAAGGTGTTATCCTTGATGGCTCAATGGTCTTGATGAGAAGCATTCTGTAGTCTTCCAGCCGTGCCCAGCACTCATCGTCTTCTTCCACCTCCAAAACTCCAGCGCCATCAGACATGACTGACACTAGCTCTCTGTTGGCTTGATAGGAGTCGTTTGATAGCAAGGTTTACGGTCAAATGCACATAACACATTTGGCTGGAGTGTAAACTCAAAAAGGAAATGAAGTTCAGTGAGCACTTTGGTAGCACCAGTTCCCTTTTCCAGCTATCAGTGCAGTCTTTTTATTTCCCTTTATTTCACAACACATTCTTGTGTTGCAATAAACTTTAAGACGGAGCCTCTAGAGGGACACGGTGAAAACCTTTGCAAAAATTTCCTTCATATGGTGGTATTTGGTTGCAGAATGAGTACAGCATGTAAAGTTTTTTGACATTTACTAAAGCATTTGTCATGTGTCGATGCTTTTAGATGAAAGAGGAACCAAGTCGTCTTGCTGGCAAAGAACTATTTTATTAACTGACTCGTATATCTACAGCTAAGTTACTCGAGCAAAACACAGTCACATGCATTATTTTTTATTTTTTTTTTTTTTTAATTGATAACAATAACTAGTACAAACAAGAAGAACATCAATATACAATCAAGCGTTTGTACAGACAAAACCATACCAAAAACAGAAGCAAGAAAAAAACAAAAACAAAACAAATACAAAAAAAAAAAAAAAAAAAAAAAAAGATAACAGCAACAAAAAGAAACATACATACATACATACATACATAGTAAATGAAAGAGGAAAAATAATAAGGATGTTAAGAGGAATTGGGGAATAGGTCAAAATATTGAGAAACAAGTTTTCTGTTCTTCTTGTTCTTCACAAGTTCGTGTGATTTAAGAAGCAAATTAAGTTCCAAAATAAAGTGCTTAAAATATAGGGAAGACTTATTAAATTTCTGTTTGTGTATAAAAAACTTAGCATATAAAATTATAAAGTTTATGACAAACTCCAGGGTGCCATCTTGTGGAAAACAAGAGTAACAGATAATATCTTTCAGGGTGAAAGAGTGAGTTATATTTCGAGAATGGAGAAAATGAATACCTAAATCATCCCAAAATTTTTTGGTAACTGGACAATTAAAAAATAAATGAGGAATGGTTTCAGTGCTCTGTTTACAAAAGGTACAACATGTGTCAATGTCTAGAAATTTGGCAACAAAACAATTTGTAGGGTAAATATTGTGTAAAAGTTTAAAGTGGACCTCTTTAGCCTTATTAGAGATACAATATTTGTGAGGAATCAACCATGTTTTTTTCCAATTAACATTACTTATTAAGGAATTCCAATAAAACATCCCCCTTGGAACAATGGAGTTACACTTTTGCAGATGTCGGTGAATGTGTTTATTATTACACTTTTTATCAGACAGTTCTACCCCATCCAACATAAGAGAAAACTCTCTGATATCTTTGTTTCCATAGCTCAGATGATATTTCATTAATTGTCTGATTCCACTAGGGATGGCATCAGTGATGGATTTAAATTCTTTAAAGGGTACTGGGAAATCGTGAGCTACCATAAACTGTTCATAAGAGAGCATGGAGCCAGAATCATCAAATAAGCAGAGTATATGGTTAATACCTCTATCGAACCACTTAGGGAAGAATACTGATTTATTCCTAATAAGAATGTCGCTGTTGCTCCAAAGAAGAGATTTGTGTGGTGAGAAGTTGTGACTGAAAGATAATTTCCAGGCCAAGAGGGACTGTTGGTGGAAGTTGGACAATTTGATAGGTAATTTATTTGGCAGAAAATTACACCTTAAAAGAAACGAAAGCCCACCCAGTTTATTAAAAATAAAATTTGGAATAAAGAAAAAAATCGAATCAGGATTTTGAATGCACCTTTTTAACCAGTTAACTTTGAATGTATTGACTACATTTATAAAATCCAAAATCTCTAGACCTCCCTTTTCTTTAGGGTTAGAGAGAACATTTTTTTTAAGCCTATGAGACTTGTTCTTCCAAATGAAATCTAAGAAAGTCTTGTTGACTTGATTGGCAATGGAGTCCTTTACAAAAAGAGACAAGGACGGATAAACAAAGCGAGAAAGGCCTTCTGCTTTGGAGAGTAATACTCTACCTAAAACAGATAAGTCTCTTTGTAACCAGCAATTGAATATTGATTTGGTTTTCTGTATTCTATTCGAAAAATTTAAGTCCTGTCTAACTATAATATTTTTACATACATGTATACCTAAATATTTTACAGTCTGTTTAACTGGAATGTTATCAATAGCGGAGTCACCACAACAATGAAGAGGCAACAGCTCACACTTGGAACGATTAAGCCTTAAACCAGACGCAGAAGAGAATTTCTCCACCAGTTCAAAGACAATGCTCAACTGGTCCTTATTGCTTAAAAAAATGGTGGTGTCGTCCGCCAGCTGTGAGATCTTTATTTCCTTTCCAAAAATCTTTATTCCTTCAAAATGTACTTCCTTTACTAAGTGTATAGCTAGTAGTTCAGTTACTAAGATAAATAAAAAGGGAGAAATGTTGCACCCCTGTCTAACCCCCCTATTAATCTGAAATCGTGGAGAAGTATTTTGATTAATGATAACAGAACTGTTTATATCTTTATAAAACATACTGACAATGTCGACGAAACGGTTTCCAAAACCAAATGCTTTGATGGCTTGTATTAAAAAAGGGTGTTCGATTGTATCGAACGCTTTGTAAAAATCAAGAAACAAAGCGAAGGCGTCAGAATCAATATTGTCAGCATAGTCAAGCAAGTCTAAAACGAGTCTTATATTATTGCTAATGTGGCGGTTTTTCATGAAGCCCGTTTGAGTTTCTGCAATTATTGAATTTAAATCAGATTTTAATCTATTTGCATATACAGAGGCCAGAATTTTATAATCTATAGTTAATAATGTGATTGGACGCCAGTTATCGATTAAGTGAGGGTCTTTACCAGGTTTCGGGATTAAAGAAATAATGCCTTGCTTCATTGTTGTGGTCATTTCCCCTTGATCAATACACTCCCTATACATGTGCATTAAATGAAGTTGAATAAGCTCCCAGAAATGGATGTAGAACTCTGCTCCTAGCCCATCTATCCCGGGAAGTCACATGCATTATGCGCTTCCTGAGGCGCCTCAATCACGTCACACATGCGCGACTCCCATAATCTGTAGTTACATATCACAACATCTGTAGTTACATATCACAACAGCATTAATCATTCATCAAAAATGTATTCATTGTGTGTCTCTGATATTATTTTGGCAGCCTCTTTGAGGCTTCCAGCTTCATGTAAACAACACAAAGGTTTACACTTTCCTAGCATTAAGATCTCTTTATACTCTTAACCTAGTTTATTTTTAGGGTCCTAAATTATTTGATCTTATTATTTGATCTCTCTTAACGCATCAATGGGTGGGGCCAAAGATGCGATGTAGAAGTAGGCAGTAGGCTTGTTTGAGATGAGCAAATTCTGCGCAGAATCGATCACCGGTGATCAGCGCGAGATGCATGCCGGTTAGAAATGTGTCCGAGAACGGTCCGCCTGGCTCTGATGTCATGCCGACGTATGTCAAAAAACTCTCGCGAGCGCAAGACGGAAGGGTCGGATTCTGCAGTCGCGCGCAGTTGCTCTCCACCGACTGCGCTGATCAAAAGCATGATGGGAAACGACTTGCTGACGACACAGCTTAATGCTCATTGGTTTAAACAACAGTGATGAAGGTAAATTCCATATTCATTAAGCTAAATTCTCCAAATCAAGGCCATGTTTTATTTATTTATTTTTTTCAAATTGAAACTGATCTATATTGTGAATCTCTTAAACGGGTTAAAAATAAGAAAGCTATAGTCAGTAACTCAAATATACTAGGCCTACTCTAAAATGTTCAAGTGAAAAATAGCTCTCATTTTATAGATGATGAAGTTTTTAAGTCTGTCTATTTAAGCTAAGCTTATTTTGATTTATTTATTTAGGTTATTTTATTATTAATTTTATTCTGATGTTTATTTATTTGTCGCTGTATAATAGGCCTATTTGTTTCATGAATTGTGGTGCTTGTAGGTAGGCTGTTTGTAACTTGCATTCTAATAAAAAGGTAAAATAAATAAAAATAAAAATAAAAGAACAACAGATGAATTGTTCTCTTTTAAAATGTTTGATTTTAAAACTGATATCATGTTTTATGTGTATACATATGGGTGAATAAACTCTCTGACAGTTATATTTCATTTTTGTTAAAACAATAGGCTAGGCTACCTATATAGCCTAAAAACACGTCTGTATTAAAGAAAAAAAAAAGATTGATAAACACATAGGCTATTTGGAATTTAATTAAATAACAAGTACTTTGGGTGTCTTGTTCATTATATTTATTTTTATATAAAAGCCAACAGTTTATTAGCAACACGTGCACGAGCGTGAATCCCGTTAATCCCGCGATATCCGCCTTTGATCTCACAGGTGTCTGATTCACTGCGAGAACCGAGATCTGTCCGGCTTTATTGCGCTTTTTTCACTCCTCCCCTCACTGCAGCCGCCTACTCTCGACTACATTGCAGGCGAGGCGAGGCGCATCTCAAACAAGCCTGTTGATTTGATTCTGACGGTCTTTCGTCGCATGACATCATAAAGATGTGACAAACTTTCAAAGGGGTCGTTTTCTGAGCTTAGATTCAATAAAAGATGCTTTAAATTTGGACAAACAAGGACATTTTGAGTTCTGAAACGTACAGGATGTTTTTATAGTTCAATGACCTCATGACAAAACATCGAGGAAAACTCGATTTCTCAATCCATAACCCCTTAGAAAAAAACAGAAATTCCATACTTACATCAAATGGTTTTATATATACCAAAACATTTACTATATATTAAATTTACGATTTACAAAACTGTCATACTTTTTGATTCTATAAATTGCACATTATGATCACATAATATAAAAACTTAAAAATATAAATAGTTATAATACAAAGACAAATGACAAGATATTTCACAATTCTCCATAATTTATTCAAGAAACAATAACAGCAACAAAACAAAAGTATAAAATAATTAAAAAATAATTTAACAACAGGTCTGTGCAATCTTTTTTTCTCCAAGAAAATTGCCAGGACACAAGCAAAACATGTGGATGGAGTAAAATAAATCAGTGAAACACAGAATACCTGACTGGTTCCTGATAAAAAGTCAGACTGAACAATCTGAAAGTATTAGCACTGATGCATAATTGAACAGTATGGATTCTTTATGGATATTGAACAACTGATGAATCCTATGCAACTTGATGTAAACTCCTTTGCCTTTATTGAATGATTCCTGAGAACTGTTTTGCTGATGCTTCGTTTTCATTCATGTTAAGCTCAATCTTCTGAAAGAGAAAAATACATTAGCACAAAAAATATAATAACAAAGGTTGCTTCAATGATAAGCACAACTTACTGCAGCTGGTGGGTGAACTCTTTTTTTCTTCTGTAGTAAAGATAATACCTTCTCCTCCTCCTCCTCCTCATCGTCATCATCATCATCATCATCATCATCATCGTTATCTGTGGATGACTTGCATTTCTCATTTTCAGAGGGGTTTATGGTGGCCAAAAGAGCTGGTAAGGTAAAGCACGACAAGAAACGAGCCTTGAAAAGCAGGTACGCTGGATTTGAGGCAAACCTTTCGGCAATCATTTTGCGGATGGCAGCAACTTGAGCTTCTTCTCCTGTGCCATTTTGATACTCAACTGGAAGACTTTTCACTGCAGTTGTAAGCAGAGATTGTTTAGCCTTGAGCAAAGAAGTCAGTGTTTTGATGCTGGCGGCAGACGGTGGAAGGTAAGGCAAAGACATCTTGAGGTGAGGTATCGGAATTCCACCTTTTCCATTTATCCAATCCTCTACTTCAGGTGACTGCTCAGGAAATATCAAGTGAGGATCGAAGTTCAAAGCATCAGAAGCAGGATTAGGATCAGGGATCAATGGATCATTTGATGTCGTGATTTGAGGTACTACTGATGGAGCGGCACCAAGAGGTGAAGGAGTTGCAATACGAAGTGGTGGAGCTACAACATGAGGTGACGGCGCTACAAAATGAAATGGTGGAGCTACAAACTGAGGTGATGGAGCTACAACATGAAAAGATGGAGCTACAATCTGTTGGGCAGGAGTCAGATGCTGGAGAGGTCTTATAGAATCACAAACGGGTCTTTTGACGGGCAAACTTTTCTGTTGGATGACAGGTGGCAGCTGACTAGTTTTCACAGGAAAGCAGCTATTTTCAGAAACACCACAAGGCTTTACCACTTCATTTGTTGGTCCACTAGCCGAAGCTGGCACAGTTAGGGGAACCGGAAGAATACTGAAAACAGCATGAGATGCACTGGGACCTGTTGATGGAGATGACTGACATTGCCTAACAATGGTTTCATCAGAAGAGGAGTCTGATGAGTTCTTTATGGATTCAACATGAGAACCTCTCTGGTCAACTTTGGTAGGTGCTTGGGATAACATACTTTGGTTCAATACTAAACTTGTAGTCGTTGAAGGAGACACCTGGATGCATGAATTATTACCTCTGGGGCTCATAGAAGAGGAAGTATTTTTGGTCAAGCTGGAGGCATTAGAGACCGAAGAACTTCCAAAGCCAGGATTGACAGAGGAAGGAGCAACAACAAGGGCAGATGACGATGGGTATAAATTGGTTACGGTGAATGGACGAGTGCTGCTATTTTGCAGGGAATTGTTCGGCACGTTCAGCATCTGGTTGCTTGGGACAAAACCGGTGGGGGTAAGAATCCAGTTTACTGGCTGTGCCTGCAATGTAATGGTCGGAAAAGCAACGTTTTTGCTTTTTGTTTGTTTCGGTGACTCTTTTTTTGTGTTTTTAACTTGAGCTTCTTTCATTCGGCCTTGGGCCTTCTCAGTAGGTTTGCGAATGCGTTTCATAGATTGGATGCTGTTTGAGTCCTCTACACTTGGTGATTGGGACGTTGAGGTTGTGATGGGTTGCGCTGGACGAGTCTGTTGTAGTAGTGGTAGAGGAATCTGTGATACAGCTTGCGGTGGTGACTGTGATAGCAGTGATATTTTCTGTCCTTTAAGCATTAGAGGTTGCACTGCCTCCTGCATGTTTGGCTGTGCAATGACAATATTGTTGGAATGAATTAAAGCAGCAGGCAAAGTCTGCCTGTCTGGCAAGTGGAGAGGGTCAAGATGATGAACTGGCTGCAGGGGAGGTGAATGTTGAGGAGGTTCTGCAGGTTTCTTGTGTTCAGCTCTCTGGTTTGCTTCCTGAAGCATCACTGCCACTGTTTTAGGAGGATCTACATAACCTTTGGAACGACAGATTAACATTATGCATGTTTTAACGGAAATAACTGGAGCTTTTTGGATATTGTATTTTAGCTATTTTATTTCAATACTTTACAATGGATAAACATAAAACTGAGATACCTGTTCTCGGCTTAGATATAGCAATATGTTTCTGGAAAAAGATGGCACAAGAGAGAACAATTGACAACACTGACAGAACACTAATCTTCGAGATATTAACTTAATCATAAAAAATACTGCATCCTTTTAAGCATATCAGAAACAAAGCAGGGCTGCCCCTAACTAGAAAATTCTTAGTCGAAGGCAGTTCTAAATCAAAATAAGACAACTATGCTAATAAATGTAAGATGCTGGATTAATAAATACCTCAATGCCTGTCTTTTCCTGTATTTCAATGACTTTTCTGCAACCCTTGACATCTATGTGAAAAGCCTGTTTTCAGACATAACACAAAACCATGCAAAACCCTGTAATCTTTGTTTCTTTTATTTCATAATAAATGTTGGCAAAGATGTTAGGCTTACTTTGATGAAAAATAAAAGCACTGATGTCTTTTGGAGAGGGATGTCGGCTGCTTTTATTCCAACAATATCACCTGTAAAGTGATTATTGATAAATAACAAATAAATATATAAAAATAAATAACTGACAACAAAACATCTGCATTTAACTAAAAAGGCGAAACTCCATCAAAAAATGATATCCCTATTATATCTGAGGTCACTAAAACATTGCTTTAACATCACTTTAAATATTGGTATCATTATCCAGTAATACGCCAGACAAGTCATTTCAGAAGACGTGCATGTTTGATTAAGAAATACAAATTAAGGTGTTTTTTTTTTTTTTTTTGCAAACTCCATGCAGTCCTGGTTTTAACTAAACCACATATTTTCAGGTGTTTTGTCAAAAGTGAAACAAGGGTCTGTACCTTTGCAAAATGTGTTGTCTTTCAGTGGTGGAGGCATGATCACATTACCAATCCATGGGGTTATAGCTTTCAGGAGGTCATTTTGAAGGCTGGACATGTCCGGAACCACCCTTCTTTTATTTTTATTTTCTGGACATCCCTGGACTTTCGTTTTATTTTCCGGACTCTAAAGAGTTGATAATCAATATAAAGTCAATATAAAGTATATATATATATATATATTGTAAATATGTTTTACAATTTGCCTTTGGCTAAGCCACGCCCTAGAATGTAGATTGACCAATCACAGCGCAGTCAAGAACGAGCTCCCACAGAGGTCGGACACTTTTTCACAGCGCTCCATTGACTTTCAACACATGCGTCTCATGTTTTTGGTCTTGGTAGGCTATTACCGTTGTAGATTTATAAAAAACATGGTTGAACAAATCCTGAAAAAAACATGGTTAAATCAAATCCTGACAAGTGTCGTTTTTGGATTAAACTGTGTGGACGTCCTCAGTCAGCTAAACCCCTCAAAGATCAACAAGCACATCTTTTTTGCTTCTAACCTTACTGAGAGTGTGAAGTTATACTAGTTAGACCGTTTTATAATGTTTTAGGTTATGATTTCGGTTCTCACACCAGTTGTTGATACGCTAGCACACACTGCTAATAAATACAACGTTATACAGTACTCGTGTAGTCCGTTTGCTTTGTAATAACGATTATAGAATTGAATAGAGACCTACCCACCTTTGCATGAACAGTGTTGCTCCCTGATATTGTTAGTCCCAGCCTCCGTCTCGATTAGTAGGAAATGCAGTGGTTCATTTTTTGACTGTGAGCGGTAACATTATGCTTTTGCCTCTATTTTGGATGCCTTTTTGTTTCTTGCTTTTGTATGTCTTGAATATAGCCTTCGAACGCATATTGCAGCCCCCTTTGCCTACTTCTATCGGACACTTTATTTGCTGCTTTATAAAAGTTTGATAACATTTCAGCAGGAAGAGCTGTCACTGCATAAGCCATGCAGAGCGCAGATGAAGTTTGACGGATGTAGCAACAGTAACTAAGGGGGACGGGGCTTAGCCAAAGGTGAATTGTAACCTTCAATTAGCCTTTCGCCGAGCCCCGCCCCCCCCTTAGTTACTGTTGCTACCTCCGTCAAACAAATGGTCAAACACGGGCAGCGCGACAGATTGCCATGACGGCAAAGGGTATTCCCGTGCGTGTCAGTGAACTTTTTTGGAGCAATACCTCCGCGATATCAAGCAAGATCGAAGCAAAAGGGGTTACGGTATGCGGTGGAGGGATTTATTCCAAATATAAAATTAAGAAATGAATGAGACACGACTACTATTGATGCTAATGCTTACCAGTCTCAAGAAAAATCAGAAAAACCCCATGACCATGCTAAGTTACCTCAAATGCAACCAGCACAGCCTTGAAGATTTTATAAACTGGTTCAGTGGCTAATTGTTTGGAGTTCGAAATATATAACTTGCGCTGCATATTTATTCATTTTGCCTCCGATACAGGATACAGGAGTACACGTTCGCTTTAACAAGCAGGTTGTTCATTACCACAGCAACCGATTGCGTGTCATGCTCATACTGAATGCGATTTTCGTGTTTAAAAAGTAACTAACGTTATGCATAAGAGACGGAAAGAGGCAGAGAACCATACGTTATTTAAGGTTATTTCTATTCGTTACGATATTGATATATGAACTGATGTTGTCATGTAAGCTTCATGCTTCCGTTGCGAACGTCCTCTAAACTGTAGTCTACGGTGCTGCACTGCTAACTTAGCTGACTGCTGCTCATTTTCCCAGATAATATCATGGTATGTTAACAACAACCCTTTAGAAAATGTACAGTAAGTCCTTTGTGGATCCTCTTGATCTGCTTTCTCCGTGCTTCTTTGACTAATCTCAGTCGAACGCACGCTGCACGCGAGACGAGTTAACCATGTTCGACACATTTAACTGGAATTGGGGCGTCCACACTGTTTAATACATCTTAGGCACCGCTCGCGTTGTGTTTTGGGCTTTGGAAAGGGAAAAAACACAACTTCTCCAGACAATCTCTCGGGGTATCATGTGTCCGATTTACAAACGCCGTGGGCGCACCGCTTACTGTTTGACGGAACAGCTCACACAGTAACGGTTGCTATGATGTGTGATTGGACAATGGCCATTTTGTGGGAGGGGCCGGCGAAAGGTCAATTATATTATTCAGACTTAATTGTTAGTTCATCCCAAAAACGAAAATTCTGTCAGTAATTACTCACCCTCATGTTGTTCCAACTCCGTAAGACTTTCTTTCATCTTCGGAACTACGTGAACAAACTCAAGACATACAAATAAATAAATAAATAGTTGAATAAAGTCGTTATTTTTGTTGTTGTTTTTTTTTGCACGCAAAAAGTAATCTCGTTGCTTGATTAAGCCCACTTAAGATTGAGCCACTTTAGTCAGAAGGACTATTTTAACGATAACTTTAATAACTTTTCTGGGCCGGCAAATTTCAATCCCATAGAAGCCTATGATCCAGCTCTCAGATTTTATCCAAAATATCTTCATTTGTGTTCTGAAGATGAACGAAAGTCTTGCGGCGTTGGAACAACATGAGGGTGAGTAAATACTGACAGAATTTTCATTTTGGGCAGAACTATCCCTTTAAGACTGTTAAGGCAGAATACTGTCTTTTTAATACCATACTTATTTTTTTAAGGTTACCATATGCTTGTGTGTTGGCAAGTGCCAACAATTTTTTATTATCTATAAACAAATATTAATAATGTAATGGACGTATGGTGTTTACTATAAATGTAACATCTCTGTTAAAAACACGTCTTTATTACCGATGCTTCCTTCCACTTCATGAAGTGTTTAATATCAATCCCCGCCACCTTGATCATGGCCTTCTCATCGTCAGTCTGCATGCATGAAAAGAAATTCATTTTACAAAGAAGAACTGCAGAACATATAAATCTACATTGATCTGCAAAGAAAAGAGAATGAAGAAAGTAAATATCTTACCTGTTTCTGCAGAACAACAGGATTCATACCCACATAAGTTCTTTCCATGTTTCCAAAACGGTTCAGGATGGTGTTGCGCACCAAAATGGATCTGACTTTCCGACACTTGCTCTCCTGTGATTGAATGCGGCCTAACCCAGATTTTTTAGTGGATTCCTGTAGTTCCTCCTCGTTGGTGGGAAGACGGACCCACGCTGTCCTGAGAGTTCCTTGAGGAAGAAGCAGTGTGTTCATAGGTATCCATTTCTTCATTTCTGGCTGTACATAGTGCTTTCGTGGTATTTCCACATCTTTGACTAAGGGAAGATCTTGTTCATCATCAGTGTCCGCATACTTCAGCGATTTTTCATCCTCAGAGCTGGAGAATACTTCCATTTTAATTTTTCTTCCCAACACTTTTCGTCTTTTTGTTGTTTGTTGTCCTGTCGATCCCTTCCTTTCTCTTTTTATGCCTTTATTTTGACTCTAAACAAAAAGATAACAACCGTGTGTATGAATATTCATAATATTTATTCTTGCTGAATGCTGCAAGACATAAAGAAAAATGAACTTACAGGTTTTGTCATTAATTTCCACTTGTTCAAGCACTGACAGTCAACCCGGTTTGGGATCTCTGAGGCAATCTTACTCCACTTGCCTGGAAAATTATGATGCACAATTGATAGACAATTTAGAGTCTTTAGGATGCAGTATGGATACATTTTGTTGGCCAAAAAAGCAATACAAGTGATTAGAGCTCTTTTGAAGGCTGGCAGTCTCTAGATTGAAAATAACTATTGTCACTGTGAGGTTGTCACACAGTGTCAAATCTGCAATGTTCACACTAAACATGAACCAATTAGCAGTGAGGTCAAAGCTTGACAAATAAAAAAAATTTATTTAAGTTTTTAGAAAAAAAATTCTCTTTGCACGAGTCTTGAACTGGCCTTGGTGTAATGGTCATTTGTTATTTAGATACAGTACTGTTCAAATGATTATGGTCGGTAATTTATTTTTTTAAAGAAATCTCATGCTCACCAAGGTTGCATTTATTTGATCAAAATACAGTAAAACATTAATATTACGCAATTTTGGACCAATTTAAAATCATGTTTTTTTTCCTGGTTTCATACATTTCAAAAATGCATTTTTTTCTTGTGATGACAAAGCTGAATTTTCAGCATCATTATTTCAGTTGTCCTTCAGAAATCATTCTAATATGCATATTTAGTGCTCAAGCTAATATATTTGTAAATGTATTTTTTAACAAGGTCTATTTATTTATGATTTTGTAATACACAAGAAAAGAAAACACAAAAACCAAACTAGTACAGAATATACAGTCAAAAGTATCAATTACATTGTAAAAAAACAAACATTCTATTATCATCTATTACACATATTTTGGGACTGTACATTTCAACAAATGACAAAAAGGGTTGCCAGATTGCATGCATGTCTGGGTAGACCCTATGAAGAGAGAGTATCTTATATTTTCTATTGCATGATATCCTCATAATCCAACGAAAAGTGGGGGGGGATGGGGTCTTTTAATTTAAACAATACTAATCTTCTGGCAAGTAGTGTGCAAAAGGCCAACTACTTAGGTGTAGGGCTGTCAAACGATTAAACGTGATTAATCGCATCCAAAATAAAAGTTTGTGTTTACATAATATATGTGGGAGCACTGTGTGTGTATATATATATATATATATATACACATAAATACACACACATGCACGTATATTTAAGAAAAAAAATATTATATCTATATAAAATATTTATAAATAAAATAAATTATATATAAATCTATATACAGTACATACATGACAATATTTCTTAAATATATACAAGCATGTCTGTGTATTTATATATATATATATATATAATTATACACAGTGCACCCACATATATTATGTAAACACAAACTTTTATTTTGGATGGAATTAATCGCGATTAATCGTTTGACAGCCCTACTTAGGTGCATGTTCTGTGCTGTGCCACATAATATAGCAATAAAAATAGATGGGTCTATTTGTAATCCTATTATTTCTGAAAATGCATCAAAAAAAATTTCCTAAAGTTATACAGACTTGGGCATGTCCAGAACATACGTAAATTGCTCACAAGAGCCTAATTTGTTAATGTATTTAAAAAAAAAAAAAAATTGTATTGACCTCAAACAAAAAAAATTAAATAAAAGGGAAATCACTTACCAACACCATATTTCTCCACCATCTGTTTTAGTAGTTCCACCTCCTCTTCACTCCAAGGCCCCTTTTTCACATTCTCCTGAAGACAATCCAAATACCTGAGTGAGAAAAATATTCACATTTACATATCAGGTACCGGTTGGCATAAACATCTTTTAAACCGTACCATTTAGTGCACGAGTCAATCCAGCAAGTTCAATTTATGAGTTGAGATGATTTCAGGGACGTTATTTTGAAACATTAGTTGCAGAGCATAAATGTATTTTTTCTGAAATGTGTCATACCTGTCACGACAAGCACTGTCGGTCCTGCCTGGCACTTCTGCTTTGATTTTCCCCCATTCTCTGGTGCCATACTTTGCGACAGCATTTCGCAACATCTGATATGAGAGCAGTAAGTCAAATTAGTGAACGTGTGATTTAATCAGGAACAGCAAAAAGACATGCATGTGTGACTGCAACAGATATTAAAACTGAAACATTGTGTCCAGTGATAGAAAAGCCTATGTTTCTAATTTATTAGAGTTCCTACACATTATCCATTTCAAAATACCACTTTTTTCAGACCATTATATTTAACATAAATGGTTCATACTGCATTATTTTTACCATTATATAGATGGTTTCATGATCATCTAGCAGCAAAGTAAAACTAATTTAGATAATCGTTCGCTCCTTTATCTATTTAGTGTGGTTAAAAAGAGACTCACTTATGGTGAAGACAAGCAGTTGCTTGAATACATTCAGTCGTGTTCAACAATCACAAAAAGGATCACTAAAGTTTGGCCATGATACATTTTAGATTTTAGAAAATTGGATTCAGGCAATACATTGATTTCACGCAGCCACCATTTTGAAATCGAAAGCGAGGCTCAGGTGGGAAGAACCCTGGAAGTAAAGATAAGAAAACAATGCCTTGGACTACCAACCTGAAGCTGCTGCCACGATTTACACTATTGGATGTTAATATCCAATGTAGGATATGTGTATCGTTTGTTCCTGCTTTATTTTTTTACTTTTTGAATTATTTATATTAATTATTTATACATGAATTTCACTGTATATAGTCTAAAATATTAAAGAAATGTATGTACATTTTTAAAATAACTAATTTCTACATTAAACATTCACGACTCTACTGTGATTAAAGGTGGCACTTCCGGTTTACTTCCCACCGGAGCCTCGCTTCCGATTTCAAAATAACAGCTGTGTGAAATCAGAGTATTGTTTGGAAACTCAGTTTTCTCTTTTTCCCATAGTTATCTAGACCTGGAAATTACTCAAATTCCATACATTTCAAAATACGTAAGAATCCTGATTAAATGAGAAAATTAAACGATGTCCCATACCTGGTCTTCCTCTTTGGACCAGGGACCTTTCTTTAAAGAGGGGTCCAGAACGGACGACCAGCGATAGGCCAGCTGTGATCCATCACGGCCCACCATGAAATATGACACTATGGAGATAATAAATATTACAAATATATGGCTCCTATGATGCACGCTTATTTTCAAAAAATAAACTAAAGTAAACCAGTAATCAATTAAAGCTGTCTCAAAGAACTAATTTTTGCATTTTAAACAAATTGTAAAATATACTATTTAAAAAAAGTGCAAGTTGATGCAAGAACACATGATGTGTGAATGAATTCCTCACAGTTCCCTTATTGGTTTTCTTCTCTTTATAGAATATATAATGTACAGTAGATGTATTTTATCACCTATTCTACTTTGAATGTGACTCATCTAATCTGATTTCAGAGTCAGAATAACTGTCTTACTCTGCATGTAAGGAATAAAGTTGCCGATTCTCATTTTTTCAACAAGGTCTTTGAGGATCTGGTCTTCTTCCGGTGTCCACTCTTTCCTTCTGAAGGTCTTCGAAATGTAGCGCTGGTAGGTCTGGAAGCACATGAAGGCCGTTCTG
This sequence comes from Pimephales promelas, assembly GCF_016745375.1. The sequence continues at coordinate 2,309,559 of NW_024121987.1, forward strand.
TTTGTCTGGAAGGGAAATAACAAGAAATAGATGTGTCAAAAGACATTAGGTTGAATTGTTAAAAATGAAAAAACCATAATACACAGCATATTAACATAAGCAGCTATTTTGAAAGTGCATGAATACCCCAAGAGCCTCTGCGATTTTGTCCCAATGGCAGCAATTGAATTCTTCTACAATCCCTTTCAGTTTATCAATCTCATCCTGTTTCCACACCGACTTGTTAATGGAGGGGTGCAAAAAGTTCTGCCAGAACCTTTTCAAATCGTCAGCCCGTCTCAAACCTTCAAACTACCACACAGAAACAAGTCCTTTCATGCTTTTAAAATGAGAAATGCATGTTAGAAGATAGAGAAAGATGTATTTGGCTGCATGTCAATAAATAAACTACATAACTTACGTCAATATTTGATATTTTCTCCCAGTCATGATCGTCATATTGACTGCCAAACAGCTGATCATCTTTCAGGGTGCTAAGGTGATATTATTGAGTTTGATTACACATTTTATTGCATAATAAGTACTCTAACATTCAAAAGTTTGAAGTCTGTAAGGTTTTTAAAAATATATTCATATAATGGTAAAGCTGAATTTTCAGTAGTCTTCAGTGTCACATTGGTTTGATGATGTGCATCCCACAAATCTCCATCAACTGCAAGATGCTATCCTATCAATATGGGCCAACATTTCTAAAGGCGAAAGGGGGTCAAACACAGTATTAGTATGGTGTTCCTAATAATCCTTTAGGTGAGTGTATATATATAACCTTAATGACCTTAAACTTTTGAATAGAAGTGTAGGTACAACCTTACAGGCGATCTTCTCTGAGACAAGGTGCTTAAAATGTCCTCACCTTATTTTGTCAATTTCTTGCTCAATTAATTCAATTTGTTTTTTCAACTCCTCTTTTCCCTTCTCCTCAACTCTAGACATCTTGGCGGTCAAATACTCCAGCCTATGAAAACACAGATTGCAAGCTCTCAGAATGTAATAAAAAATAAATATACAGCAAGGCCAACAATAACCAGATATTTAGGTTTGCTTTTCCTTTTTCTGGAACTCACTTGGAAAGTTTGGGTTGTAGCATCCTTTTCATAACGTCTTTGGCGACTGCGTTAGACAGCAAAGTCTTCTGCCAAGCCTCCCCTGAAAGACATTACCACATGCTTTATTTTTATAAATAAAAAAAATCTTCAAGTAACAAGAAGCAAGCACAATGTCTTAAAATACATCTTCTAATTTTCAGCTCATCAATCGGTCTGGTCCCGTTAATAAGCTTTTCTTTAGTTTCAGGATTTGCTGGAGGGCCCTGGAGGAAAATAAAAAGGATAAATAACTTGAGGCAAAAAAAAAAAATCAATAACGATACTAAAATGCATGATTTCACAGATAACCCCCCAAAAAATCCAGATTTCCAGTATTACTTTCATCACATACCAGACCAGTGAGTTTGTCTTTAAAGTAAGGCTTCAAGAAGTATCCAAGAAAGAGTTTCTGAGGGGGAAGTCCTTGTGCGGAGGAGCTAGATGTGCTCGGGCCAGAGAGCTGAGCGTTAATCTCATTCTGTTGAGATACAGTCGGATTTGAGTGATAGTGTAATTTAACTCATGCAATCGAGTAGCATGAACACTCAGTTTCAATGAACTACAGCCCAGATGTTTGTTGTTCACCTGTTGCTGTTGATTCTCTTTGAGGAGCCGTTCCAGCTCAGATAGTTTCTCTTTCAGCACCTCCTGATAGACAAGATTCATTTGCAGGCAAGTCTCCACGTTTTGCGGAAGATTCAACTCATCATCATCACTGTCTTCATTACTCTAATGCAAGTAAAACAAGCGTATGCATTTAAAAAAAGGAGAAAATGTAAATAAATCAAAAGCAGCAAAAGTATGTATGAAGGAAGCGAAGAAGTAACTCACAAAATCAGTTTCATGTTCACTGTCTGTTTCACCAAAAAAAAAAAAAAAACGTTGATTAGCAGACCATATGATGAAATACTACTGAACTATCGGATTACACATCAAATATTTAAAAGCAACAACCCACTAATTTCAGCAAAGGTGCCCATGGAGAATGTGAAGGTTAATTTGTGATGAAGATTCATTTTGTGATTTATTTAGAATAATATTATTACCCTGCAATACGTCAGCCAGAGCTGCATTAGCACCAAGTGTATTTTCCAACGCCTCAATCTCCCTCTGAATCCGCTGCCTCTCTGTCTCCAAGTCATCATGCTTCAAGAGGGAGTTACAAGCATATTTATTAAAAATATACATTTCATTTCTATAGTGTGTTGTATTAACCAAACGGCTTTCTAGATTCTTACCGATCCTTCAATCACAGGCACACTGTCATCAGATTCATCATCTGTCATGGAAATGTTTTGACAAATTAATTCACATGACCCTTCCAGGTAATCACATCATCAACTTATCAATAGACCACTACTGAATCATTTTGTGAATCAGTTTAATCAATTATTAGCTTATAAATTGAACATATAATAGAACAATATATGATTTTATATATTTCCAAGCCGTTTCTCAAGTCCCAGTAAGATGCATATATCTACTAGACAGCATTTGGGGGCGTCATGGTTGTGTCAATGTGATGGGATGTCCAAAACCAGTATTTAAGAGACAGTTACTCACCACTGTCAGATGACAGTAGGTCTATGTTGCTGCTGTCTGCACCTAAAGAACTCTCAAGAGCCAAAATCTCCCTCTGGATTTTTTCCCTCTTCGCAAGCAAGTCATCCGATGCCATTTTAGACAAGATGAAACCTGAAAACCCAACTTTTTTTTAAAGATTACTGGGTCATAGCACTAGCAGCTACACAACTTTCGCCGTGTGGACATGTACTTACATTAGGTTTCTTTTAATGCATAATTCTGCTTCAGTATTGCAGCTATTCTATCACACAAGCACAATAATAAGTCCAGCTGGGTCCTGTAGCATTACTGCTCGCGTTTTTTAATATCTCTCTCAAATCTAACTGTACAGGCGCATGTTTAAAAAGAGTGCACTTGGGGTATTTGAACTAGATTCACACTTATTACTAAATCGAAATTGTTGCTTTTAATGACTGACATAATTTACATGAACTAATTCAAACTGTTAAGAATGAGTCTCCCGATAAAACTATTCGTTCATAGAACGTTAATTCGTTATGCGTATGCAAACACGAAGCGCGCGGAAATTGTACGTCATCTTCACTGACGCTTCATAATAAAAGTCCGCCCTTCATCGACCCTTCACCATCGGAGTGCAACGTAAATTAATGCACATTAAATGAACACTTATTGCTTTGATATTTAGCATGTTCAAAATACAGTGGTGGACAAACTTATTAGAACGTTACTGGACGCTGTATTAGAACGCTGTTTTTAATGTTTTAAAAGAAGTATCTTCTGCTCACCAATGCTTAATTTATTTGATCCAAAATACATCAAAAACAGTGATATTGTGAACTATTTTTACAATTTAAAATAACTGTTTTCTATTTTAATAGATTTTAAGATGTAATGTGTTCCTGTGATCAAAGGTGCATCTATTTCAGCATCATTGCTCACATAATCCTTCAAAACTTCATCCTAATAATGCGAATTTGCTACTCAAGAAACATTTATTGTACTATCATCTATGTTGAAAGCAGTTAGGTACAATTTCTTTTCAGGATTCTTTGATTCTTCATGCATTCTTTTACAGCATACATGTCTATACTTTCACTTTTGATCAACTTAATGCATCCTTGCTGAATAAATAAAGAAAAGATTTTTTTCTTACTGTTGCTGACCCCAAACTTTTGAACGGTAGTGATAACGTTACAAAAGCTTTCTATTTCAGATAAATGCTGTTCTTTTGAACTTCCTATTTCCATTTATCAAATAATTCTGAAAAAAAAAGTACGCATTATATATCCACATCAATTGAATTGGCTCTATCACTCACTCTCCTCTCCACATACAGCTGTTGTGTGGCCATTGTACAGTGGCAGCTGGCATCATCCAAGTGGATGCTGCACACTGGTGGTGGTTGAGGAGAGATTCCCCGATACAATTGTAAAGCGCTTTGGGCATATTAGGCATACATGCCTAATTTTTCAATCTCACAACTGTTTTCAACATTGATAATAATAATAGATGTTTCTTGAGCATCAAATCATCATATTAGAATGATTTCTGACAGATCATGTGATGTCAAGACTGGTGAAATGATGCTGAAAATTCAGCTTTGACAACATAGAAATAAATTGCATTTTTAAATACATTCAAATAGAAAATTGTTATTTTAAATTGTAAAAATATTTCACAATATTGCTGTTTTAGCTGTATTTTGAATCGAATAAATGAAGCCTGAGTGAGCAGAAGGAACTTCTTTTAAAACTTTAAAAAATCTTACCATTCTAATAATTATATATCAAATTTCATATAAAACAAAGGTTTTATGATTTACCATCTATTAAATGCAACTTCAGATTAAAAACATCTTTATTAAGTCAATAAAGCGCATTATGAATATAAGGCACTTCATCCAATGCTGATTAGTAAAGTGTTGTTTAAATAAACAATTAGCTAAAATGCTGTAATTTAAAACTGCAGAACTATAAAAATGTGTTAATTTTTATACATATATCAATATACAATCATGAAATACAAAAACATCTTGTAAATATTATGTAATATAATTTTAAGAAAGGACTTATTTGACAAAAGTGCAAAAGATTTTGAAAATAAACTACTGCAACATAGTGCTCTGATTTTAGTGAGAGAATCCAAGGCACTATTTGGTATCTTTATCTTTTGGGATTATTTGGCTTAGCACACCTCATTTTGCCATTTCATAAAACATAAACATATGTTAATGAAGTTGAGGAATACAATAATAAACAATGAAGTACCACAGTGTACAGAACATAATGTTTGGATGTGAAAGGGAAACACTTAATCATGAATCTCTGTGATCTTGTCAATGGAGGTCAATAACTGGGATGCAAAATAGAGTGTCTCTCTTCCTGTCAGCAACTGCCTGTAAACATACACAACACTTTCAGTGCAACGATTGGATTCATTCACATTTCTGACCATTATTAATAGAGAAAAACTCTAACGTAATTGTCATTGTTAACCATACTTGATAGAAGTCTCGGCATCTTGAGCTGCTTTGTTAAGGTACTCAGAGGCTACTTGTGCATTGTGTCTCATTGTGGTTAAGGCTGTAGTTTCTCCATTTCTAAGCCTTTCATTTTCACTTTTATATCCTTCAACCTGGCCCTGATAAGAAAACGATAAAATAAACATAAAGGTGGAGTTTTAATTTGAGCAAAAACATGAGTGAAATAGTCATTTTGAACACAAATGCACACAAAGTTCACAAACATATTTTATAGTAGTATAGTCGTATATACACATATAAATGCACCATTATGTACATGGTGTGCTTTTTCAGTGTGCTTTTGCATAAAGAAAGAAGTCAAACCTGAAGTTGGTTTAGATCTTGTTTCAATTTTGAAATAGTATTTTCAGCCTTGACAGCCCGCTTCTGTATTAGATAACAGAATTTAATTTCTCGAGTGCAGTAAGGATAAAACATCTTCATCTTATTTTTTTAAACCTTAATAAAAAAAATCTGTCATATGAATGACAATGCTTTATACCGTCATTAACTGAAGGTTTTGTTCTACTGACTGCACCATCGTCTCCAAAGCCTTAGCCTCTCTCTCCTCCTGTAACTTCTTGTCGTGCAACTCATCTGTGAGTTGTTCGATCCTATTACAAATTGGAAAGTTTAAAAATAAGGAATGTCTACAGAACTATAGAAGCACTACACAGCAGCAATACTGACACACTTCAGTCCATTAATTACCTCAGAGTTATTGTAATTACTTTGCATAAATACATTACATTCTGTGTAAAGAGCCTTACCTTCTGGAGTCAGTTTCTGATCTTCTAAGGAGTTCTTTGATTTGCTTTCGGAGTAAAGAATTTTCTTCTCTGAGCTAAAACACATTAAAGTCTAAGTTAAATCATAATGGACAATGGAACAATGCCATCTCTTTTTTACTCTGATGATAAGTTTACTGCTGTGAGGGTGGGACAACCTGTCACTCACATGAAATCGACCAATAGCAAACCACAACGAGCCAATCAATTCCAGATGGACAAAATCAAGTCCTGTACGTACGTACTACAGCTTTTCTTGTTCGAGAAGCCGTTTAATTCAAATGTACATCACAATAAGGAAGAAAAGACTTTTATTTTGAAAAGAAGCACCAATTATAATATAACAAACATTCAACTCAAGTCATGTGTATGCAGAAACTCACACGATGTACACAACATACCTGTTGAGCATTCTTTGTGCCGATTTCAGCCTTGTTCCTCTTCGAATGGAAAGAAATATCAATCACTGAAGTCTCTTCATCCCCCTCATAGCTTCCTGTGCTTCTTCTTCCTAAGTGGTTCTTTGGCAGGAAGTCAGATTGACCCAGCTCCCATTCAGTCTCATTTGCTTCCCTCTCATCACTGCACAGAGACGATTGCTCAGAGTAAGCGCTGTGATCTGAAGTCCCACATAGCTGGAAGTCATGAGAACCTTCAAATGCTGATGGATGGCAGCTTTCAATCCATGTATCCTCACGTTCACTTTCAGAAGGTTGAGAGACCACAGATGGGTCTGTGAAGAAAGACCCCTTGGTAGAAAAATCTATGGAGGTGTTATAGTCCTGCTTGATGTGGCATACACCATCATATACCTTTGGGAAATCAATCATAGCAAAGGACTAATGAAGCAAAATGATGTTTAGAAAGTAAATTTGTCCAGTATTCAAAAAACATAATGGCAATTTTTTAAACATACTTATGGTAGATTGTCTCTGCCCCTTGAATTGTTACATGACGAGTTACATGAACACCTAATACACACTAATACATTCATATACATCTAAAAATGTATAAACTGTCCAAGCAAGGTGACAATGCCTTTGTAATCTCCTTCCTCACCTCCGTGTCTTCTGTAGTATAGGGCTGCTGGTTCTTATTTCTGATAAACTCTTTGAAAGAAAATGGATTCAGGTCGTCTTGCTTTAGCTCATCTGAAAGTAAATTCGTCCATGACATTAAAAATAAAGATTTCAAGAATACTCTGCAACCTTTTCAAGACAGAGAACTTGTGCTGCATTATTATCATGTTGGTTTATAGAAAGAGCAAAAGGCAAGCAGGTTGACACGTACCATCTTCAATGATGAGCTTTTTCGTCTTGTGTTTGGACATGTTAACTTAAATCAACTTGATTAGACGTAAACTGTCCTGCAGACTGTAACTGCTAAATAACTGAGTTCAACATTACAAAAGAAGAAGTATTGAAGAACGTAAAATGCGTTCAAAGTAAACGGTTCCGTGTAATTAATGTCAATGTCGATTCTGTTATAAACCTTAATTCGTTACTGTATTTTAGAATTGACAACACTTATTTCCAGCAGTTCCTCACGGGCCTGCTTCTGTCCGACAGTGAGCGGTTTTTCTACAGGGAACTGGTACAATATCGCCACCCGTTGACGTGGAAGACACGAGTATTGGGTTGGAGATAGGGGTCATGTTTGAAATGCTGACTCGTGGAGACGTGCTGCATATTATTTTGTTATATTAAATATTAAAAACAATAAAAAACGAATAATAACATCGTAATATCCTAATTGTCAACGCATGTACTTGTACTGTAATTGTACAAGGTAACACGATTTGACAAGATTTTGCAAACATGGGTTTGGCCAACATTTTATTCACCTTTAATTTGTGTAAGTATTTATTAAACATTAGAAGAACATTTACTTTACTTACTTTCCATAAATGTATTATTATATTATGTATTTATTTAATAGCGTGTGTCTATCAAATTTTTAATAAATCGCATTTCCGTAAACTTTGTTGTGTAGTAGTGAAGTAATGAAGTTGTAGTAACTTATTAGCCTACTGTTCGAGACGAGTCCAAGTAACCTTACTGTGTAACGTTATTGTTTGCTTACATTGTCACAATGTTTGCTGTAGTAACTTAGTTAAGTTACAATAGTACAGCCCGTTCTTTTCATGTTAGGTTAGATATTGAGGCTGTTTTGAAAGTCTTTTAATTTTAATGGTTTTAAAGAATTACAACAAAAGTCAATCATGTTGTAGTAAAGTACGTTGATTAAACAAAAAAGGACATAAAAAAGAAAAGCTGTTTTAATCATATACATCGGTTTTAACAGTCTGCAGCACAGCACGAAGCGTCTGCATGTATTCGTACTTCCACCAATCACATTCAATAACCTCACTCACGCATGCGCACTGCTGCACCGTACCGATTGCTGTCGCTCTCGCGCATCGATCGCAGGTGTCAACGGAGCAAGAATATTGGTCGCTGCTGCAGCTGCGAGAGTGAGGAACCCTATCTCCCCCATCGGAAAATATTAGTCCTCCTAAGAGGACAGCAGTACATCGGACGGTATGAAAATGTTCGAATGAGACCGTGAGCTCGTGTCTGTTGCCAGGGCAGATTTAAGCGTGGAACAGGGCGGCTTCCCGGACTGTAGACAGCGGGCTCGCGGAGCGTCTTCAGCGGGGAAAGCTGCAGTCTTGCTGCCGCCGCTGCTGCTACAATGTTCGTGCAGGAGGAGAAGATCTTTGCAGGCAAAGTCCTGAAGGTCCACGTCTGTACTATGGAGGGCACCGAGTGGCTGGAGGAAGTCACGGAAGACACCACTATAGAGAAACTCAAAGAAAAATGCTTGAAGCATGTAGGTCTGCCATCGGTTAGCTGGCACTGTTAGCCAACCAGGACAGGACAGGCCCGCTAGATTTTCAGAGTCATTGCCAAGTATTTTTAGTAACTTACAGACGAGTCGACGGTGCTATTTATAATTTAGCAAGCTGGCCCGTCACCTCCGTCTCTGTGGCTGGACTGTAACTACAACTGTCACTCTGGTTGACTAACCGTGTACAGCTGACTTTGACTTGTTGACAACCTCTTTTTGTTCACAATATATCTGTCAAGTACTGTAGTGTACACACATCTGTGCAGATTTATGTAGCTTACCTTTACACATTTTCGTATGTTCTATGAGGATTTGATCTTAAAACTTTATGGTTTGAAGGTTGTGGATGCGTTTTTGTAAGCACTAGCTTTTGGCATTAACCACAGACTGTACTTTTAGCCTAGCCTGGTTCCACCTTCAATGTGTAGTTTGTGCTGAAAAGTACCATGATGTTACCCTGTGAATAATGGCACAATAAGTGTGATGGACCAAGTTGTATGGACACACATAATTACATCATGCCGATAAGTTACCAAGAGTGTTTGTTGAAGTACTTTGGAGTATCATGTAAAAAGCAGGATACATTAATTATTCAGTACCAAGGTGTGTACCATGGTAACCATTTACATTAACTGTATCATGTTAGTACAGTACTGGACCACCCTGTAAGAGTGGTGGTATGGATTTGGGATGGGGGGCAGGGTCACATGCAAATATTTATGGTGTAAATGTACACTACAATTCAAAACTTTGTTTTGAAAGAAGTCTCTTCTCTTATGCTCCACAAGGCTGCATTTATTTGATGAAGTAATATTGTGAAATATTATTATTACAGTTTAAAATAACTGTTTTCTATTTTAGTTGAGTAAGTTTAGGTTAGTAAATAATTTATTTTATTCCTGGGATAAATTTTCAGCATCATTACTCCAGTTCTCAGTGTCAAATGATCCATCAGAAATCATTCTAATATTCTCATTTGCTGCTCAAGAAACATTTCTTATTGTCTTCAATGTTAAAAACAGTTGCTGCTCAATGTTATTGTGGTAACTGATTTCTTTCAGGATTCTTTGATGAATAGAAAGTTCAAAAGAACAGTTTTTTGTAACATCATAAATGCCTTGCTGCCACTTTTGATCAATTTAATGCATCCTTGCTGAGAAAAAGTAATAATTTCTTTTTCAAAGGTCTTACTGACCCAAAAACTAAATGGTAGTGTACATATTATATTGTTAGGATTAAACCAAAATATTATGTCCTTTAAAATAATTTGTTTTAGGCTCTGCAGAACGCAAAGTATTTAAGTCTTAAAATCTATATTTTTGTCTCCTACAGTATGTCCACGGAAGTCTAGAGGATCCTAAAACTCTTACACATCACAAACTCATTCATGCTGCCACTGAGAGAATTCTCACCGAATCCAAAACAGTTGCTGATGAAAATCTTAAAGATAAAGGTAATGAACTATTATGGTGCATCTAGAAAGGTGATTCTTAACCTTTTTGACTTCAAGTCCCTCATTGTCCACAACTATATTCAATGTGTAAGGACTTGAAAGTATGATTTTTGTAAACATATATTTCTTACAAAAAGCCTGTAGAATTGTATTAGGTTTTACATGACTTTTCCAGGTCTAGAAAACACACATTTAAAACAAGACTACCTCATATATCCACATTTTTGAAGACAATGGGAATTAAAATAAGAATCAATTTAGATTTTAGATTTCTTATTTATTGCTTGTTTTGTCTTATTTTAAATCAGTTTAATATCATCTTTAGATCAGACCACTGTAGTGATAATAGTAAATTATGCATAATTTCAAGCAACTAATGTAAAACTTAACCGTAACTCTATAGTAAGGACATGCATACATTAATATTACGCAGTACTTTTTTGAGTAAGTACAATATAACTATGTCACCTTAAAACAAAAAAAATTTTTTTTTTATTGTTTGTTTTCTAGATTGCTTATTATTGATAAAGAAGAGGCCTCCACTGGCTCCACCAAAAATGGCTGACATATCTTCTGAAGAGAAGGTATCTGGTGACAGTTTTCATTTTTGGATGAACTATTCTTAATCCATCCCGTTCTTTTACACTTCTAAGATTTGTGATTGCAAAATAAACCAGTTTTTGTGCTTGTTGACAGAAAAAGCAAGAGAACAAAGCACCAGATAAGGAAGCCATCCTCAAAGCCACAGCAAACCTGTCCACTCGTAACACTGACCGTACTGTAACTCAGCACAACATCAGAGATGTGGGTACTTGCAGTCTGTTTGTTTTGACTTATTTGCATTGCACTGCTTATGTTTATAATATATATATATATATATTTTTTTTTTTTCACAATTTCCCCCTCCCGGTCAGTTTCAGACAGAGCTGAGGAAGATTCTGGTCTCGCTTATTGAGGTGGCTCAGAAGCTGTTGGCAATGAATCCAGATGCGGTTGAGCTCTTCAAAAAGGCCAATGGTAAGCTTTTAAAGGGCACCTATTATGGCATTTAAAATGTTCCTAATATTGTTCTGGGAGTCCCCAACAACAGTTTTACATGAATGCAATGACAAACAACACTTTTGTTGTCTTATAATATGCATTTATTTTTACCTGATTTGCTCACCGACTCCCAAATGATTTGTACAACGGCTCATTTTTCCAAACCACTCCTTTGCGTGACACTAATCGGCGGTGATTGGTCAGATGACCCAGTCAGTTATTGTTTGTTAGCCCAACGCATAAACATATTGATAAAGCACTGCAGTACTACAAGGCGCTCTTTTCTTTATGACAACTCCAATAACAACGACAAACATTTCACATGTTTAAAAAAATTGACATTGGAGACCTAGAAGCTTCGCTGAGCGTAACTTAGACACACACACACACACACACACATATTGCGCCTTCCCTCCTCACTATAAAACCCATTAAAGCAACAATTATTAATAATACTTACAGGTTGTGATTCGGAGGAGGAAGCTGATCCATATACACTGGGTACTGAGACCTCCTTCATGAACAACCGGCTTGCAAATCCATATTTGAATTCATTTATGTTTTTGAAGGTTTCGTCATTAAAATGATGAGAACACAATCGGCTATACTGTTGTGGTATCTTTGCAAATATGAACTCTAACTACCGATTCTTCACATCCCTGGGAAATGAATACAAAGTGGCTGAACTATCTTTGCATTGTAGAACACAGCGTCTTCTCGACATGACGCTATTCAGCTGAAGTATTTGAATCATAGATTTGAATGTGTTCACTTCCGTCTGCGCGCGCAGTAACTGGGCGCGGCCAATATGCTTATTTTTCTTATCTACGTCACTATGAAACAGCTAATGACTCGTTTCAAAAACAATTCATTTCATAGACTCAAAGTCGACTCTCACTTTTGAAAGACAATAACTTTATATACGGTGCACTTTCAGATATAAATCTTTGCAGGATGTTTTCATTCCCTTAGAGCTATATTCCACACCATATGAACAGTCATTTTCAAAAATCCATGATAGGAGCTCTTTAAGAAACCTACGAATTGTGACATACTACTCAGCTCACATACTGTTTTTCGCCTGCTATATAGCATGGAAGTAGGCATTTTCAAATGCACCGATAGTATTAAAATGGTAGATGTCTGAAAAGCATGTTACAAGCATGAAAAGCTATGATTTATTTAATGAGTAAATAGATTTATTGATTTAATCCATTCAGGTGTCTATTCCATACATGCATTAAAACAGTTGGCGAAAATTAACCAGATGACCTACTACTTACGGAAAGATTCTGAAGTACACATTTGATGAACACAGTCACTTTACTATCCCATAAGGCCACGGTAGAGGATTTTAAATGGAAGTGAAGGGATGCAACTGGTGCTGTAGGTCACATGACAATGACAACATGGCAGATGTAGTACAACTGAATTTCATTCATACTATATGGAGCATTTTTAACGGTCTTGAAGTAAGTTTCAAACCAACTGTAACAATTTCTGATGCTGCATATAATTTGGACATTCCATACCATGGTATTATTTGATGTACTATAGAGTGACATTGCTGTACCATTTATATATAAATTTGCATGGAGTTGTTAATAACTTAAGTGTTTTTATAATTGTTTTTTTTAATCACTTCATGACCACGGAGGCCATTTTGCAGGAGTAAATTATTTTGCAATCTTATCAAATGATGTCCAGTGAATATTCTTCCTATCTTCCCTCTCTGGCAGCTATGCTGGATGAGGACGATGAGGACCGTGTGGATGAAACGGCCCTGCAGCAGCTGACTGAGATGGGTTTCCCTGAGAGTCGTGCTGTGAAGGCTCTACGCTTAAATCAGTGAGTGCTCTCAGCTGTGGTTGTGAAATACACTACCATTCAAAAGTTTGGGGTTGTATTTTGTAAAGAAGTCTCTTATGCTCACCTAGGCTGCTTTTATTTGATCAAAAATACATTTAAGCAGTAATATTGTGTAATATTTGCTAATTCGTGGCATGTCTTAATTATCGTAGTCTCGAGCTGACAACATGTGATGTTAAATTCGGAGCTGTTCACATACTCTGATTGGCAATTATGCGTTTCTATGGAACCACTATCAATCAACACTAAATAAATCTACAGCAGTCAGGTAGTACAGCGGTCATGTGATACAAGTAGGAGATCTTACAAGCTGTAATTATGAGCTCTAGGAGGATATGAAGTTGAAATTTTGTAATTATGGTAATTAGGACATGGTGTCAAAAAGGGAAACAATAATTTTTTTGTGGAAACCATGATAAATTTTTTTTTCACCAATCCTTGATGACTTGAAAGCTCCAAAGATCTGTATTTAAAATTGAAATAGAACTTTTAGAAACATTATCAATGTCTTTGATGTCACTTTTGAACTTCATAATGTGATATAAAAGCTGAATACAAGTATTCATTTCTTTTCTGAAACACTACTGCATTTATCTTTTTAAATGTAGTGTAAATAATTCATGGATAAGTATGCATAGCATATCTAGCTGGCAGGATAAAGTCACATTGGCCAAAAATGACTTTTTTTTGCCCCATTAAGTGTCATTTAAATTGTTATTCATCAATGTATCCCAGCTCTCAGTGGATTAAATCAGAGTCACTTATAACTAATCCCTCTTTCTGCAGCATGTCTGTGACCCAGGCTATGGAGTGGCTGATTGAGCATGTAGATGACCCCATGGTTGACACGCCTCTCCCGGGACAGGACACGCCAGGGGCAGGGGCCGGAGCCGCTGCAGCCCTATCCCCCGTCCCAGTCCCAGCACCTGCCCCTGGTCTTTCCGCTACAGTTTTTGGAGCCCGTGCCCGTCTTTCGTCCCAGGCCAGCATAGAGGAGGCCAAACAGGACGAACTGACAGAGATCTTTAAAAGGATCAGAAGGAAAAGAGAGTTCAGGCCTGACTCACGGGTGAGTGTCATGAGGGTGTCATGAGAAACAAGAGAAGAATAGTTGCTTTTTAAACCCAAACGTTACTAGTGTCCTGGTGCACTTACATACGTACTATGCCAACAGCCATTTAAGAATTTTAAGCGTCTAGTTCAGGATCTTTGTAAAGCCTGCAGTGATTCACATAAAATGTTGCTGTGGTATAATGTATTGTCTTGTCTGTGTGTTTGTGAGCAGGCAGTGATTGCGCTGATGGAGATGGGATTCAATGAGAAGGAGGTGGTTGACGCCCTCCGTGTCAATAATAATCAACAGGATGCAGCTGTATGTAAACATTCAATGGATCATATAAAATCATGTATATTGTGTTAATTCATGTATATAAGATATTTGTCAATTGAGATACTAACTTCTAACTTAAGATACGAATTAAAATGTAAAACCTCTATTCTCACACAGTGTGAATGGCTGCTAGGTGACAGAAAGCCCACCCCTGAGGATCTGGACAAGGGCATTGATACCAACAGTCCACTTTTTCAGGCCATTTTGGAGAACCCTGTCGTACAGCTTGGTCTCACAAATCCCAAGACTCTTCTAGGTAACGTCTCTCCCTCTATACTAAGGATGTGCCTGAAGCCGAATACCATGTTTGGAAAGGAAATGACACTTCTACTGAGCCCCTAAAGGAACATGGTGATGGGAAAAAAATATACATATTTTAATGGATTGGTGTTTTCTCGCAATTATATAGTTGGGTAATTATATTGTATATAATGTGTGGGCATCAGGGAGAGGCTATCAATATACTGGAAATTGAAATCGCTTTTGAATACACTCGCGCTTTTTTCTTTCACTTTCGAATTCGTGATTACGCGTACTTTGTGCATTGGGAGCGGTGGTACTGACCACACTTTTTACAAGATAAGATATTTGTCAATGGCGCTCAGAATCTGTTGCACACCATATCGCCCAAAATTGTCCTGTCAATTGTCCTTAACCATGTCCTTCTAAGGCTCCGTAGAGTGTGTTGTTTATTTTCTGTGCCTTTTATGAATTTGGATTTAGGCTTCGGGGACATCCCTACTCTATACTCAAATCATCTTCTTCTTTTGAAATGTTTTGGTTGCAATTTATTTTGATGTTTCGCTTTAGACATTCTGTTGACTACAAGTAACGTTGCATCTACATGTCAAACTAACTCTTCGTTTAGAATATTAGTTGAGCATTTGTAGATCGTTAAGGGTAGGGTTAATAGATTAAGGTGTTTTTAGGGTTAGTAGAATAGGTTGACATAAATGCCTATAAGTTGCTTATATTTAGTAGAATGTCAAAATAAGCCGTGTTAGCAGATATTAAGCCATAGATGTAAGGTGTGGCCCCTTTAAGAGCTGTGCGCTGCGCTACTCGTTGAACTGTCGGCGGTATTGTATTGTATGTGCAGTGTGCCTCGAACACCCCTTTTACTTTCTATGCGAACACCCCATTGTATGCAGGTAATTCCTGTTTGATGCTAATTTTTAGCTTATTTTGTTTATTAAGTAACGAGTACACGAGTTCGATTTGGGAATAAAGTGCGAGTTGTGAGATGCCATGCCAATCGCCTCTGTGAGTCTATCTGGCCTCTGCATGCAATAACTTCAGTTGTGTGCTATCCCTATTCTTCCTGAAGCAACCGTTAACTGTAGCCTACTTCATTTTCTTTGCGGGGACATCGCCTTCACCTGCCATCATGTCTATCGGCTCGCTTTCAGGTTGAGATTTCCGCGACTGCGCAACTGGGTAAAAGGGTTGCCAGGTTGAGGTGACAAACAGGTTGAGATTGTAAATGGTCTGTGAATTGTGTGAATATACTGCATTTAATCAAATCTGGCAACTGGTCAACATTAGACAAACATATTGGTTCGATTATTCATAAAGTAGTTTGGGCCATGCAAATTACAGGAGTTTCCCAGGAGAAATAACAAACCGGGAGGGGTCCGGGAGATGGGGCTAAAAAACGGGAGAAACCCGGCAAAAAACGGGAGTGTTGACAGGTATGTATTAAGCAAACAGTCTACTAATACTGTTATGAGAGTTAGACAACAAATAGGTGCAACCTTACAATAGTCAACAGAATGTCTAAAGATGACCATAAAATTAAAGTGTAACTGGGGCCGGTTGCACCAACTGTGCGTAAGTTACAACTTAGCCTAGTTTTGACGTAAATGGGCACTAAGTTACAACTTAAAGGTGCAATGTGTAACAAAGTTGAGTATCTATTAACAGAAATGCAATATGACATCCATAACTATGTTTTCAGTGGTGTATAAAGAACTTACTTAATTAACCGTAATGTTTTTATTACCTTAGAATGAGACATTAATAGCTCCATAACCGCGGGAATCCCCTTCTATGAAGGTCGCCATGTTGTGACGTCATATTCCTACCGTAGCCGAACGCGAACACACAGCGCTACAGAACGCGTTTCATCACTACCTTGAAAGAGAAGTAGCGGAAAGCTAGCCTTACACTCCGTGAGTAGTGACTTTTCCCTTGTGAGTGGTGTAAAATATGTAGTTGGGATTGTTTCATGTAACTTAGTTCTCCCTCGCTGTGTTATGGGTTTGTTATGTTGGGGATAGTGCTGTTACGTTCGTGAGACAGCTGATGATTAGTATTCATGTCATTGACCGTAAAACAGTACGTTACAGGAATCACTAACCCGTCGATAGAGACTTTTACTAAAGTCTTTTATCACTAAATTCGATCGCGAAGATTTTTCAAAATCAGAAAAAAAAGCCTATTGTGTGTAGTAAATAGTATCTATGGGATGCGGAGATGACATGATTGTAACAGCGCGCGCAGTTCCGACCTTTGGACTCATGCGGACGAGTCCCAGCTCAGCCACAGTAACAGCTCATATTAGCCAGCTAAACTATTACTACCCTGTTAGAAAAAATATATAGCTGCTCCCTCGCTGTATTATGGGTTTGCTACAGTATGTGGGGAGAAATGTGCTGCTGGTTACGTTTGTGAGACAATCAGCTGATTAATATTATTTTATTAAATTATATATTAAAACCCTTGATCCTCACCTGACTATGGCTTTGTAAACAGTATTCATGATGTGGTTTATAATGGACTGTGGTACAGAAACAGTGACAATGTTACACACTCTTGGCTTACTCTGGCTATTCTCTGCTGTCTCAGCCGACGAGATGTTTGTCCCGTTTTAGCAACCGTAGCTTCTTCGAAAGGGAGGGGTGAGCAGTGGGCTGAGCCCTTAGTGCAAACCTGGTGCAAACTCGCAACCGAACCACTAGATGTCGCTAAAAATCACACATTGCTCCTTTAAAGGGCATAATGCAGGTTAGAGGACCCAACGAGTCAATGCATAGAAAAACAATGTAGGAACTAGATTTTCTTTAAAATATACTTATAAATACGCTACAGAAGCTTCTGGAGTCGTTTTTGTGAGAAATGTTTACTTCCGCGTCTGAAAATGGGCATGGCGGGCGTGACGCAATGAGCGGGAGAGCGGCCGATTCACTCAACAGGAAAACAATGGATCGCAATGACATTTCGGACGCTGAGGAAATACTCGTATGACGGATCAAGCCATAAAGTTATGAGCCTGCTATGCTAAAGAGAGCTGGACAGGCCAGGATAATGTTAGACAGAATGGTCAGAGACAAAGTTGTAGTGTGAGGAGAACCAGTGGAGAACAGGACAGGTGTCTTCTGGTGAGAGACGTGCTTATAGATATACACGCTCGCTAACGATATACACTGTGCTCACAATACTGTATAGATTATTATGATCCTATAACAGGCCAGCAGACATTATGTTTAGGGTAGGTTTATACTATTAAATGTATAAAAACTTTACTAGAGTATTTCTATTGTACTAAAAGCACTAATGTTAAAATTTGAATCCATATTTTTCACCTGGGTTAAAACATAAACAGAAAATTAAAGATTTGAGTATTTAAACTCAATTACAAGTTGCCTCTGTTTAGGGCATGACATGACTAAGTTACCTATATATCACACTATTTGATGCCATTGGTATAGTATATGACGATCAATGTTCTTGCTTCGGCATCTCATGTTGATCGCCAGGATGATAATCATTTGATCTGAAGTAAACGCTACACACGACCGCGTTTTCCGAAGCCGATGCGGAAGAGAAATCCCGTCTCTTCACCTGCTCAAACCGCACCAGGAAAGAAAGATATAGGCTATAGCACCGTCCCTTTTCTTGTAATGGAAACTTGTGGACTCGACCTTGAAGTCCTGACAGGCCTGAGTTTATGCAACCTCCACAAACACAATAATTTACCATGACGATGATAAATTAAAATACAAAAAGTACCGAAAGCACACTGACAGACGACCGCGCTCACTGAATACCAGCCTACTCTGCACTGAGCCGAGGCTGCGGCTCCCTGATATTACGTCAAATGACACGATGTTGAAAAAAAAAGCCGTTTTTACTAGCAGTCCAAGAAACGCTCACTTTATCTACTAAATTAGTGCCCGTATGTTGTTTTAAAACATTTAAAATCCTGCATTAACTTTTCATATGTTATTTTCATACAAGGTTATCTATTAATTTAGATTTTTTTTTTTTACCTGCAATATGCTCTTTAATACGCTCTACTAAATATTTTTCCGTTGCACCATTAAACTTAGTTTAAACGTAACTCAACGTTCCAACTAAATATTTACGGCAGCCTCCGATCAGGAGTAATGGTTGGAATAAAATATCAGATCGATGAACTGCATCATAAGCTCTTCTTTTACCTGACAGACTTCAATTCTTTACACACATATGACAATGCTGACATTTACACTCACTTACATTTTAAGAGAGAGAACATTATGTGAAAAGATTACTTTGTTAGCACGGACCCTTCCTAAACAGCCCCGCTGTGTGCATTGGTACATGTTGTGCATGTCAAATAATCAATAAACAAGTTACATAATTTCTTGTTTTTTTAATCAATATTATTCATTGCTGCTTATTAATTTCATTTCAAATACAGTTTCTGAATGTTATTCATATATAAAAACACTTATGTTACTCATGATCAAGTATCTTATTGAATGGAAACTTATTTTTACCGTTAGTAACGTGAGGCAAAAGAAGTTAGAATGAAGGAGAAACTGAAATTCACGGCATTTCCACACAACTTCTGCTCACGCATTTGAAGGCTGCTATAGGTTCATCGAGGCTAAACGTCATATTATGCGACTACGCATTACTTTACGGAGAGATTACGACTTACTAGCTACGTTCTACCTTACGAACAAATGGTGCAACGGAATAAAGTAAAGAGTTAGTTACAAACTAGCTAGTAGTTACTAAGCCTCTGGTGTGGACTTTACGTTACAATTTAAGAAAGAACTTACGAACGGCTGGTGCAACCCTACCCTGTTGTTTAATTTATAAAGATTTGCCTCAACATGTCAATTCAATGAAGAGTGTCTATGAACAATTTTATTGTTGATTCATATTTTACCCCTTCAAACTATTTTTTTTCTAGTTTCTTCAGTGTACTTTACTGTTGAAAAACAAAGATGTTTCTGGATGATCAAAACATATAATTTCAAGGTTTTCTAGTCTTTATTTGGCTCCATCCATTTTAGTCATTTACTGTATGACATCCAGTTTTCCAGTTTCTACATCTGAAAGGTAACCCCAGACCATTGTGCCTGATGGCAAGATGATGTTATCTGGGTGTTGGGCTCTCTGTGGTTTGTGGTAAACATAGTGCTTTGCTTTTAAGCCAGAGTGCTCAAGTTTCACTTCATCAGACCAAAGCAGTTACTTCCAAAGCCTTTCAGAATTTGTCACATGGCTTTCACAATCTCCAGAATTATGTTGGAGTTGCTCAAAAGTGGCTTCCTTTCTAGCCACTCACACAAAGAGGAATTGATCTTTGAAATGCTGAAAACATGGCTGATGTCTGCACAAAAAAGTTCAATTTAAGGCCAAAAGCTCTGCAAGTGACCTCTTGGTCCCTTCTCTTTCAGTTCTGTCTGGTTGCTCCACTTACTAAGCTGCCTTGAAGATAACGTATAATATTTCTATAAAGACACACTAGATAAGTGTACAGTGCATTCTCTTACAGTATAACCTTACACCAGCACCACAAGAATTAATTTACTTTCACTTTTAACATGTTGTCTTCATTAATATGATAATTTGTTCTTTTGCATTGCCTATTACTATATTATTATTTGTTCAGTTATTCATACAACCTCTGATGCACTGATTGTGAACTAAAATAACATGCACACTTAGTGCACTAAACAGTATCTGCTTGTTTTTGTACACTATAATGCAGTTTAATGTGTTCTGAAAGTACAGCAAAAAGGTTTGGCTTGGACTTCAGCTGTGCCAGGATGCATTTCTGTGTGCAGTTTGCATTTTCTCCCCATGTTATAAGTGGGTTTCCTCAATGTGGAAGGAGTTGTATACTTTTAAAAAACACTTTTGCGGATAATTTACTCACCCCCATGTCATCCAAGATTTCCATGTCTTTCTTTCTTCAGTCGAAAAGAAATTAAGGTTTTTAATAAAAACATTCCATGATTTTTCTCCATATAATGGACTTCATAAATTATTATTTTCATGTTGAAAACAGTCGTGTACCATTTTTTTCGATGAATAGAAAGTTCAAAAGAACAGCATTTATTTAAAATATAATCTTTTCTAACATTATAAATGTCTTTACTGTAACTTTTGATCAATTTAACTCATAAACGTATTTTCTAATTTCTTTCCCCCAAAAATAAAAAAAGAATTTTTACTGACCCCCAACTTTTGAATGGTAGTGATTAATGTTACAAAAGCTTTCCGTTTCAGATCAATTCTGTTCTTATTGAACTTTCTATTCATCAAAGAATCCTGAAATAAAAATGTAAAAAAACTGTTTTCAACATGGATAATAATCATAAATGTTTCTTGAGCATCATATTATAATAATTTCTGTAGGATCATGTGACACTGAAGACTGGAGTAATGATGCTGTAATAAATTACACTTCACTATATATTCACATAGAAAACCGCTGTTTTAAATTGTAGTAATATTTCACAATATTACTGTTGTTTTGTATTTTTTATCTAATAATTGCAGCCTTGGTGAGCAGAAGAGGCTTCTTTTAAAGGGTTAGTTCACCCAAAAATGAAAATTATGTCATTAATTACTCACCCCCATGCTGTACCAACCCCGTAAGACCTTCGTTCGTCTTCGGAACACAAATGAAGATATTTTTGATTAAATTTGAGAGCTGTCTATCTATCTATCTATCTATCTATCTATCTATCTATCTATCTATCTATCTATCTATCTATCTATCTATCTATCTATCTATCTATCTATCTATCTATCTATCTATCTATCTATCTATCTATCTATCTATCTATCTATCTATCTATCTATCTATCTATCTATATGTATATAATTGTGATTTAATTAAAGTGCCTCTGGATAAAGTAAAGAGACAAACTCTCTCATTTATAGCATTTAGTTATTTTGTAATAAATGTAGTGTTGCTTTCATGTGATTATACTTTTTGCTTTGAAGTCCAAGACCATTGTTGAATCATTTAGAAAAACAAGGATGTGGCTGAGGCATGTTTTTCTTGGCTTTGCAGCGTTTGAGGACATGCTGGAGAACCCGTTGAACAGCACGCAGTGGATGAACGACCCTGAGACAGGTCCCGTCATGCTCCAGATCTCCAGAATCTTCCAGACACTCAACCGCACGTAAAGCACACCTCATCTCTGGAGCAGCCGGAACCACAGAATAGGGGAAAAGGTCAAACATTTATAAGAGTGTGTGTGTATGAGTGAATGTGTGTATGTGGCATAACTGTTGTTTTAAGTAAAGTCACAGAAAATGAATGTAAAAAATACATTGATGACATTTCACACCATTATACAGAGGAAAATATCTATTTATAACTCCACACAACACTTGTACAAAAACAATATAAGCGGTAACTTAATGATAAATTGCTAACTTCATTAATTAGCCTAGTTTTTTATGTTTTAATAAGATTTGTTTTAATTATATTAAGCACATGCTTTTTTGATATCATTTCTCACACACAAAAAGAAAAAAAAAAGAAAAAACATATCCTAGAAACACTTTTGTATGTTTCTTGTGCTCAAAGATCAAATTACAACAAAATTATACAACACTTCACATGGTACATTGGTCACAACTGAATGTTACTACAGGGAGATAAACAATGCATATTCAGCTATATTTATTATTGTTTTAAAATCTTAACACTTTACGTATTAGGTTGTAAGTTCCTTCCAAAAACATAAACTGAACGTACGGTGGAAGGGAAAGCAAGCACCAGCAATTTAAAAGGCATTCAAGCTTTGTGGTTTCTTTAACAATACAGATGTTTCTGTGATGTTGTGGATGTTACACAATAGCAATTTGCAGTCCCTTACTGACATAGATATGTGATAGATATTGAAATCTAACCTGATCCCTTTGTTCCTCTTATCTATTTCATTCTTCTGATCTATAAACCAACTATTCAGCTGGAAACTGTACAAACGGATGCGACTCAGTTCTGATTCTGTTGGTTTAGAACAAAGATGGTATACATGAGTTGTGGATCTTTAGCTTAGTTTTATCTCAGTAGCTCCTGCATCAGGGGTTTTCCAGTTGAAGTATTACAGTACCGTTTTATCCAATGTCATCATGATCTCACTCACAGCCCTGCGCACGTTTAATGTTAATGGAGGCTGGACTATTTTAGTTTGTACTAACCATAATAAAATGGCTTTTTTCTTTTATGAATCGGTTCTACTACAGTACATCCGTTTCTACAGTATGTGTAAGTCGGGTGTGTTTAATGACAAGTATGAATTATGAGCTTAGTGTGATTGCAGTTCTCTTATGTCACACTTTTTACAGTGCACTTACTACTTTTTGCACAGGAAATTCAGACTGAATTCACAACATTGTGATGTACTCTTTTATTTTAAATTATCTTGAAATTCCCTGGCTTAGGTGAAATTCAGGCATTGGGATTTCTTAAAGAAATGGCTAAGTTTTCAGTCAGAATCAAGATTAAAAATGTTATTTATATGATTCTGTTATGCATCAGATAAATATACTACACAAATGTGGTCATACCAAACATCAATTTTAGATTCATAGATAATTGTGTGAATTAGAGGATGAAATATGTTGTTGTTTTTTTTCTTTTTTCTTTTTTTTTTGGTCAAGCGTGGAGTGTTTTCATTCAATATTTGAATCGTGTTGGTGTGAAGTGTGTGCTCAGGGGTTTCTTAGCCATACCGGGCAATTATCTGCTATAGTAATGCCTACTTTATCAATACAAATAACAGTAGCTTAGTGATTGCATTATCAAAGAACTCTATGAATATATCTGAAAACTTAATCTTTAAATGAAAACTTGCTATCCTTGTGTGATTTATTTATTTTGAGGCCAAATATAGTCAATCATGAAACCATCCCTAGAGAGATTACTGTACTGTATGTCAATACCATTTTAGATAACCTCACCTGGTACACTATGTTCACTTCACTGTCTGAGTGGCTTCTAATGTACTTAAAGATTATGTACTTCAACACACAATAAGATTATGTTCTTCTTTTTTTTTTGGTATTGAAAGAGGTAGCTTATATTGTTTTGGATGACTAGAGAGTAAAGGCTTCTATGCAATTCAATTTCTTTTTTGTTGCCTCAACAGAAAAACAACAGGCTTCAGTATCATGATGCATTTGTAATATATGAGTATTTGATGTGCACTTTCATATCATATATTTTTTAAATTTGAATCAAATGTTGGTTTCATCATGGGTAAGCTCTGTTATGTAGAAAGTGATATATGATTTTAGGATTTTATTTTTGATGGTCATTCATTTACTATTTAGAAATGCTTATATGGTTGAACATATATTTTGGAAACTGAATTGTCAACACCTTGAAGGAATAGTTCACTTACCTAAAAATGAAAATTCTGTCACCATTTACTCACAAAAGAAGGTATTTTGGTAGCCAAACAGTTCTTGGACCCCATTGACTTCCATTGTTTTTTTTTTTTTTTTTCTGCTATGAAAGCCAATGGCATTCTTCAAAATATCTTCTTTTGTGTTCAGCAGTATAAAGAAATTTATACAGATTTGAAACTCGAGGGTGAGTAAATGACAGAATTTTCATTTTTAAGTGAACTATTCCTTTAAAAAGTGTCAGATTTGTTTTCTCCCTCATTTGAAATAAGGTTATCAGGTTACAAAGGTTATGGTGAAATGTCTTGAATGTTTGGTGCTCTTGTGTTACCATTTTACTTTTGTGTCCTTGCTCCGTGTACAATTTCACATAGAGCCCCCACTGTCGGTGAGCTGAAATGTAATTATTCTCAATCCAATTGTTGAAAAGTCTTTCATGACAAATAATTAAAAAAAAGTTTTGAAATCTCTGCTTTTTCTAATTATTATTAATATCCTCTGCATGTTGCAGTCAAGTCAATATACTTCAGAAGTCTGACTCTGAACACAGCAAAACGTCTTTCTTTGCCTGCACCAAAGCCTAATATTTTTCAACCTCCCCCAAAAACAACATTCCCACATAACCTGTTTTACTCAGTTAGGCTTAATCATACTAATTTCAGTGTTCATTTAAGTATTATTTGTTTTTTATATTTTGAATTATAGGCCATTTTCATTTTAGATATTTTAATCGTGAATTTGAGCAATTTTATGTGCTTTTATAATTTTTTACTTTTTCTCTAGATTTCATTTAAGTTTTTCATCTAATATTTCTATACTTTTTACTTCAGCTTTTTACTTCTTTTTACTTTATTTCAATTACAGAAAATGAAAACTAAAAAAAAATATTTTAATAGTTTTAGTTAACAGAATGCTGGTGAAATACTCCTTATACATTAGCGGATGCATGATGGTTACAGACAAATAGTGAGATGTCACTTATGACCCTGTATATATATATATATATATATATATATATATATATATATATATATATATATATATATATATACAGTATATATATATATATATATATATATATATATTAAATAAAATAAAAAACAAGATTAAATAAATAAAAATTTAGATATTTAGATTTAATATTTATAATACCTTAATATGTTCCTGTCTCATAGTCACATTTATCAGAGTTAGGTTGAAAACAGCTAAACCTACATTTTGCAATGATATAAACAAACAAATGTATGTTGTTCCAAACCTGTATGAGTTTCTTTCTTCTGTTGAATTACAATTAAGATATTTTGAAGAATATCAGTAACATAGTATTTTTTTTTCCCTAAGGATGTCAATGGCGACCATCAACTCAACTGTCTGGTTGACATTCTTCAAAATATCTTTGTAGTTCAACAGAAGAAAGTAACAGGTTTGTAACAACATAAGGGTATAAGAGTAAATGAATGATGACAAAATGTTTATTTTTGGGTGAATTAACCCTTTAAATCAGCATTATCAGAGATTATAATACATTATAATACATTCTCTGGTATTATGTTCATGTGTGATTACAAATCGTGGACTGCACATATCTAACGCTGCTTTCACCCGCTTCACAACAGCAGCAGCGACTGCGCACATGTACCGCATCTTTGACCCTCTGCAGTACAGTAGTTAGTTCGCGTGCGCGAGAAATAGACACATCACTCGCGCGCCAACATGATCAGCTGTTCTAGTCTCCTATCAGGAGACTATTTTTAATCATCAGAGTTTGGGCCTGTATTCAAACAACAAAGTAAGTTTTGCAGGCCATGTGATAATAATCAGGCAATGCTTTAAAATGCATACAAGTGTCAAACGTGTGCTTGCATCCAAATCCTCCAAAAAGTCCTGCACACAGACAACTATCAGCAGATTCTTCACAAGTGCAAGCGATCAATCTCAACCAATTGACCGACCCGGGATTAACTGCCTAGACCAACGCCATGAGGACAGAGGAAAGGTAAGAGCTTTATATATTCAGAACAGATAGCTTGTTTACTTTGTAAACAATCTGCACTCCAATCATACAATAGAGTCATATCAACAATATGCATTGCATGCACGAAGCTTTTGCTGTTTCAAAGCAGCACCGACTGAAATGTAAACCTGTTCTGATTTAGAAAAGGTTATGTGATGGAGGAATGTCCTCAGGGAAACGACCCAAACTCTCTCACAATGTGGAGGAGGAGAAAGATAAGGAGTGCATGCTGACCCCCAGCACCTGTAAGGACATATGCACCATGCACGGCATTCTTTCATTATGTTTATTGTAGTGTTTGTTGTTGTCAGCTGATTTGTTTACTGCATTGCACATTTCCCGTTAGAACAGCTTGTTTATGCTGATCTCATAAGATGTAAAAATGTGTTTTCTGGTATGGCATTTACACTAAGCAGGGCTCAACAACAGATTTGAAATGGATCTTTTCACCGACCCACCATTATTTTTTATATAGTTTTTGTTTTAGCCAATTTTTTTATGTCAGAAAGGCTTTACACACACAAACAAAGTTTAATTATTACAGTTGTAATGTTGTAACTATGCTTTTTAAACTACACTTCACTAAACAACACTGTACATAACGTTCGAAAAGGAAATCTTTTGGTTTGTATTGTATGGTATAAAAAACAAGTG
Source organism: Pimephales promelas (assembly GCF_016745375.1). The sequence goes on from NW_024121987.1 coordinate 2,336,420, forward strand.
CATGATCAGCCTAAGATGCTTGTTTATGCTGATTTCATAACACTAAAAATGTATTTTCTGGCATTCACACACTAAGCAGAGCTCAAGTTATTTTTTACTGACCCGTCTTAAAAAATATTTTTTTTGATGTTTTTTCTCTGTATCTGCTTTTTATCTTTGTATCTACGTTTGTCAGACAGTGTCATGGTTTGTTTAAAAAACAAAACAGTTTTAAATCAGTACATTGAATTCTACAGTTGTAATGTACCTCAATAAAAGCTTTAAAATATAAAAAACCTGTTCTAATTTAGAAGAGGTTACGTGATCGATGAATGTCCTAAACGTGATAGTGTATATGTGCAGGTAAATATACAGTACTTAGGCATGTTAGTATTTTCACCAGATATTTTATATGCCAGTTATTTATATCTTTTGGTGTAATGTGTCGGTTGGAAATATCAGTTTACATTTCCAAACATTCCTTTTTCCATTAATGCTTTCTTATGTGCAATAGATAAGATGGTATCTCCCAGAGCCAGTGTCAGCCATGCCACCCTGACAAGGCTTAAAGATTTCAGCTGCCCAGGGAATTCAGAGATCCGAGTCTCCGATCAGGGCATGGAGATGGAGCCTTCAAACTCTGGAAAAGCTGAGAGATCTGCCATGCAGCAATATGATAATATCACGAAGAACAGGTCATCTGAATTGGTGGAAGAGGTCAAAGAAGAGCCTACTAAGATCAAGCAGGTTTGATTTTATAAGCAATACATGTATGAGTTGCCCGTCGAAAGAGTGTTCTTTGTCTCAGCTTTTATAATTGCAGAGACCATTTTGCAAGATGTAATCAACACTGGTCCAGAAACACTTCCTGTTTCAGTTTGTAACTGTTTTCTTTATTTCACATGCAAAGAAAATATCTTAAAAATGTTTGTTTAACTTTTTGATTCAATTTTATATGTTCTGTTAGTTGTATTTTATCCCAGCTTTTATGTAGTGTTAAAAAACTGAAACAGGAAGTGCTTCTGGACCAGTGTTGTTTACATCTTGCAAAATGGTCATACAAAAGGCTCATCTAATCACATTATAAGAGTAATGAACTGAAGACACAAATGCTTGCCATTCACACATGATGTTTTTCCTCTTTCTGTTTCCAGGAGTTTTCCTTTAGTCAGTTTTCTAAGAATACTGCGATCGGGAAAAGTTCAGAAGAGCCTGGCGTTCCCAACAGGAGAACAAAGACCATATACACTCCTCTAGAAGTACAGTACATGGAGATCAAGAAGCAACATGTGGACACGGTGCTTTGCGTTGAGTGTGGCTATAAGTACAGGTTCTTTGGTGAGGATGCAGAGGTAAGAACTAGAGCAGGCCATCACAATTATCAGACATTGGGTGATGCATTATGATATATATATATATATATATATGTATATGTATTTCCTACTATATGTTACCCTCCATTGAAAGACTATTCCACCAAATATTTCAAGCTATAGAGAGGGGAGAACAATTATTTGAAACACTGCCAATTTTGCTGGTTTTGCCATTTACAAAGCATGTAGAAGTCTTTAATTTGTATCATAAGTAATCTTCAAGTGTCAGTGACAGAATCTAAAACAAAAATCCAGAAATATTTGATCACCTGCCAACCAGTAAGAATTCCCGGCTCTCACAGACCCGTTTATTTCTAAGCCCTTCTGTTCTCCACTCATCATGACCTGTATTAATTGCACCAGTTTGAACCCGTTACCTGTATAAAAGACGCCTGTCCACACACTCAATCAAACAGTCTCCAACCTTTCTATAATGGCCAAAACCTGAGAGCTGTGTAATAGTGTTGTCACAATACCAAAATTATTGTTTCGATACCGATATCAAGTCAAGAATTGCGATTTGGATACTTTTCCTGAAAAGGCGTTTCACATGCACCACCTTTGCGTAGGTCTGTGCTCTTTAAATGCTGAAATAACCTAATATAAATCAATCACTGACAAACAAGCAAATGCTCTGATTATAATCATTTAGCCTATAGATCATTTTAGCTGATGTTTTGTATGCTTTATTTTTGCAGCTTGCAAATTATTAATGCTATCTATGAAAGTTGGGGGGAAAGTTGTACACCTTATACATAAATAAATAAAACATTTCCAGTTAACTAGCAGAGCATTCATTTCTAAGAGACTTTATTCATTAATTAAGAGATCTGGCGCTAAAATCTTTTGTTTTTAAATCTAGTGGAACGCTCTTTTTCGCTAATATCAGTTGCATGTATACAGGTATACAGGCAACATGTCTTTTGCGGCTTGCGCAGTCGCGCACCATCGTCTCTCAATGCTCACTTCAATCTATCGCAGTTGCGGAGACTATTCTGCACAGTTTGACCAGCGGGGAGCGTCTGCACACCAGTCCGCCGGATTGTGTTGCTAAGAACTTGTATATGTATAACTATCAGACTGACCCTCGCGGCCTCAGAACACTAGCCATCTCGCTGTAGTGTTTGTCTCATGACAGCTACAGCTTCTTTGCTGCATGCATGAGGAGAAAAAACACAAACGTCCATGGGGAGGCACTGTAAGCGTGCTTTGCACACGCCAACATGAAATACGTCTCTTCCAAATCTGGAACGCTTGGTCATTCATAAAAGTATCGATACTAATAAATTTAGGTATCATGAGGTTTTTAATTTCTGTGAATCGCAATACTTTTGAAGTACCGGTCCACTGTGCAACACTACTGTGTAAGGACATCTGGGATAAAATTGTAGACCTGCTCAAGGCTGGGATGGGCTACAGGACAATAGGCAAGCAGCTTGGTGAGAAGGCAACAACAGTTGGCGCAATCATTACAAAATGGAAGAAGTTCAAGATGACGATCTGTCTCCCTCGGTCTGGGGCTCCATGTAAGATCTCACCTTGTGGGGAATCAATGATCATGAGGAAGGTGAGGGATCAGCCTAGACAGCCCACGACAGGACCTGGTCAATGACCTGAAGAGAGCTGGGGCCACAGTCTCAAAGAAAACCATGAGTAACACACTACGCCATCAAGGTTTAAAATCCTGCAGCGCAAGCAAGGTCCCCCTGTTCAAGTCACCGCATGTCCAGGCCCGTCTGAAGTTTGCCGATGACCATCTGGATGATCCACAGGGGGAATGGTAGAAGGTCATGTGATCTGATTAGACAAAGATAGTCTAGATAGAGTTTTTTGGTCTAAACACCACTCACCGTGTTTGGATGAAGAAGGATGAGTACAATCTCAAGAACACCATCCCTACTGTGAAGCATGCTTTGGGGATGCTTTTCAGCAAATGGGACTGGACAACTTCACTGTATTCAGGGGATGATGAATGGGGTCATGTATCGCGGGATCTTGGCCAACAACCTCAGTAAGAGCATTGAAGATGGGTCGTGGTTGGGTCTTCCAGCATGACAACGACCTGAAACACACAGCCAGGGCAACTAAAGTGTGGCTCCTTAAGAAGCATATCAAGGTCATGGGGTGGCCTAGCCAGTCTCCAGCCCTGAACCCAATAGAAAATATTTGGAAGGAGCTGAAAGTCCTTGTTGCCCAGCGACAGCCCCGAAACCTGAAGGATCTGGAGAAGGTGTGTATGGAGGAGTGGGCCAAAATCCCTGATGCAGTCTGTGCAAACCTGTTTAAGAACTACAGGAAATGAATGAACTCTGTAATTGCAAACAAAGGTTTCTGTGCCAAACATTAAGGAGAACTCCGGCGCTAAATAAACCTTTGGTCTAATTAAACATTGGTACCTAGTCAATCGTTCTCTGAGATTTGTTTTCATGATAATCGAATGTAAAGAGTTTTATCTCTAAAAACTTTTTAGCGTATAACGCTAGTACTGGGGGCATTTACTAAGTAAAAAAAAAATCGCTAGTTTATACCACTAACAAGACTTAAAATAGCCCCACACTAACACAGTAACATAATGAGGGTCCCTACATGCAAAACGAAGCATTGAGAACTTTGTAAGTGTACAGACCGTTTAATAAGAAGATAAGTTATAAAGACAGTTCACTTCGTGTATACATACAGGAGCCATCTTGGAAAACAGACTCGATAAGTCGGACCACGAACGCCGTTCATACAGTTCAGCTCACTCAGCACGATGTTCGTGGTTCGACATGTTGTGACTGTTTTCCAAAGATGGCGCCGCCTGTATACACGAAGTGGACTGTCTTTATAAAGTATCTTCTTATTAAACGGTCTGTACACTTACAAAGTTCTTTGCATGTAGGGACCCTCATTATGTTACTGTGTGTGGGGCTATTTTGAGCCTTGTTAGTGGTATAAACTAGCAATTTCTTTTTACTTAGTAAATGCCCCCAGTACTAGCGTTATACGCTAACATGTTTTTAGAGATAAAGCTCTTTACATTCGATTATCACAAAAACAAATCTCAGAGAACGGGTGACTAGGTACCGATGTTTTATTAGACCAAAGGTTCATTTTGCGCTGGAGTTCTCCTTTAAGGTCTGCTTTTCTGATGTGTCAAATACTTATGTCATGCAATAAAATGCAGATGAAATACTTAAAAATCATACAATGTGATTTTCTGGATTTTTTTTTTTTTTTTTTTTTTTTTAGATTTCGTCACTCACAATTGAAGAGTACCTATGAAATTACAGACTTCTACATGCTTTGTAAGTGGGAAAACCTGAAAAATCAGCAGTGTATCAAGTACATGTTCTCCCCACTGTATATTTCTCCAAATATTTCAAGAAAAAGTTTATTAAGAGATTTAAATTGTGCGGATTAATTCAAATCTTCTGAAGAGACAATCGTTTTATATGATAAACCGATTTAATTAACTCACAAAGAGCTCATTAAATATGATAAACAGAAGTTCAAGCGTGTTTGCTTGATGCAGAATTTTCATTTTTGGGTGAACTATCACTTTAATGTAATGGCATTTTCCCTACCACATTTTTTTTATAGATCGCTGCAAAGGAACTCAATATCACTTGTCATCTGGACCATAACTTCATGACTGCCAGCATCCCTACTCATCGCTTGTTTGTGCATGTTCGCCGACTGGTCTCTAAGGGCTATAAGGTCACTGATGTTCTCCTAATTAATATTATGCTGCAAATTTGTCATGTAGAAATAAGTAAATCTGTGTAACAACAACACCCCATTTTATTTTTTATCTTCTGTTTTTTCGGTGAGTTTAAGAGTGTTTTCTTGCCTAATTTCTTAGGTAGGTGTTGTGAAGCAGACGGAAACTTCAGCCCTCAAAGCTTCCAGCACCAACAAGAGTTCTCTCTTCACACGGCAACTTCATGCACTTTACACCAAATCCACGCTTGTGGGAGAAGGTATTGTTTCTGCTCTTACTCGGTAGATTCATAATTGCCTTTCATTCCTGTTTTAAGCTTAATTTTAATATCTATGTTGTTGACCAGATTATTTAGCTGCAGTTTACAGATTTCAACTGTTTGATGGGTGTCGTACACTACTGTTTAACAGTTTGATAATTTTGAAAGTAGGCTCTGTTGCACACTAAGGTTGCATTTGTTTTATCAAAAATACAGCAAAAGCAGTAATGTTGATAACTATGTATTCTATTTTATGCTTATTCATGCACACACTATATCAAAATGTGTAATTCATGTTCAAAAAAGGAACGACAATAATAATAATAATAATAATGTTTACCTTTGTGCTGCGTTTTTACTTCAAAATGAACTATAGTATGTCTTTCTTTTAGTACATAATGCAGAAATCTGTCAAAACATATTAATCGTTGTGTTAGGGGGTAACAGTTTAGGACCCAAGGACCAAATGTTTGAAAGAAGACCTGGAGTCAGAATTATAATAAATTGAAGAAGTTTTACTGAAGATAGTTTGCAGTTTCGTCAACAGAAGTCAGCTTCAAGACTCACATGTTCGTAGGCACTTATTGTTACAAAGATAAAATACAGACTACAACCCTTTAGACGCGCAGCATAAATTCTAAACAGGAACGCGTCTAATTAAAGTACAGATATTTAGTGAAGATGAAAATTACAAATAAGCAAAGAATCGAAAATAGCCCTAGCTACTTGACAAATAGTAAACAGAGCAACAGGAGAACTTGCATGATCCGCGTGCAGGAGAACTTGCACATGTATCATGTATCTTGTATTATTGTATCATGTAGTTTTCCTGCTATCGCTTATGATTGGCTAAAAGTCTGCTCATCTGCGACACCAACTCCATCTGACTGCTGTGGACATGTGTATTTAGTAATGTCATGATGAGTGATTAGATGGAGTACATGCAGACTTAAGTTTTGTTTATTAACCAATTAGCCTATAAAATTTAAATGTTTGAAAACCTCCAAAACTGATCCTAAACCAACCCAAATTTTGTCCACCCGCTCAAATCAATTTTGATCCATGCAATCAAATTCGAAACCACCCAATCTGGCAACACTGCACATAATCGTTTAGAAATATTTCTAATGTGCTGATTTGGTCCGCATGAAACATTTCTTATTGTTATCAATACTAACAAGAGTTGGGCTGCTTAATATTTTTGTGGAAACTGATTCTTAGATGCAGCAAATTTAATGCATCACTGCTCAATTAAAGTATTAATTTCTTTTAAATCTTAGTGGGCACAACATTTTGAAGGGGATCAATTTATGAAATAGCTCCAGTATCTTTTATTTTTATTTTTTATTAGTAACCTACAGAACCCAAAATGAATGAATTCATTGCCTTGTTCTCAGATGTGAATCCTCTGCTGAAGCTTGGAGATTTGGAGCAGGCTGAAGATGTGGTGCAGGACAGTGGCAACAACTATCTAATGTGTGTGAGCGAGAGTTTTGACAAGCAGAGCAAGGAGTTGACCGTAGGGATGGTGGTAAGAAATCATTGTGGTAATTGGTAGTGTTGGGTGAGCTTTAAGGCTGTGACACACCACGGCGCCATCAAAAAAATATTGGTGACAAAAGCCGACTGTGTTGTCGCATCCTGTCGACTGTTTGAGTTTTATTAAAATTAACCATCGGTCATCATGCATTTAGATCATGATAACCACAGATAAAACCGGACATAGCCCTTATAGCACCTCACTATCATGGCAATATATTACTTTAATGTTTCTATAGTATTTATATGAAAAACTGTAGCCTAAATACATTATTAAATAATGTATTATATTTCATTAGTCCTTACATTGTCTACATTAGTAATATAATACAATTCAATATGTATGTCCCACATTTCATAGTGCAGTTAATATTAGTTGGCTAACGTTACAGTAAATCCGTGGTAAATGATGGGAATTTGTTGACGGAAAAGCCTTCTGACTGTATCGTTGCGCACAGTGTTCGTCAGCGCTGTTTAAACTGGTTTAAATCATTGAGACATTTGTGTTCTTCGCTGAATTCAAGCGCTTCTCACTGGATCTCGTGACCGAGGCTGATCAGAGTAAACTCATCTGCTCGTTTTGACTTTGAGGTGAGCGGATAAATAGTCTGTGTGGCGCGAACGGTTCAAATGAGTTTCGTTCTGCTTTTGGCACATAAACATTATCAAACATTTATCGAACTCTTGATATCGGTTTATCGCGAAAAATTACATCGGGAAAACTATCGTTATCGTTTTAACGCCCAGCCTCACACTCACGACAGCCTGATGTTGGCTGACGGCTGTCCGGCGGCTTGGTGTGTCTCGCCCTTACTTGGAATACAACAGAGAGTTTGGGTTGGTTAAGACAATCCTATATATTCATAACTTTTAATGCTCATTACTATAACCCTGTCTCTCTTTTTGAGTTCAGGTGGTCCAGCCAAGCATCGGGGATGTGATGGTGGACTGTTTTAAAGATAACATGGCCCATTCAGAGCTGGAGTCCAGGGTACTTAAAATACAACCTGTAGAGATCCTGGTGCCTTCAGACCTATCAGAGACGACTGAGAGGTTATTACACAACATTGCTCTGTCCAGGTACATGTTCATGGTGTATATGCATATTTTGTCTTTTTGTGATTGAATTATTTGTGATGCTGCATTGTAGATGATTTAATAATGGGGTTGCAACAACAAATTGTGTAATCATAATTGAAAAAAGTCGATTACTGTCTACTGATTAGTTGTGCATAGAAATTCTCCTTCAGTCACATTATTTTACAGCAGTGAATAATGCATTTCCATGAAAAAACACACCTGAAAAATAATGGAGGACACAGTGGTTTGCTGCGGTAAGAGTTACGCAAAAATAGCAATGCTTAATATTTAAATACTTCAAACAATGCAGCATGCCCTGGTGCTCTTGTAATATTTATTTCTGCATTTTTCTTCCTACCAGTTAAGACTTAGGGCCAGATTTACTAAAATGGGCAAATTAGTGTGTGCACAATTCCAAAGTTCTGCAGTTGTTATGACTTTAACAGAAAAAGACATTAAGAAGTTTAGTGCAAATATAGCTATGCAAAAACTTTACTTGCGTTTTTACACTAGTATGTTTTAAGTGTGTCCTATGAGGTTAGCAAAAGGTTTTCACTTGAACACTTAGGCCAAATACAGGATGTACAGTATGTGATGGAAGTAGACAAGTTCTCAAGTGCAAAGATGCAAATGTTGGTAATGGAACAGGCTTTTTGATTGCTTAAAGAACTTCCTCCATTTTTGATATAAGGCTATGCAAATTCTATTTTAAGATCACTTTAATTATGCAACCTCATAAACCTCCTCACATGTCAGAAACAGTAGCATAGTTTTCAATTATAATGTTTTGAATTGTGAATTCTACAAAATACAATTGCTACTTGGGGACTAGCAATTGTTCACTGTCACCACTAGATGTCAGTAAATGACTATCACCTCTTAACCGACATCTTTTTTTTTGAGGGTGGAAACATTTAAAGATTTTAAAAAGATGTATTTTGGTCATTTTCAGAATCTTGATGTCCACCTGTGCAGCACAGTTTAATGTATTAGAGCATGTGTGCTAACTTCTGAGCCACAACAATTCATCATCCTGTATGTTCTTATGTACACTGTTAAATGAACATACACTGACTGCAAATGATGTATTCTATCCTACCAAAGTGCACTATGTTTTTTGCTCCTATATGTTTACTGCCACATTAGGATACTTCAAACAGAGAAGAATTCAATGGCGGTGTGCTGCAAGTCTTGCAGTATTTCCCTCTTAGTTTAGCTTGAACTTCCTTCAAATACCCAGCCTGACTTTGTTGGCTGTTTCAATGCCTCTGGCCATGTAGACAAGGTTGCTTAACATGGCAAAGTAGAATGGATGGTATTCATTATGGCTGAACTGGTGCTGGTGCTTCATCACTTAGTTGAAGTGCCTGTGTTAAAGTGTTGTACACGGCTATTTACTGATACAGGAACATGTTTTTGTGGTTTTGCTGTGAAAGAAAAGCACGAGGATAACCCAGGGGGAATATTTATTTGTCATGATATAGTATCTAGATTGAATTCATAATGTTTTACAAAAAAAAAAAAAAAAAAAACGAATCTATATCTAAGACTGCTAAACAGCTTTTCCACTGGCTGACCCCACCACGTTTCTTCTTGAGTGAGTCTTGGAGCACCACAAAGTAATGTGTTACTCTATTGTCTTTGGATTTCCCAACTGACTGAAGTGAAATTTGGCTTGTTTTGAAGACAAATCTGCATCTTAACACATAACAGCACACCTGCAAAGCAGTCAGAAACACTTTGTCTGTCATTATTGGCACAGCTTTAGACTGATTAACATCTCTAGATGATTGTTTCTTCAGACAGATCTTAATCTACTCTTTAATGTTTTCACATTGAAGGGTGAAGGGTAAGTTGGCTGAAATCAGCAATAATACTAAGAGAACCACACTGGAGATTTACTACCTGCATGAAAAATGCTACAGAACCTTGTTCATTTATCCTGGAGTTTTTATTTCCATGCCTGTAATCATAGGCAAGATGTCTTTGTCAAATAAGGGTGATCTCATATTGGTGATCAGGCCATCCAAAGTTTCTCCAGAACACATCTGAGATCACAGCTAGTGTTCATTTCTGGCCTGGGCCACCCAACTTTACAGCAGCATCAGTTGCATGGTGATCCTCTGCTTATTCTTCTTATGGAATGCTCAGGAAACGTGATCCACCAAGACCAGGTGGACGTGCTCATTTCCCCTGGTGGTCACCAAGATCCATACTTGAGCTCAAAAGGGTGTCTCTTTGAGGGCCAGGAGCACCTTGACAACTGTCTAGGAAACTAGCATGTATGGACCTTAATAAAGTAATTAATCAATTAAAAAGGAATTTATACATGTATGGTATTACACTGTACCCATATTGGACCAGCGGTTTGGAAAATGGATGGATGGATAATTCAGCTGTGGTCTTCTTCATCTTCTAATACGATGCAGGAATTCAGTCGGCACGGCCCTCACAGTGCATTACGGGTATTCTCTAGCTGTTGAGTGTACAGTACATCCGTTATACCCTCGTTATTGTGGTGCATTATGGGGTTGAATGCTTGCACTCGACAATGTCCACTCTGGTTTTGGACACAACTACAAATGGACGTCCCTTCAAATAGTGCCCTATTTAAGGGTATAGGGGGTGATTTCAAAATATAGTCAAAGGCAGGTGTGTTGAAGCATGGCTGGATCTGAAATCTACAGAGAGCAGCCCTCCAGGAGCGAGATTGGACATCCCTGTTCTAAAGAAAGTCTTTTAAAACAGGTCAAATCAATTTCGTTTAGTTAGCACATCCCCACTTGCTCTCTTTTGTTGCACTGTGTCTAGCAGTATCTTAAATCAAGATTGGTCTTTCTTCAGGAAAATAAACCATGGCCATATCAAGATGCCTTTCTCTGAAGTCAGCTGCTGTAGTCATGTTCACCCAGCAGATCCAGTGCTGTGCAATCCTCAAACTGAAAGGTCATGTCCACTACACATTCATACTATAAAGATCATCACAAAGTTCTTTCCTCATCAAATGTAGTACCTACTCAGCAAGCAGTATGATATTTCAGGCTGGTGGTCATAACTCATCCTGGGGTGTTATTTTTCCTATTCTGGTTCGTTCCTCGGAAAAGAGGTTCTCCAATTGTAATTCTTGGTATCAATTGGAAAGAATGACTCCCCAACACCAAGATCCTTGAAGATGCTCACTGTAAAGATTGAAGAAACTCTGGGAATCTCTATCAGAGCTCCTGGCAGAAGAAAATGGCAGGAGGAACTAAGGACCCCCTCAAACAAATCTTAAAAGCATGTGGTATTACACCAGGGGACATTGGGAAATTGGCTGGTATCTAGCGCGACATCTACAAAGGTTGTTGAACAATAAGAAATCCGGTGTGTCTAGACAGCCCCAGCTCCGCACTCGCATGTCCTAACTGTAGAAAGACATGTGGGTCATGAATTGGGTTCCACGTCAATCTCCAGTAGTATTGCTGACAACCGTAGCCTCAAGTCCAAAGGAACCTAAGAATGAACTGTCATGATCGAATGACCGTATATTCACTCTCTCGCTTCTCGCTTCTCACTTATTTTCTTGTTTTCTGTCTTTCTGAATTGCAGTACTTCATGTCCTTCTGCTTTCGCCTATCCCAGCTTAATATGCAGAAATATTTATAAGTATGCCATTTGTACTTCACACACTGTGGCTTCGTGATTGTTTGAGCATCCTGACCAACACAGCATAGCAACACCAATGCAATGAATTTGGTGACGGAACTGTTTGCTCAACCAATCCCAGATAGCGACAAAGTCTGGGCTGAGTCTGGCTTACATTAGGCACTTCTGGCTTAATTCTGGCACTGTTCTTTTTTTTCTTCACACTCTTGTGTCGAACAGTACTAGGCTAAGCTCTGGCTGGATCTGGCTAACCAAAAGAAACAAAAATCAACTTGTATCTGTTTGGCTAAGCTCTGGCTTGAGTTCGGTCTGCCAGAATATGGAAATATTTGGCTGAGATCTGGTTGGGTTTTGGTTGGCTGAGCAAATAAAAGATCTCTGGCATGAATGTGCTGTACTGTAAAATAGCCGTGTAAGATGTGCTGTTAAATTGGTTCATATTTTAGACATCATTATAATGCAACCTCATAAATAGGGTTAATTTTGTCAAAAATAATAAAATGAAATATGTTTGTTGTAGACCTAGTTAAAAATACCTATAGATATGTATTCAAATAGTACTCTTTTACACATAAGTTGGCAGGTTTTAAAGGAAAGAAGCCTTGGTTATTCTATTGGCAAGATTATTTTAATGGAGGGTTATGGAGGTGATAATGTGCAGAATGAAAAAAAAGATGTTTGCAAAATGACTGAAGACAAAGACAAATGGTTCAGTCTGCAGCATCATAAGACAAACGATTGAATGGAACTGAGTACTTTGTGGTTATCCAAATGGAAATCAATATGCCACACACACAAACACACACACAAAAAAAATCACTTTGTAGGGAATTGATTAGGTACAGATTTACTACAAAAACCCATGGTTAAACTATGATTTTTTTGTAGCAAAAACCACCATGCTTTGACTTTTCACAATTCCTCAATGAAAAATGTATATAATCTCCATAGAATAGCCAATACATATTGTATTTGGAGAAGAAACATTTATGTTCTCCACGTAAACCATTGAAATCGGTTAAAAATAAAACGTGGTTTTGTTTTTAAAAGTCTCAGACAGGGAAACCTGTTTGATAAACAGTCATTGTTTTTGCCGTTCTGTTTGGTGTATTCACGCAAAAATTACACACCTAACCTTCAATTGTCCTAGCTGAATCAACTCTCCTGTTTATGTGTTCCAGTCATACTCTCTCTGTCCTTTTGTCTTGTTCTTCAATTGCTTCTCGTTGCCTCATTTTACCTCATTTTAACATTTTTCCATTTTACTGGTCATTGTTTTTCCATTAAAAAACCCTGATATTGTTAATAGAAAACCAGGATAAAAAGATGCATGAAGCTGAATTATATTTCAAAGTGTTGATAGATTAAAACCTCTGACCGATGGACCTGAACAACTGTCAAATCACTGTGTAGGCATTTACGTCTGCATACAAGCTTTAAAGGGCACTCTTGTTAGGCAGCTTAAACTCGAGACTTGTTAAAATGGAGTGTATGTGAACTGCAAGTTTGCATAAGTGCTGTCGGTAAACCCCAATTCAATTTAGCAATGCTTAAAGTAAATAAGGATGGCCATAAATGCCATTATGTAAAATGTCTCCGAATTACTGATTATGAAGAGAATGGCAAGATACATTGGAGGCCAATTTATTATCAAGATTGTTAAAATCCCTTCTTCCTACACATTTGTTCAGTTTCCGTTTGTCCCATTTCATTCTTCTTGCTTTGAGTATTGTACAGACAAAGGTTTGGGTTACTCTGCTAACCATGTGCTGTGCGCTTCAGTTCTCAGGGGTGTGATTGTACGGGAGGGCACATAGCAACTGTTGCTGAGTGGTGGCTGTGCTGTAGTTTAATAAGACCGTCAGGAGAATTGCAGGTGGTTTGTTGTAGGTGCCACTGCCATCAATTCATCCTTGTGTGTACTGGTTACTTGAAATGAATTCCGAACACTCCCTTCTGCCATATTGATCAAACAACTTCAATTTCTTCAGACACAATCATGCTTCTTCACTCTGAGATTTTCTATAATTTACCCCTTCAAATAACTTTGATAATGTCCTCATGTTATCATTACTTGGCTTTGATAGCCAAAGAGGGAAATTAAGTTGCTCAAGTGAGGGTCAGAACTGGTCCTTAAAGTAATTAGATTTCAGGTTGAATACAAGTTGTGTTCCATCGAAAGTGTCTGTTGGTTACCACAAATTTATTTTGTGTCTTATTCCGCAGTTTGTAAATGCAAACAAATTTCACAGTAGTCTACAAGCAGTAGGAGAATGAAAAATTAAACATAGAAATACACACTATTTAAAGTACAGCCAACATATTATTATACAAATACTATGATGCAAAAGTTGTAATCAAATCTTTCATGACCATGTAAAGTTTGTAATTCTCTTGAAGGGATAGTTCATTTTGAAATAAATTTTTGATGTGCCGGTGTTGTCAAACCGGTGTTATCTGTCAGTCATATAATGCAGGTTTTGGGGGTCCACTTCAAAGAGCATGCACAGAGAAGTCAAAATTAAACATGATTTAATGACTCGTAAATGTAAGTACACATTAAGACACGAAACGAGCGGTTTGTGTGAGAAAACAAACAGTATTTATATCGTTTTTACCTCTTGTTAACAGCCATGTCAAAGTGATCTGAATCAGATGTCCAACTGAACCGAACTGATCCGTATCCAACGTTTGGTGTCTTAGGCCATCAGTGTGTACTTACATTCACGAGTCATTAAATCATGTTTAATTTGGGCTTCTCTGTGCATGCTCTTTGAGTTGGACCCCCTAAACCTCCATTATATGGCTGACAGACAACACTGGTTTGACCGAAAAATGTCAAAATTGAAAATACTGTGGAAACAAAGACACCTACATCTTGGATGCCCTTGAGGTAAGCTAAAACATATCAAAAATTAATTTCAAAGTTAACTATCCCTTTAACTTTTCCATGATATACACACAAGGGACAATTTGACATTTACCTTGAATTTTTTAATGGTGCAAAATGTAATGAATAACTAGTTGAGAGTCCATGTGGAATATCTGTACTGTACATGGATAAATTAATTTATAACCACAGGTTCAATTAATAAACCTTATAAACTAATGAAGGCAAAATTGTGATCAAAATGACCTAAGAAATTATTTGCATTTGCCAAAGCATATATAAAAATGATATCTAAATAAAAATAAAAAATCTTATTGTTCAGAAAAAAAGATCAGTTATGAGTCACCTACCCATGATATTTAGGCATGAAAGAATCATTTCATGTTCTCTTTATAAAAATGTTACCTCATTTTAATTAATATATCCATATTCATGTGATCATATATATATTTTTCACATCTCTCATGGTTTTGCCCTCAAAGATTTTTCTTTGCGACTTTCTCTTGTGAATGTATTTGCATAGTCAGGTTTGTGGAAGCAGGCACCCATGGGCACAATACTGTTTTATATGAATTATTACTTTTTGTTTTTTTTTGTTTTTTTTCCGGCAAGTCGATTACACTGTTGGGGAAGATAAAGCTGGCTGCACGCTTGCATAGGCCACATATGTTCATTGGTTACCCTAGCAACAGCACAGAGATACAAAGAAAACCTGCGTCCTTGAGAGCTCTGTGGTGATGAATGTTGGGGAAGCAAAAGTGAATGGACTGTTGGTGAAGCTTGTGTGTATACGAGAGACTAATATGCACCTTGTATCCGCTGAGAGAATCCACTGGTATTGAAGGCTTTCAGGATGAGACGAAAAAGCAGAATTCATTGCTTCAAGTAACCTCATTTAGTAATTACACAAACATGTCGTGCTCACATTTCACCCAAAAATCAAGGGGGAAAATAAAAAAGCCTTTTTTAGAACCAGCATAGTTCATATATTCTGTATTTATTTATTCATTTTCTTTGTGCACTGTGATGTCATTTTCCCCTAAATTCTCATTACAGTGATTTATTTTTTATTAAATTGATAACGTTTGAAGATTTCTATTTCAAATAAATGCTGTTCTTTGAACTTATTTATATTCATCAAACAATCCTAAAAAATGTATCATGGTTTGAACAAGAATATTAAGCAGCACAATTTTCAACATTGATACAAAAACAATAAGAAATGTCACCTGAGCACCAGATCATATTAGAATGATTTCTTAAGGATCATGTGACACTGAAAACTGGAGAAAGGATGCTGAAAATGTAACTTTGCCTTCAGGAATAAATTACATTACAAAATGTATTAAAATAGAAAAACTTAAGCACCGAATTTTCATTTTTGGCTGAACCACCCCTTTATGGGCAAGTTCTTATTTTAACTCACTTTTTGCCTCAGACGTGTAATATGGTACACACAATATGCAGGAACTCCCTTGAGTTTCCTTTTGTCATATTGCACATCCAGAAGTTTTACCTGGTGTGATTTTCCTGTTGTTTAATGCAAACCTCCTGTTTGTCTCCTCTCTCAGTGTCCAAGCAGATGACCGAATTCGCATAGAGAAACAAGAAAGTGCCATGTTTGAATACCCAACGGCAATGAGAATTATCAAAGATTCTACAGAGATGTCCCTCATCCAACTGTGGAAAACCAAGAAAAGGGTACAATACTTTATCTTTGTCTCCTGTTTGTCTTTTAATGTCTTACCTCCAGTCGGCTGGTCTTTCGGATAGAGACGTCTGCCCAAACTAATGTGAGGTTCGTGTGTTTAATTGAAAAATCATTCCCTGTAGGCAGAAGGAAGGCAGATCAATGTCTGGTGACCTTTAGACTGGACATGTGAATGACAAGCAGTGGTGGCTTTTCCTGTCAAGACTGGGACTAAATCACCTCTTTGTCTAGTTCAGGATCCATTAATGGCATAGAACAGACTCCCTCAGCATTGCTGAACTTTCCTCTGATGTTCCGATGCCTTGCATTGTATCTCAAATGCTATGTAAAATCAGCAAGTAAAAATCTTTCAAATGAAAATAATGTAACAATCCAGTCTTTTTTGCGGTATTCTTGGCAAAAATCAACAAACTTAACACATGGACACAAAGTTAGTCCTAAAGGGGGAAACACTGTGGAGATTATTTTAATTAGAAGTTTCTCAGTCATACACCCAAAGCATTGAATTAGTGTTATTGTAATGTCTGTTAATCATTCAAGATTGATTCAAGTATTTTCTATTCACATTTGATGGATTTTGCATTTTATTTTTAATTAAATTAAATGAAATTTTTATTTCTGTTGGATACCTTAAAATAAACTTGAGCATTGTTTACTTAGTTTCTATTTCTGCTATGTTTTTATTTGCTCTTTTCTGCTTCTGTTTTTATTTAATTAACGACTGTTTACTTGAATAATTACTCGGAGAAAATGTCAGCTTAATTGAGAAATACTTTACATTTTGAAATACTTTAATTTTAGTTTTTTATTTTATTTATTTATTAATATATATATATATATATATATATATGTATGTATTCAGTGTATTCAGGTATGTATATGTATAAGTGTATTCAGGATCGTATTAAATTTTGTTATGTGTATTTATAAGGAGAATTATATATTTTCATGATTTATCTAATACTCAAATATTGGAATTGTGACAACCCTTTACAGGCCACTCAAGAAACCTGTCACTTTTGATCAATGTAATGCATCCTTGCTGCATAAAAGTATTAATTTATCTTTTGAATGCTACAGAAAGATGGTACCTGGTTGTAAGACACCTGAACTGACTCTGACTCACTCTGTCCAATTGCACATTTATCCTAAAAGCTCAACATATAGTGGTTGTACTGTGAAACTATCAATCAGTTCAATTGATTATTGCAGCGAATGTCTACATTTATTTTTTTCTTTGTAAATAGATTCCTACACCCTCTGTATGGGTCTGGAGAGTCCGATTGTCTGCTGTCTTGGTCCTGTGATCCAATATCTGGCTGAGTTTAAGCTCGACAAGATTTTACTGTGTTCCAGGTAAAGTACACACAGATTTAAAGGTATAATTTATCCAAAAGTAAAAATACTATAATTTGTTTATCACTTTCATGTCATTCTAAACCTGTATGACTTTCTTTGTTTTGTGGACCAGAAAAGGATTAAGACATTTATCACAATGTTCTGGCTGCTTTTTTCAATAAAATGATAGTGAATGAGGCTGGTGAGCTCTAAAAAGCACAAAAATGTCATAAACGTGGTTCATGTAAATTCGTCCATGGTGTAAGAACCATTTTGTCTTTATTTAAACCTTGTTACCCAAGTGTGTGTCCAGTAGGGATCTCTCTTTGTGTAATTGGTTACTGAATATAGGTAGGAACCTTTCTTCAGGTGACTGGTGTTCCTGGAGGGAAAGTGCACACAGTTTTTTGACAGTTATGCTGCGTCCCAATTCGCTTACTTATACTACGCCCTAAAAGTATGTACTCTTTTTGTGAGGAAAAAGTACATACTTTTGAGTGTGTAGCAAAAGAGTAGGCAAGCTTTGGGACATACTATCACGTCATCTTTAATGGACAACTCTGTCGCGTGCTGCGTGCATCCTGTCACCGTAAACTGCCCTGTCAATCATCTTGTCACAGTTAAAATCCTCCATTCTATCTAATTTTATTTCCTACCGTTTCAGAGAGCACTTTCATCTGCCAGTTGTGGGTCTTTCATGCTCTCCTCATGTTTGCAATTTGAATATAAAGATGCTTTTAAAACGTAATGGCTAAACTCGTCTTTACAAAAGTTCACAATGCTGCTGCATATGCAATATAATGTGGACAACATTGAATAAATTCTTTTTCGTCAGGTTAGATACTGATAAGTAATCACTCAAAGCTCTTTATCTAAACCTCTCTACACAACCGCAGGGACTCGCGCGTCCTCCGTATCGACTACGTATCTGTAGTTTTTTAACACTTTTTACTCGTGTTTGTAGTTCTAACCGAATCCTCGTCCAACGCGCAATGGTTTGTGGGCAATATCAGCCGTTAGAGTGTGCATCGATCTACACTTCGGATTCTGACCGGAAAAAGGAGACCATCCGGGTATCTTTGAAACACTCATTTCAACATACTACGATTTGGGACGTACTAATTCTATTTTCGAATACTATTTAGGACGGATACTATGCGAATTGGGACGCAGGGTTACACTCACTAAGCTATGCTATGCTAAAGTTATGCTATGCCATGCTGTGCAGTATGAAATCTGTACTGGTGAAGAACTACGGATTTATTGACTGTTTGTTGGATTCTTACTATAAATGAAGATCAGTTACAGTAAAATAAATCTACAATGTAAGCATATTAACTTGTGTGTGAACATTGCAGTGAATAACAACCCAAGCGTGCCATCAAGTGTGCCTCCCATTAGCAAGTACCGTCTAGCAGCCCTCAGCTGCTTTAAGTAATAGACTTGGCTGCTTATATATGGCATGTCAAGGTCATTCAAGCCAGATTTAAAAAAGAGAGCATGAAAATGAAAGAATAACATGAGAAAAAAGACCATGAGAATGAGTTCAGTACCAACACTGGACCAACCCTCTTTGATGTCTTTTTCTGCCATATCAGGAAATTTGTCAGCAGCCTTGGCATGAATGTATAGACTCAGAAAGGCGGAATTCCCAACATGCATTAGGAGACACATCAGTTCAACCTCGTAGACCTCTTGCATCTGAAATGATTTCTCAACCAACATCAGTTCAGCATGGACGACGTGCCTCTGAGGGATTTCTCGACCCGCATCAGTTCAGCCTCGTGGTCCTTTTGCATCTGAAATGTTTTCTCGACCCACATCAGACGTGGACAACAAGCCTCTGAAATGATTCTTCAGCCACAAATGGAGAGTCTGTATGGTGACATTGGCACTATAATGCAAAGGCAAAATGAAATAACACCAGCTCTTGTCCAACAGCATCAGTGTTGATCTTTACCAGCCAGAGATATACCTTTATTTGATGGATATTCTTTTTCAGTATGTTTGGTTTATCATTTGAAAAGGAAGTGGAGGAAAAGGCAAGCTGTAGTTCATTGCTACAGAAGAGCACATTGTCAAGAGAGGATATTAGGTTTTTGCAGATTGCAGAGAGTTCTGCCAAGCTTCAGGGCAATCATTATACTTTGAAGTTGCCATTTAAAAAAGAAAATGTGTATCTTCCTAACAATTTCTCTGTGGCAAAACAGCAGATACTTGGATTGAAAAGGATTGAGGATTGGGATTCCAGAGAGATGATCAGTTTTATCAGGAGTATGCATCATTTGTAACTGAAATGATCAAAAAAGGCTATGCAGAGCAAGTGCACACTCATCAGCTTAAAGGTGAGAGTGGCAAGGTGTGGTACATTCCTCACCATGGTGTACGTCATCCCAAGAAGAGGAACTTGCGGGTGTTTTTTGATTGTGGTGCCGCATTTAATGGAACATCTTTGAATCAAGTTCTTTTATAAGGTCTCAATTTCACAAGCACATAAATTGGAGTCCTCTTGAGGTTTAGGCAGGAGTCTGTAGCGGTCACGGGTGACATACAATCAATGTTTCATCAGGTTCTGGTGGCAGAAGAGGACCAGGACTTCTGTGGTGGCGGAACGGAGATTTTACAAAACGAGTTGGAGTGTTTCGCATGAATGTCCATCTCTTTGGAGCTGTCTCCTCTCTGAGTTGTGCTGCCTTTGCTTTGAGAAAAACAGCAGATGATCATCAATCTGAGTTCTGACAAGAGGTTGTTCAAACTCTCAATGAAAACTTCTATGTAGATGATTGCCTTAAGAGTGTGGCATCTGAAGATGAAGCAGTTTGTTTATTTAAGGATCTTTCCATTCTTTGTCAGCGAGGTGCTTTCACTCTGTCAAAATGGAGTAGCAACAAGCGCACTGTCCTGCAAACCATTCCCGAGGAGCACCGAGCCAAAGAGTGGAAGTAGCTTGATCTGAACAGGGACAGCCTGCCAGTTGAGAGAGCGCTTGGATTGCTTTGGTGTGCGTAAACTGATTCATTTAAGTTAAAAAAGGAGGTCCAGGAGAAGTTCTGCACAAGATGTGTGATATTGTCGTTTTCCAGCTCCGTAAATGATCCACTTGGGTTTTTGGCACCAGTTGTGCTAAGTTATGTCAGATGAATTGCAGATGGGATGAGACTGTGCCCTGTGACATTTTGCATGACTGGACAAGGTGGTTGAAGGAGCTGAATGCACTGTCTGAATTCAAAGTTGAGAGATGTGTTAAGCCCATAAGCTGTGGGTCTTGCATACATGCTCAGCTTCATCATTTTTCAGATGCAAGTGAACAAGGGTATGGCACAGTCACTTACCTTAGAATCCAGAATTGCAACAATGACATTCACATTGCCTTCCTCATGGGCAAGGCCAGAGTAACAACTTTAAAGGTCATCACTGTTCCCCGTTTGGAGTTAACTGCATACATGTTAAAGAAAGCGCTGAGGCTCCAGTTGCAAGAATCTATATTTTGGACAGACAGCACATCTGTGTTCAAGTATGTCATGAATGAGGACAAGTGTTTTCATACTTTTGTTGCCAACAGAGTCTTCATTATCAGGGAAGGCACAAAGACATCACAGTGGCGATATCAAAGGAGAATCCAGCGGATGATGCATCCAGAGGAAGGAGGGCTGGAGATTTTATTAAGAAAAATAAAATGGATAGAAGGTCCCAACTTTATATGTAAACCAGATGAGGATTGGCCCAAAAATCTTGTGCAGACTGCGCTAGGGGTTGATGGCCTCGAGTTCAATAAAGAAGCCATTGCAAATGTGGTAAATACTCAAGGTGCACTGAAGGGTATCGATTGGCTGATGGCTTACTTTTCATATTGGAGGAAACTTCAAGTAGCAGTTGGCTGATTGCTTAGGTTGAAGAAGATATTATTGTTGAGAACTCGCAAGAGGATGGAGTCAGATATTGCTGATGCCAACAAGCGAGTGCTTTGGTGCAAGAGAGTCAGATAGTTTAAGGTGCAACAGGAAGACAAATCTTGTCAGCAGAAGATCTTATGGAAGCGGAGCTGGATATAATCTGCTGCTGCCAACACCAAAGATTCCATGAGGAGATCGCTGCTTTGTCTTCTGGGAAGGATATAGTAAGCAAACAGAGAACCATCTACAATCTGGACCCATGGTTGGATGATTGGCTTTTTGAAAGTCGGAGGCCAGAAAGGTTTTCAGATGGCTCTTTGCCAGAAGACACAAAATATCCAGTACTCCTCACTAAAGATCAGCATGTGGCTAGTCTTATACTGAAGGATTTACATCAACGGCTTGGCCATAGTGGGCGTAACCACATGTTGTCTACAGTAAGAAGAAGGTATTGGATCACAGGTGCCACCTCTGCTATGAGAAAGATCATTACAGAATGGTGTCTCTGTACAAGATATAATGGCCGAATGATGGGGCAGAAGATTGCTGACCTGCCCAAGGAGAGGATTCTTCCAGACCATCCACCATTTAACAACACATGTGTTGACTATTTTGAACCAATAGTGGTGAAGAAGGGAAGAGCCACAGTGAAGTGTTATGGTGTCATCTTCACCTGCTTGGCCAGCAGAGCAGTTCATCTTGATTTGGCTACTTCTTTGTATTAATGCTCTGTACCGATTTATCAGTAGAAGGAGGCAAGTGGAGCATCTTCTTTCAGATAAGGGTACAAATATTTTATAGGGGCAAAGAGAGAACTTAGGGATGCACTTTCGTAATTGAATCAGGCTAACATTCAAGGAGTTTTATGGACCCCTAATCATATCCTGTTGCTGAAAGGAAAACCGACATTATCTCCTAGATTGTTTTTTTGTACATGATTTGCACATAAAACATAGGTCCAAAACATTTCAGATCTCTTTTGGAAGAGATTGGTGAGAAAATTCCTACCTTTGCTGCAGGAAAGGCAGAAATGGAATAAAACTAAGAATAGCCTCAAGCCTGGAGACATTGTGGCCATTATAGATCCACGATCCTCGCCTCGAGGCTCCTGACCACTCGGAAGAGTTTTGGAAAGATCGAGCTCGTTCGATCTGTGCGATTACAAACTAAGACCAGTGTTATAGACAGGCCTGTAGCAAAGCTTTGTTTTTTACACGAGTCTGTGGGCTAAGGGGTTTTGTTATATGCATCATGTGTTTATTGTGCTCACTATTCGTCTACTTGTGTGAATTATGCCTTTAAATATTTTTTTTCAGTTTTTCCCTTTGAGTTCTGTTTGGATTTCTGCTTTGGAACAGTGCTTGTTGCTTAGTAATAATGAATATATTTGGATAATAATATAGAAAACTCAATGGAGTGTTAACTATACTGTACATGTTCACTGTGTATTGCCTAAATGAGTTAGTGTCTGTTACACCTACACTTTCCTCTCTCGTTGGATTTTGCTGCAAACACATTTAGGAATCCAGTGCTATAGCACAAACCTATTTGGAGACTCTTATTTTCCCTTCTCACCTAAAGTAGACACATCTCACACCTACTTCCATCAGGCACGTAAGTAATAACAAGGGTGTTCATTTATCCAAGTAGACTGTAATAGTGGGAAACAGAGCCGAATCTGAATCACAATACTTGCAGATTGTCACCCCTGACGTGTAAATGTTCAGTATGTCCTGTAATTACAGACTGATTACGCACATTCTTTAAAGGAAAATAAGAGGCCTTGACCTCACATACTTTCTAAAAGAGCATTAATTAACATGCATCATTTGCTGAAATAGGGCCTTTGCTGCCTAATAGTTTGTCATGACTGTGTATTGTTGCTAGTCTGACTTGTGTTTCCATAAAAAAATGTTCAAAGATGTGAGCAGTTGCTGCTCTTGTGTAAAACACATTTTGGTTGTGTTTGCAGCTCATTCAAGCGGCTGTCGAGTGATGCTGACCATATGCTGCTCAGTGCTTCTACCATGAAGAACCTGGAGATCCTGTGCAACCAGGTCAGTCAAATGGAGGAAAACCTGGATGATGGAATATTATACACAAACAGTACTACTGTTCACATCTGGAATTAACATTCTTCTTGGGTGATCCGTTAAAATGTGCTCAGCCATGAAAGAGACGCAACCATTTACACAATGCGTTTTAAATAATTCCACTGACAACCTGATATTGGTTTTTGTTTTGGTCAAATTTTGTGACTGCATACAGTATACCAGTTAGGGCTGTCAACTTTAGTCGTTTAGTCGACTAATCGGTCGATGCCGTCTTGGACGACTGACATTCTTATTGGTCGACCAGTTGCATTTTTTTTTTTTTTTTTTTTAACCAAAAGAATTTTTCAATGATTTACTCCTTGATATTTATTCATTTATAAGCAGTTATTTATTACTGTATTCTAAATATAATTAACCTATGTTTTGTCCCCAACTTTAAAATGCTTTAATTTAGGCTATTTTTGTAACTGTTATTTGTGATGTTTTTTTTTTTTTGTTTTATAAATGCTCAATGACAATTGTTTAAAAAATGTTTAATCAAAACATCACGTTTTTTTTGTTGTTTTTTTATTCTTCTTTTTTTTTAGTCGACTAATCGGTACGCAGGACTTGACTTTGGTCGACTAAGGATTTCTTTGGTTGAATACAGCCCTAATACCAGTGTCACTAGCTAAGTTTCCATCTAGAATTGCGTGTTGAAATTGTGTGCAAGAAATATCCCATTTAACATTTGCGAATAAAGCAGTGTTTTCATCCCATGATGCGCTGAAGAGAACAATTGGCGCAAAATATCTGTAATTTAAAATGGAATTGCTGCATTGAAGCTATTGTGGCTATTTTTTTTTCCTCCATCATAAATGACTTTCATCTCAGAGCGCACAGGTGAAACACAATAAACTCCATCATGTTATCTTGCATTTGGATACCGGTGTTTACAGTAGGAATGCAACTGTGAATCATTCTGATGACAGACTATGGCTCAGGGATTTCAGAACAACCAAACCAACATTTGAGATGCGGTGTGACGCGATTGGTCTGCTGGTTAGTCCAGTTATCCAATCACATGCTCTCTTGAGGCAAGTCTCAGGAGTTTTTATGTTGCACATCGATGGATTTATTAGGGAAAACGTATTGGTAACGCTTCCTTTTACAGTCCAGTTACCCATGTAAATACTGTGTACTTATTTTAGTAACTACAATTACTGGGTAATAACAAGTACTAACCCTGAACCTATCCCTGTTCCATGTACTTACCTTCTATTAGCCAGTACTTTCTAGGTAAGTACACTGTAAGTACTGTACTGTAAAAGGAAGCATTACCAATGTATTTCCATCATAGTTTATGCACATCTTTTTATCCACCTCAATTGAACTCTAACGTTTTATTTATGCACATTTAGAATGTATGCGCATATTGGCTTTTTCATCCAGCATTTTTTTAATGCAGTAAAATGTGCATAATAATAGGTTGATGGAAACATACCTACTGATGTCAGTTGCACCATAATGTTCTGTGAAGTCATGTGCATGTACAGCGGAGCCGACACTAAAAACAAAAACAAATTTTAAAACATTAAGGCAGAAAATGAGTTCAAAATATTTGAAATTCCACATTTTAGATGACCAAGTAAATTTGTGATCATATGAGTCCATGTAAGTACATATGGTCAGATGTTCTTCCTTTGAAGCTCAAGAACCTCTTTGTATCATCTCAAATCATACTGAAGAACATAACCATTAGGTTTTACACAAACTTGTGGAGTTTGAGTGCAGCTTGATTGCTGTTGTTATTAAAGCAAATGAGAGACCAACACAATTTTTAAATTGAAATGTGTATTTTTCAATTAAATTATAAACTATAAATTATATTAGGCTGGTAATTTAATTTGCAGTAAATGATGAATCCGTAATGAAAAAATTGCAAGATCAATAAAAACACACTGAATGAAACAATAATAACCATTGCTGCAACCATTGACTATAGGCAATCTGTGAGGTTCAAAACTAACCTTTCAACAACCAGATCTGTTTTTTCTTTTTTATCACTGCCCCACTTTTCTCACGCATGTTTCCAAAGAGATAGCAAGTTCAATGTCAGGACAAGGCAAATTATTTTGAGAACAAAATATTCATTTGACAAGTTTTGTTAGCCATGGACTGAAAATAATCTGATTCCGTTTTTTTTTTTTTTTTTAGATCTACGGAACCCCTAAAGGGACGTGGTGGTGGAAAAAATTTTAGGATGGGAATTTTTTTTCCCCAAATCTTTTGCGTTTCCTTTCAAAACATTTGCGTTCCCTCGCAAAGATATTTGCATTCCCACGCAAAACCTGTTGGCAGCTCGGACAGACACTTCCTGTTTAATGTCCCGCTGGCAGTGTTTCAGAGCTCTGTACATTTAATGGAGCATTTCATAGTGTTTGAACTTAGACTGGACTATAGAAGAAATGCAGTCGGTGCTTAACTCAATATTCTTGAGCTAAACCTTGAGGTTAAAACACAAACGACACCTATTTAAAATCACAGTAACCACATCAAGCTATATCCTAATTCTCCTCAAAACGAGCTTTATAATATACATTTGTCTTTAACCAGTCGATTGAGAGATAAGTCAGAATAAGGGACCGTCTGCAAAGTTAAAATCCCAAAACCCTTCTGCACATTTTATTTTATTTTATTTAACATATTCAATAGCTTCGCTGTGATACACTATAGCCTATACTGTCACCAAATTCAGTTCACACATCACTGTTCTCCTGCTGGTTATACTACAAAACTTTGTTTGATAAAAATGCATAATTTTTTAGATTATTTATTATGAAATCGTAACTTTACCCTTTTTAGAAAAAAATATTCAGTAACTTCACACTGTTACACAGTGTAATGCCATCAAATTCAGTAAGCAAATACAATGCAAAAACTATGGTTGTAACTTATGTCAGCTGCGTATGGTCAGAGAATGTCTAATTGAAGAGAATTGGCACTGGCTGGTTACTTCCGGTTTCTGGACTGGCTGCAGTAACACGTCTCTGTCCATGCGGGGGCGCTCGTGGTCGAGTGCAGAATGAATGGGAGTCAATGGGGTTTCACCCACAGAAATCCACTTTTCTCAGGATGTAATTTTTTGTCAAGTAATTTGAAAGTTGCATTCAAAATGGAGGGCTAAGATAATGCACTCAGCTGAAAATTGCATTTTTAAGTTCACTTATCTGTTCAAAACTGTGATGACGTCACACAATAGCAGAATGCTAGCGTGTTCCGGCCAACAATGGCCTAACCTGTAAGAAATCAAAAGGACATAAGTACTCGTTCATTCGACTTTTAGCCTATAATCTATATTGAACTTGAGGAATCAACAATAAAATCTATATTGATTTAGCGACAAGCAGGTGAAAGACACACATTTAGCCGTTTAGCCCCATAGACTCCCATTCATTCTGCTCTCGCCCGCGATCACCTCCAGTGGAATTCTAATGGAACTGCAACCAGGATGATACACAACGAGGCTAATAGGAAGTGCCAAGGCTCTCCGTTAGACGGGCTCTGGTACCAATATTTTGTGTAAAGAATAGCCCTACTTATTTTTTATGTGCAATTACTTCCCAAACTAAGTGTTGCATAACCAACATTAGAGCAGTGATGCGTGAACTACATTTGGTGTGTTACAGTGAAGTTATTGAATATATTTTGTGTAATATAAAATGTGCAAAAGCAGTGTCATATGACCAGTGGGTTACCATTGATGTGTAAACTGAATTGGGTGGTTTGTAACAGTGAAGTTAATGTGAGTTGTGTTGATGCTGTAGTCGTTTTTTGGGTATATTCCACTTTGCAGATGGTCCTTTTTGTAAAAAAAGAAGAAAAAAAAGGATTATTACTGAAATCACAACAGTTTGTGTAGTAGTATACAATACACCTCTTTTGCTTACATTGAAACACGCCATCCATTACATTACATCCATTACAAATTTAAATAAAATCCTATGTAAGAAATGTTATTTCACATTATGATATTATGAATTGATTTAATTTCACCTTTCAAAAGTGGTTTGTGTAGTTTTATGATGTAAATAGAGTGATATACTAGTTTATGCCATTTATTATGTAATTATGCCATTTTTCTCTGCCTTGTGTTGCCTGGAAAATAATGTGGGCATTTTTGTCTTGAAAACCAAGTTATGTCTCCATTATCAAGGATGTTGGTTTGGATTTAATGATGACTTCATTTTTCATTGTTGTCAGACCACTGGTTCAGTAAAAGGCAGTTTGCTGTGGGTTCTGGATCACACTCAGACTCCATTTGGGAAGAGACTGTTAAGAAAGTGGGTGAGCCAGCCGCTGAAGTCTGTGACGTGAGTCATTATTTCATGTTATTATCATGTAATCACTGTCATTTGACTGCTAGTATGTGGCATGCCCAGAAATTCCCGACACCACTACAGATTATACTGATCTCCAAACTCTGAGCCTAGGTTAATCCAAGTCCTAGAATATTTTGTAAATGGAGGAACTTTTCACCCTTCTTCTCAGCCACTGCATGGTAGGATTACAATTTCGTTCTGGTTCGGATTATGGAAAAACACTACTGAATATAAAAAGGGATAAAATGCAAGTTTTTAATCTGGGAGTTCATTCCTGTTGGTTATTACTCAAATTTAAATGTTTACGTTTTATTTCTCCAGAAATAAATGGGCATGGCTTTGTCAACCTGATGCCAAATTTATACGTTGTGGGGGATTGTTTGGATCCATGTGTGACGTAATGCATGCTTACATAAATCCGATTATGTGTGTGGGTAATAAAAATATTTGATTCCATATAACAATAATTTAATCTTAAATCCACATGTTTTCCTGCCAAACCTCTTAACAGACATGTTGGGGAACATTGTTGAATTGAGACTCAGAATATTATGCCACTGAATTGGGCAGTGCAGTTAGATCGGTACGTTGATAATGCAATATCCTTTGTGTGTTGCCTGACATACAGGGAATTAACTTAAAGCCTTTTTTTAAAGGGTGCATTTGATCAAATGTGACTGTAAAAAAAAAGTAATATTTTGTATTTCACATAAATGCTGTTCTTTTCACCAAATAATCAAAACAAAAATAATAATAATAATAATCACTGTTTCCATAAAATATTAAGCAGCACAGTTGTTTTTAACATTGATAATAAGTAGAGATTTACGATATATCGGCGACCATATCGGTATCGGACGATATATGCAAATTTTTAATGTTATCGTTATCGGCCTGATAAGAAAATATGGCCGATATATTAAAGCCGATAAATAATGGATTATTTACTTTAGCTAAGGCAATTCAGATGCGCACTGGTTGCCATGATGATAAACTTAAGTGCAAAATGTGCAGCCCAAGTTTGTCATATAGGCTACATAAAATTATAATGTGAACATTATAATTGTTTGCTCAGGAGATGGCTTTTAATGGTGAGTCTTTTGTTTTTGTAATCAGGCTCTCAAAAATTATATAAAAATGTGAATTAAGATTTATTGGCCAATATATCTGTTATCAGCTTTCAAATATTAAAGTTATCGATTATCTGAAAATATTCATATTCATGCATCCATAATAATAATAATAAATGTTTCTTGAGCAGCAAATGATTTCTGAAGGATCATGTGATACTGAAGATTGGAGTAATGATGCTTTACCATCACCAAAAAAAGAATTATATTTAACAATGTATTAAAATAGAAAACATTACACCTAAAATAACATTTCACAATATTAGTGTTTTTATTGTGTTTGATCAAATAAATGCAGCCTTAGTGACAGACCCCAAATTTTTGAACAGTAGTGTACATAATTAAAGCCACTTCTCAAAAGATACAGCAATTATATTTTCTTACTAACTGATCATAAAATAAAAATAAATAATTTATGGAAAAGGAAAGTAATTTTGTTCTGCAACAGGAAATTACTTTCGATATACTGAAGTCAAGGACACCCTTCTAGACAGAAGCTCGAAGCTTGTTTTGGTCACAGTTGCTACGTTAGATTTCAGAGTTCTGTGTTGAACATTTAAAAAGGGTGCAAAAAAACACACAATATACCTGTTTATCAACACAACATCTTTTTTCAATGTGTGCTTTTATGAAACGGTACTCAATTATAAATTAGTCCTTATTAAAAGAAAGTATTTATTGGAGTGCATCCCAGCTCTCTTATGCAGCATAAAAGCACAACACAAGCTGCTGTTAGTTACACTGCAGCTTCTGTGTGTGTTGTGATACAAGCTGTATTTTGTTCCAGTGATTTTTATGATTTGCGTACATAACATCTGTTGACTAATTCCTACAAGCCCTAGCACTCTTTGCCTGCCTCTGTTTATGCTATTTTTCATATTCCCTCTGCTCTCTCTCAGTGATATCCATGCTCGTCAGGAGGCCGTGGCAGAAATGTTGTGTTCTGAATCCACCGTGCTTCCCTCTCTTCAGTCTTTGCTAACTCGTCTACCTGACCTCGAGAGAGGACTTTGCAGTATCTACCACAAGAAGGTAAAGTCTGTTGTACCTAAACGCTCTGTTTGAATCATTTTTTTTTACACAGGTACACCAGGAAGTCCCTTTTCATTTGCAATTCAAAACTAATTTGAATTAACGGGAACAATAGTGGCCACGGTCGCACAAAAAGTTCTGTCTGACAATGAAAACCTCTGAAACATCATTCCATTTGTTTCTTGAATCAGGCAGGAGGTTGCTGGGATGGTGCTTAATGACTTGTATGAATGAAATGTTTCTGTTGAATGGCTCCAATTAGCATAATGACAAGAGTGAGAGCAGGAATGGGAATGATTATTGTTTTGTAACGTGTGGAGAGACAGAATGTCCTCAGTAACCCTGCCTCTTTCTGCCATCTCATTTATTAACACACATTCATCAAAAACCAAATGAAGAATTTATGAAAGAAGATGTCCAGTGTTAAAGGTCTATATGTAGTTTTGGACTAAAACATTATTGTTCATAGATTAAAATCATGAATATCAAGGATGAGATTAAAATCATACCATGATTTACTCACCCTCAAGCGATTCAAGGTGCATATGACTATCTTCTTTCAGACTAACACAATCGGCAGACGGCTGTGCACAGCGATTTACGGCGAAAGAGGAACTCTTGACACGACGCATGACGCAATGACAAACGCAGAAGCTCAAAACAAAATTAGAAGTTACGAATTAGAAAAGACTCTCTGACCTGAACGATATGGGGAATTTGTATATAATAATTAATAATTATTCATACAGGTTTGGACCAAATCAGCCTTACATGTTATTAAATCTCCTGAGAAGGGATGAAATGTTACCTGCATCTGCATGCATGTGTACCTCAGCAATCAACCACAAATTGATTGTAATTAATTGCATAGATCACGTTTTACAGACAGCTAAAATTTACCAATTGTATATCAATTTTTAATTAGAACAGAAGCCAATCATGTGACCATTATCGATTCTCATACAGAAATACTTTCAGACACAGGAAAGGGAATCTCTGGCCATGAACTAACCTTTCTGTTTTCACAAAGATAGGCCATCTTAGTTAAATTTAAGTGATGAGCAAGAGACATGAATCAATCAATGAATATAAATTAATTTAAAAAAGGCAGACTAAATATACAGCTAAAAGGGTTACATGGGATATACAACAGATAACGAATAAACACGGAGAGGAGTTTTAAAGTGAGAGAGAGACAACACGGAAAATCACGATCTTAATGCTCTGAAAGCTTGATAAAGAAATATACTTGCAAGTGTATATGGTTGTCTTTGTGTTGCTAAATAAGGCTGCGTCTGTTGAGTGGTCTTCCTGCTCATGTCGTCGGATCGTCACGTGGTTTGACGTGATCCAGCGTGCGCACATTCAAACAAAGGTTAAAAGTCTTTGAGGTAAATTACCAAAGAAACAATTCAGCTAAATTCATTACCTTTTCATAATTCATTTGTGTTAACTAAGTTCGCTCTGAACGTGTCAACTGAAGCCATTAGGGCAGACTTTCCTGTGGGCTCGCTGGTGAGTTACCACGTGGAAGTCAAAGGTTAAAAGCTTTTCAACTGTGAGGTTGAAGGAGGCCCACCTGACAGACTTCAGATTCTCGACAGTCTAATACGAGAAATGTTAACGAGGAATGTTGGAGGATTTTGATGTAAGATTGGTGAAGCTTGAGTTTGTTGCACAGCCCTATATGTTTGAACCACAAGAGGCGTCTAAGCTTATGATACTCCTACATCTTATGTTATGCATCACATCAGGGCTTTCTCTTGTGACGCGGTATCCGTACGGTCATCTGATGGAAAGTAGTTATTATTGCTGATAAAGTTTAAAACATTTTTTTTTTTCTTTTACAAACTCTTCGCTTAATAGAAGGCCTTTATTACCCCCCTGGAGATGTATGGATTTCTTTCTTTCATGATGGATGGGTGGGTGCATTTTTTTTTTTTTTTGGGCTTCAAAATCTCCCCCCCCATTCACTCCCAATATAAAGCTAGGAAGACCCAGAATATTTTTAATTACATCACTAATTGTGTTCATCTGAAAGAAGATAGTCATATACACCTAGGAGTAAATAATAAGGACTATTTACATTTTTGGGTGAACTGTCCCTTTAAAATTGAACCTGAAAAAAAATCGGTATTTCTCTGTATTATGCTTTGTTGTTGTTGTTTCATATTGTTTTTATGCATCCTATTTACCTCTACTGTCATTAATGAAATGTATGTACACTAATAAGGGTCAGAGAGTTTTTGCATAGATCTACAGAGAACTTTCACAGTTTTTTAATGAGCGCAGAGAGTGGCTATGCATTGCCTATAAGTTTAGTAGGAATGACTAACGTGGAGCCTTTGGGAAATGTACTTTAAAACATACACAAGATCAAGCAAATATTTAATTGGCTCCTTGGTGTTTACTGTCATCAAAATATGGAAATTACAGATTGCGTCCACATGAGCCATTGCATTTGACGGATAATGATTAATGATGCTCTGTGGTAAATTACGAGTAAGCATCATTATTTCTTCTGGTGATCAATAGGTGTTGTTTTTTTTTTTTTTTTTTTTGGTTCGTTATTAATGAAGTAAAGCACAATGAGGGGACTTTATTATTATTGTCATTATTCTTTATTCACAGTTTTTGAAGAGTTCATATCTTAAAAAATGACTATATAATTTAAAGTGATAATAAGTCAAATAAGAATTGTAACTTTCATGTTAACTTTTTAGCCCAAACACACCATTCATTGAAACTAATCTGTAACCATGACTTGTTCTGTACTTCCACAACTTTGAATGCATTTAAACACAATTCTGATATGATCCCTTAATGAGAAGTAGAATGTGTATTTTAATATATTTTAAAGACCCAACATGCATGTTTTTGTCTGTGTTTTGACATTTCTGTCTCTTGTCAGTGCTCTACTCAGGAATTTTACCTCATCACCAGCACTCTCTCTCGTCTGAGCAATGAACTTCAAGCCCTGATGCCCGCCATCCAATCACAGCTCAGCTCTGCCCTTCTAAAGCACCTCTTACTGGACACACCTCAGCTTCTAAGCCCCGCCCACAACTTCTTGAAAGTACTGGATGAGAAAGCCGCAAAGTGCGTTAAATCTTTTGACAACTTTTTCCATATCCAAATACTGTGCATGCAATACATAAAGCAAGGTTTTACATACAAAAAAATGCTTTTATACTGTATGTAGCTTTTCTGATTAGATATCTCTGAAATGGATCCTTTTAGGACGGGTAATAAGACAGAAATGTTTGTGGATCTGACCGAATTCCCAGTGATCCAGAAAAGAAAAGAGGAGATCCAGAGTGTCCTATCAGACATAATGGAGCACCGGCGAGAGGTTCGACTGGTGTTAAAAAACCCATCTTTGGATTACACAACTGTGTCCGGCCAGCAGGTAATAGCGTCAAGCATCCTCTTAACACCTGTCTTTTTAAATGAGTTTCAAGAACTGAGCACCAAAGCTATTTTAAAACCTAATTATACATCCAACAAATTTTCTACACTTTATTTTGCATTAGCATTGTACAAATGTGTCATGCACAACCCTGTTTCTGAAGTTATTTTTTATTTTTTTGGTACTATCTAAACCCAGAGAAATAGGTTAGTTTAGGCAAAATGTTGAAACTCAACTGTTACGTTGTTACCTTTTATTGTTTTGGTATACTGGATGTGATGCGTTAGAATGTCTCATTATCAGTTATCTACAATTACAACATTCTCTACATTATTCAACCTTGCAAAAGCTATTTTACTCATGTTATTCTACTCTAGATATAATGTTGAATACTTCCTTACTAGAAGATGACAACTACAAGGACAGTGTTTGAAATGTCTCTAGTTTGTATGCAGCTCCACGTGTGTTTCTCCATCTGCTCACTGTTGCCATTCCCTCATGAATACACAACAGTTTTTCCACCTCAGAGTATAGACCCCGGCCATACCACTTTCTCCCACCATTTATGGCCAAGTCTAGCATTGCTATTCTTTTGACTATCAGCATAAAATCTGGTCCACTTGGCATCTTATTCTGGCCTAGAACCTCAAGAGACTGCATGACTGATGTAGGCAACCAACCATTTTATTTTATGTGCCATGTAGTGGTGGATTTGGGAGTTGATGCCATAATAATGGACTGGTGTGCGAAAAAGCTCACTAGAATAACAGCAGTGTTGTACTGCCAGCTAGTTAGATTCAAACACAATCTTGCTGGCTTTGCTTTTTATGCAATATGCTTCAGATGATCAGTGAACAGACTTGTTCACAGCATTGATTTGACTACAGCCACCATTAAGACAAACAAATGAAACGATAAGAGACTTTTATGATATAATCTCCACAAAAATGAAAATTTTGTTGTTATTTACTCATTATCATACTGTTCTAAACTTGTATGATTTTCTCTATTCTTGCAAAAGAAGAATAATGTTGGTAACATGTTTGCTTACCATTGACTTCCATAGCATGAACAAAAACAAACAACCTAAAATAAAATAAAAATATAATAAAAATAAAATGTAGCCTATAATTTTTAACTGAAATTGTGATTTGTTTTTTATTTTTATTTTTTTTACATACTTTCCAGACTTCAATGAAGACATTTTCAGGGTCTATAATAGGAAAGTTTTCAGACAGTCTATAATAATTTGACAATAATTTTTCTCTTTTTCTTACGCAGTTTCTCATTGAAGTAAAGAACAGTATGTCATCCATAGTCCCATCAGACTGGGTCAAAATCAATAGGTAGGCACCATTGTTGAGAAATGTAATCACTTTGTCTCTGAAAATCCATCATCTTACCCATGTACTTACATGTAAAGTAAGCAGTTTCCAGTCATTTCAGCCGTACAAATAGTCTTAAAACGGCTTGATATCGCAAAATGGTATTTGTCATATTTTAATTTATTATCAGAATTGTAAACACACTGGCTTGTAGGTCATGTAGTTTTACTGTTTAATGTACTCTGTTACTCTGGTAGTTGTTTATCTATAGTGGTTAATGTATTGGAACTCTTGAACATTCACAGAGAATAGCTTACTTTTGCATTGAACCAGTTTTAGCATTTAAACATGTGCTTTAAATCCACAGCACTAAGGTTGTTGGCCGCTATCACACTCCATTCATTGTGGAGAAACATCGGCGCCTGCAGCAACTACGTGAGCAGCTGGTTATTGACTGCGGTCGCGAGTGGATCAGTTTCCTTCAGTACGTAACTTTTGAAATGACAAACATCCTTTTTAAAGCAGCCCTGTTGATTGGCTGAGAGTAATTTAATGATGTCAAATGTTTTTTGTCTCCTTTCACTTCCTGACCCAACAGTGCTCGTTCTCTCTTTCTCAATAGCCTTCTCTAATTTTTTTGCCATTCAGGCTATTTGGGGACCATTACTACATCCTGAGGAAAGCAGTGTGTCACCTAGCAACCATGGACTGCCTCTTCTCACTGGCCCAGGTTGCTAAAGAAAATAATTACTGCAGGTGTGGTAATGAAGTTGGCTTTTTATTCGCGTATTCTCTGCAGACTTTCTGTCATCTCTCATGTTTCAAACCTGATCACCCAAGCAAGTATTTTCCCTCGCCGAATTTATTAGGTTAAGCTTTGTTTCCAAGTATTCTATTCTTTTTGAACATTCAAAGGTCAGATACGTGTAGTTCTGGATGTGATCGTGGGGACATTTCCCAGATTTTTAATCTATTTTGGCACACCCCAGTGCAATAAAATCAATAATTTCCGAGCATCTACAAAGAAGTTCTATTTCTCTTTTGTGTTTCGTGAGATGTGCATAAAGCATCTTACATAAGCTTTCATAGATGAACGAGACTAAGGGGACCCAGGAGCCCCCACATCTCCGTCTCTCCCTGGCCCGAATTGAGTCCAACAGTAGGATGAATCCCACCCCCATGCAGTATAGAGCCCACTCCATATCCCTCTGACAGTCTGTGTGGGGGAGTGGATTTGACTTTGAAAGCAGAGGTTTCCGCCAACTACTCCCCCTCTGCTCCTTACCGCCTCCCCCTCCCGCCTGTTCTGCAGAGCACCAGAGCTTATCCTCTCCCTGTGGACTTTTCAAAAGTGTGCTGAGCTGATACCATAAATTCCAACTCTTATATGTAAGGTGACTTGCCAAAACGGTGTGCGCAAAACTTTATGTCTGCGATTATTTATTTATTTTTTTGTCAGCTAATCTAAGTGTGTTTTTTTCTGTGTTTAATGCATCTTTTTTTTTGCATGTCCTGAACACAGGCCTGAGGTTCTTGAAGATAAAAGTCAGATTTTGATCACGGCAGGCAAGCATCCGGTCATCACCTCGTTGATGGGAGATCAGGATCAATACGTCCCCAATGACACTCATTTAGAGGTGAAAACATCCATTGCATTGTTTTAAAATAATTGAACTCTTTTAATCATTAAAAACACTAATAAAGGCCCGTTCATACCAAGAACAATAAAGATAACAATATAGACCATTTCACAAAATGTAAACAACACTGGTCCAGAAACACTTCCTGTTTCAGTTTGTAACTGTTTTCTTTATTTCACATGTAAAGAAAACATCTTAAAGGAACACTCCGACTTTTTGGGACTTTAGCCTATTCACCTTACCCCCCAAAGTTAGATAAGTCCATACATACCTTTTTCATCTCCGTGCGTGCTATAAGTCTGTTTGACGCACCCACCGCTAGCCTAGCTTAGCACAAAGACTGGATGTGAATGGTTGCAGCTTTCATACTAATCCAAATGAGTGACAAAATAACGCAAACGTTTTCCTATTTACATGTTGTGGTTTGTATAGTCACAGAGTGTGCAAATATCAAGGCCATATGAGACACAGACATCTTTTGACCGTATAAATACTATATTTTCTGAAGGCGAAGCACTGCTACTTGGGCAGAGTGATAACAATCACCTGAGACGCACCGTGACGAGGAGCAGAGAGTTCTCTTCGCTCAGCGTTGGAATAAAGAGTCAGCAATTACTAACGTCAGATAGAAAAGCATAGTTTATCATGGGTGTTTGCTTTATTGTATGAGCTGTGACAATAAACAGGGGAGACCAGGTAATGCAGTACCATGTTTCATTGATTTCCAACCAAAAACGCACCCAGATTTATAAATATCACATGAATAAATAATTATTATTACAGGAATCAATATATTTTAAATGCAATTTATTAGCTGAACCAAATGTATTCAACAGTAGCCTATATACAGTATTGCATTACTATAGGATAGAATAAGGGAATAGTAATAGCACAAATTGTTTTTGCACAATGAACTCACAGCCTATCGTACCCTTTTGCACGCTCAAGTTCGTTATTTCCATGGTTATTTCAAATTTAGGCAACTAGCGCGCCGCGCGCAGGGTGCAAGTTCAACGCGGTGAACGCGTTCGTTTTTTCCCAAGCGCGTCCGCACCGCATCAAGATAAAAACATATTCATAGCCTAATCATATAATAGTGTCACTAACGTTACATTAGCTCTGGCTAATAATGGCACTGTTACAGTAGGTCATCTAAAAACATAACGGAACACTTACCTCAGCCGCAGGTGATCCACTTGTCCTGTACGTGCTAGATGGGATGGCCGTATCCTTCAGCACATTATGGTCCGTGTGGCAAATTCCATTTTTTCAAAATAGTCGTCCTCATTGAAATGTACCGAGCAAACATAATGTCCCTTGATAATCTTAGGTGTGTTTGGATAAATATCCAGAGTAAGTTAGCCATTTCTTCATCCAGTCAGCGTTTTTAGTTGGAATTCTGTGAAACATGGTTACCTCCCCTACAGTCGCAGCTATTTACAATAGAGCGAAAACCCATGACTCTAAACTACGCTTTTACTATTTATAAATTGCTGACTCTATTACCCAAACACCGAGCGAACTCTCCGCTCCTCACCACGGCGTGTCTCCGGTGATGCGGTTATTACGCCGTCAAAGTAGCAGTGCTTCGCCTTCAGAGAATAGTTCCCAGGTTTTATACGGTTAAAAGATGTCTGTGTCTCATTTGACTTTGTTATTTGTACATTATGTGACTATACAAATCACAACATGTAAATAGGAAAACGTTTGCGTTATTTTGCCACTCATTTGGATTAGTATGAAAGCTGCAACCAGTCACATCCAGTCTTTGTGCTAAGCTAGGCTAGCGGTGGGTGCGTCAGACAGACTTATAGCACGCACGGAGATGAAAAAGGTATGTATGGACTTATCTAACTCTGGGGGGTAAGGTGAATAGGCTAAAGTCCCAAAAAGCCGGAGTGTTCCTTTAAAGATGTCTTTTGATTCAGTTTTAAATGTTCTGTTGGTTGTATTTTATCCCAGCTTTTATTTAGTGTTAAAAAACTGAAACAGGAAGTGCTTCTGGACCAGTGTTGTTTACATCTTGTGAAATGGTCTATAGTTCTGAAAATCTTTCTTAATATAGAAGTTAATAGCAAAGTTCACACCACAGCTATAATGATAACGTCACAGAGAAATAATATTGTTGGAATCACTTTCAGAACTATTTTTTTTTTCCTGCTGATGGACGATAAAAACTTTGACAGCCAATCAGAATCCTTCCTAAAGCCTTTAAAGCAGCAAACCATTTAACTGCTTTGAATAAACGGAACCATATCGTCCGCTGGTGTGGACGCCAAAGATCTCGTTAAAATTCTCTTTATAGTTATCTTGGAGTGAACGGGCCTTAAAGATAAAATATGTCATTTTTTCGCTGCTAGGGGTCACTAACCTCTTAGAATAACAAAGGCATAGGTTGATGACGCAAAATTCCAGTTGAATTATGAACCTTGTCATCAAGCTTAAGGATCTAATAATCCTTATGGATGAGTGAATACATTGATGTTTTTATCATGACTGTGGTATAAAGCAAGGCTCGATTTCTAATGAGAGACCGATATCAGTGCCACACGCAATATAAAGGAATAAGGACATTCAATTCTACCAAACTACCCGCTAAGTGCTGAATTATTTGCACAGATCATTTTATTGACGAATGAAACTTGTGAGGTAACGCAGCGCTCTTTTTTTGAGCTATATAACATTGATTAGTTTTATGTGCATTTCTATGTAATATTGATTAGTTTTATGTATATTTGCTACCCTGTCTAAAAAAGAGCTCTGTTAAGTCGAAGTTTGTCACGGATGTGGAGCTCTCGGCATCTCAAAAAACCCATGTTGATATTGATCCTTGTTTTAGTTCTCCTTTTTTCCCAAAGTCTGGTCCATAATGTTTGAATCAAACTGCAGCTAGACGTAACGCTGTTGTCCACGTCTGTCGCCATGGTTACTATGCTCGTTCTGCGCAAGCGGAAACCAGAGATAACGCGGATATTACGTCAGTGAAAGGCAAAATTCTTACATATTTTACCTTTTAAATCTCAAAATAAATGTCAGTTTTTCATACTGTACAATATGATGTTATGGTGATTAAATTCACTTTTAATTTGTGGACTAGATAAACTGCTTTATTTAAACAGCCCTACTTAAAATAATAATTTACTCTTTAATTGTTTCATGCCTCTAGTGGTAAGGAAATTGCATACTTCACCTTAGATCCATATTCATGAGATATATTAGTATCTTCCACATTCTCATTAACTACTCCTTTTCATATAATGCCTTTGAGGGTCTTTAGATCTTAAAGATTTTTTTTATAAAAACTTGATTATCATCCTGGCATTTAATTCCCACTTTAAAATAAAGGTGAGGGAATCTGTGTTCAAGCCAAAGGTCTGTGTGGTTGTCTTTCACTGTAGGGTAATCATTTTTATCTCACCTGTAAGAAAATCCAATTGAACCAGCAGCCAAACCTTTTGTATCAGCCACCCACTCTGCCATGCCGATTAGCATATGTTTTTAATACCTTTGTCCCTTCTTGCTCTCTCTCTTCTCACCCACCTAATCATTGGGCTTCCATTCAAAGTGTGAGTCAGGCGGTAATAATGAAGCCGTCTTACTGGGATTCCGTACTTTTTCTCACGTTACTTGTCATATATCCATTCACTCGAGACATTTTTCTTAAAACCCTTTAACAGACTTTAATTGTCAGTAAAAATTTAAGCACTTATGAAAATGTAATTGAAAACTATTAACAAGTTATCATTAACATAGGCCTATATATTTTTTAAATGTAATGTAAATGAAATGTTATTTATTCCTGTCACTGTGTCACATGATCCTTCAGAAGTCTTTTGAAAATGCTGATTTAGTGCTCAAGTAATAGTTTTCTTTTTTCTTTTATTACATTAATGTATTTAGTTTCGTTTTGTAGTTCCAGACAGGTCTTGACCACATTACAGTTCTACGTATGTCACTTCACTAAATGATATCAGTTATTTCAAAGGTCAACAACGGCAAAAAAACAACGACACTGACCAAGCAAATAAATATAGTAAACAACAGGATAAAAGCACTTATTAAAAAAAACAAAAAACAAAAAAAACATACAGACTAGGACTGCACAATTAAAAACAATTTCCATGTAATCACACTTAAAGGTGCCATCTGTCAAAAAAAAAAATCTAATCATACTCCATATTCCATACCAGATGGGGGCAGTATACCTCCAGAAAGTGACTTGTGCCACCGCCGCACTCGCGCGCACTCTCACGTGTTCAAACAACACAAGCGAGTGCGGTTTTGCTCTCTCTCCCTCGCGCATATTAATCAAATCATTTGACACGATAGTTAAAGTTTGGAAGACTGCAGTTTCACGTGGAACATTTGGAGATTTTTAGAGATTAGGGACTCAATAAACAACATCTCAACACTAAATTATAAAGGCCATCTCATAGATGCCTGTCTCAAAAACAAGCTGATGCATTTCGAAGATATGGGAAAATAAAAGTCCGGGCTATTATTTGAAGTTTTACGGTATTTGTTTTGTTCATATTACATTTTTTTTTTGTTAGTTTGAATTAATTTGACAGACAGCATTCACTGATGTTGACCAAGCTAGCACCATTCAGAGCTGCCAACTCTAACGAATTCACCGTGAGACACGCAATTGACACTTTTCACACGCTCTCACGCCACACATCAATTTTGTCACGCACAGAAAAGGACACGGGAGACCGACAGACTAGACAGAGCAGGTTAGTTATGATATATAAAAAAATCTCAGCTCTCAGATTCTGTCAATTTTATTACGCAATTCAAACAATAAATACCTTTTTGCCGCTTGTACGTGTTACACGACAGATCTCTAGCGCATGTGAACCGATCATCTCTACTAGCTAATGGTAAAAGAAAACGAACACTGTTGAAAGATACAGTATGTTACAACTTACCAATTGTATTCCTCATGCATAATATCGACCAATCATTTTTTTTAACTCTTCTCTGAACTGAAATGTAGTAATGGGCTGTATTTTCCACACGACTGACATCAGGTTCAAGTACACACAAGCCGCCGACTTACTCTCGTCTATTGCAGTTTGGCTGGTGGTAACGTTGCCTGCCCGCATACCGCCTCCCATGGCCGAAGCTGGTATTACGACACCTGCCGGGCCAGGGCTAGTAATTTAGCATGCTAATTCAGGTTAATATCTCGGCAGCACTATAACTTGTCATTTTTTAATGACATCATCAACCTTGTTTCTTCTCATTCTTTTGATGCGTGTAGCTCATTTTTTGGATATTTTAACCTCAATTCTTACAGATGGCACCTTTAAAGGTATACCTCTGAAAAGATGAATGTGTATTTAAAATTGGTCATTTATGTAGAAGAAATGTGAAATTATTTTTTGAATTTGGAGACTTCTTTCTACACTGAAAAAAGTCAGAAATGTACTTTTGGCTTAACTGGATAAAAGACAACAACTCCCAGAATGCACTTGCTTCGCTGCTCTAGGAGGCCACGCCTACCGGTAACAGAGCGCAGTAGTTAAAGGAGCTGTATGTAAGACATTTATTTCAAATAATAATGAAATGGCCCTGATATGTCACTAGACATTAAGAAATCATGTTCATTTCAAATACTTATATCACTGACAACAGTAGTCCAGCCAGAATATTGTCATTTAAAAAGTGAAGTTGCAGCCCTCATGTTGGGTTTTGGTCTGATGCTCCACCCTCCACCGATCTACCAATCACGGAGTCAGCAGTGTTGCAGCATCCGGGTTGCCAGCTCTGCTCTAGTGACCACACCTGCAGATACAAACGTGTGGGATAAAAAAAAAATTTGGATCCTGCAGCCTATCTGGCAACCTCGAGTCAGGGGGGATGGGGAGGGGATACACCGCTCTACAGTATTTTAAAACTGATTGCAGTACCAGTTTTGGCTACAATCTTACATACAGCTCCTTTAAACAACAACTAGTGAGACAAACAATAGCGTTTAAGGAAAAAACCTGAAAAATGTCTTGAAATACATCATCTGAACAATGTTTTGAGGTGGTAACAGTAGTATAAGTGGAATAATTGACTCCGGGCTTTTGAATTATTGAAAAATAGTAATGCACACCCGAGGTGTTAATTATGGCCGCAAATTCAAAGGCCTGGAGTCAATTATTCCTTACTTATATTGTATTATATTAAATTATATTATTATTTTTACTTTTGTAAACCATGAAACTTTTTTTCAGTATTCTTTGATGAATATAAACTTCAAAAGAACTGCATTTATATGAAATAGGAATCTTTTATAACATTATAAATGCCTTTACTGTCACTTTTGATCAATTTAATGCATTCCTGCTGAATAAAAGTATTAAATTATTTTTTAAAAATCCTTTACTGAACACAAACTTTTGAACCGTAGTGCATCTATTCTCTTGTCATCTATTCTTATTCTCTTAAGATTCCATTTATAAAAGACTTTTGAGCTTTCATAATGAGCTTTGCCTTCTCAGTGTTTTCACTCCAGATGATTGAGATGACCTTTGTGCTAAAGCTCTGACACTCAAACAATCAGTCACTTCCTTGAGAATCTTTAATGTAATCTTGGACAAATATTCATCTCATTACCGTTGCTGTCTTCAGGGGAATGGGAAGCGAGTCATGATCATCACTGGGCCCAACATGGGTGGCAAGAGCTCCTACATCCGACAGGTTGCCCTGGTGACCATCATGGCACAGCTGGGATCTTTTGTTCCTGCCAGAGAGGCGTCAGTGGGCATTGTAGACGGCATATATGTCAGGTAACTTCCACCTGTCAAACACCACTCTGTGGCCTATCTGCTCTCTGTGGCCTATCAACAATTGAGAAGAGATTATTGTAGATGTGACTGGCCTGACATGGAGTATCTTGTTATGAAAAGAAATATCTTCTTCTTATCTTCATACTATCTTCTTATAAAAAGAAATGTCCAGATCTTTTATTCTTTATCATCTTTATTGCAGTTTTTCCACTTTCTTTCCCAAAGAACAAAGATAATTTCATAGGAGATTTATGAAATTTCTCCTTATCTGGCATACTAGGGTATTAAAGGGTTATTTCACCCAAAAATGAAAATTAAGTCATTAATTACTCACCCCCATGCTGTACCAACCCCGTAAGACCTTCGTTCATCTTCGGAACACAAATGAAGATATTTTTGATTAAATTTGAGAGCTGTATAACTACCACATTGGCTCCTAAGGGACTGCCTCTTGACAGCTCAACTATATGTTTATCAAGCGACGAGAATACTTTTTGTGTGAAAAAACAAACAAAAATAACGAGTTTATTCGACTATTTCTTTTCTTCCTTGTAGGCCAGAAACGAGACTTCCTTAGATTTCCACGACGCATGCGCGAGAATTGCGATCTGAAGTAGTGTAAGCAGATCGCAATTCTCGCGCAATTCTAAACATATAGTTGAGCCACGGTAGTCACTTGGGATATTTAAACATTTTCTTCATTGACTTTCTGGGCCGTCAAGAGGCAGTCCCTTAGGAGCCAATGTGGTAGTTATACAGCTCTCAAATTTAATCAAAAATATCTTCATTTGTGTTCCGAAGATGAACGAAGGTCTTACGGGGTTGGTACAGCATGGGGGTGAGTAATTAATGACTTAATTTTCATTTTTGGGTGAACTAACCCTTTAACTGAGATATGTAGATGGGTCTTTTTCCAAAAGAACAGGGTCACATCCATCTGCGGAAAAATCAGCTCTCACCGAGATATTGTTTCTTTTGTTTTCTGGCCATTAGAGAGGAAGTAATGTATGACAACAGCACAAAGCTGAACTTTAGTGACCATGACAACACCTCAGAGGCTGAGCAGACTTTGGAGATTGTGCTTGAATGGTCCAGAATTGAGCGGGGTGAAACCATGCCCGCTAGTCTTTTCACAAAACCCCGGTAACCGAAGATCACAGAGGCAGGAGTCAAAACCTATTCAGACTTTATGCCACATCTGCTGAGCGGTGTTATACTACATTTTCAAGTCCAGAATAAAAAAAAAAAAACTTCTTTTTGAGGCTACAAAAATGAGAATGAATGTATTGTTTTTTTTTTTTAACTCAGATACAGTGTTGCTGTGTTATAGATTAAATGTATGTAAAAGGAGACGTATCCCAATTCAGAAATAGACA
The DNA here is from genome assembly GCF_016745375.1 of Pimephales promelas. The sequence continues at coordinate 2,380,939 of NW_024121987.1, forward strand.
AGTTAGAACTATAGCAAGAAGACCAATTTGCATTGAAAATTTTACAATGTCATCATTTTTGGTTATTTTTTTTAATGCCAAAACAATGCTAACAATGCAAATAATAAAAAAAATGACAGTTTATAAAAATGACAACAAGATTAATTGGCAAAATTAATATGTCCTTGATGTATCAGATTTAATTTTGAGATAAATAATATATATATATATATATATATATATATATGTTTAAGTTTAAGTTTACTTTATTTATATAGCACATTTAACACAGTCGCAGACTGACCAAAGTGCTTCACAACAAAAGAAACAAAGGAAGAAAAAGAATAACATATAATTACATAAAAATAAAGATAAAAATCAAGTGAACACAGTCCACTCTCAAGCAGGCAGTGTCTGTTCAATCAGATTTCCAGAGATTAAATAAACAATCCTAAAATGCCTAATATGCCAGAGAAAACAAATGGGTTTTTAAAAGAGACTTGAAAGTGGACAAACTCAGAGCCAATCGAATTTCCACTGGCAGCTCATTCCAGAGGCGCGGACCGATTACTGAGAAGGCACGGTCACCTCTGCATTTAAGTCTCGAATGTGGAATTAGAAGAAGATTCTGATCTCCAGATCTTAAGCTTCTAGAGGGGATATACTGATGCAGCAGGTCAGAAAGGTAGCCAGGGGCTTGAAAGTGCAAAGATTTAAAAACAAATAGAAGAATTTTAAAATGAATTCTAAATTGCACTGGCAACCAATGCAGGGTCTTTAATAGTGGAGTGATGTGATCCCTTTTCTTCTTTTTCAAAAGAAATCTTGAGGCAGCATTTTGCACTAACTGGAGACGGGCAATTTGGGCCCATCAGAAATGCCACAGTATAACGAATTGCAGTAGTCTAGACGCAATTATATATAAATATAATTTTTTTGTAATGGCTAAATTTAATTTTAGTTAACATTCCCATTATTATTATTTATTTAAACATTCATTTTATTTGGCTTAAACCTTCAGAGTCATATAGAAGAACAATTTCTCTTTTGTGTGAGAAAAGATCAAAATCATAACAGATATTTGGTATCAATACCAAGCTTATATTTGTAAAAGGAGACACTGTAAAAATGTAGCAGGTTTTTTTTTTTCCCAAAACTTGTTACATGATGTTTATAGAGCATCACAATCTGGCCCACAGCCGGTGCCGGAAGTAAAAATTCAATACAATTTCTCCATTGACGTTTGAGATATAAGCCATAAAAACATAAATGGTAGATTTAAAACCAGCTACGGCTGTACTAAGCGATTGTATATGCTCATATAAACTCCAAAAGTTCATGGGGCACTAACCTTGTTTTAAGATGAATGCCTTTTATTCGCGATGTATTGGATAAGTACTTCATTACCCACAATCCAGAACAATCCCACAATCCAACAGTGATGCACCTGATTGGTGGAAGTCGTGTCTGAAACCCCGCGAAGGTACGTGAAGACTGAAGATCGCGTAATGACGTAGGGCTAAGTTCATTGGTCGCACTTCTGAGACGCCCGCGCGCCATTGGATGTGCAGTTGCTAATGAGCGAGCCAGATGCTCAATGTTTTAGCATGTCGAGCTGCAAATGCGTTTGCTTCAGTAAATTGAGGAAAATGAGTTTCCCTGCACACTCACTATATAAAATTCACTGGAGGAAAAAGTTCACGTGCCCGTCGTCAGATTTGGAAGTCACTCAAAAGGCTCTTTCACGGTGGCTTTCAGACGACTTCACTGAGGCGCGGTGGTTTATGGGAGGAGTAGTTCCTTTGCTCGGAAATGAAAATATGTACACAGGCTTGTACCCTCGACTTTTTGGGGATTTTCTCTTCGTTTTTTCACTCGAAATGATGTGTGGTATGCTTATGAGTTCAGCCGTAGCTGATTATTCTCAGACATGATCTAATACTCTTTAGATATGGATTTTACAAAATGTCAATGGGAGAAATGAATGGGAAATTTACTTCCGGCACCAGCGCTCTCTCAGGCTGTGGGCGGGACTGTGATGCTCTAGTTACTTAACTGTAAGGCAACGGGTTTCCTCACTTTTTTAAGTTAAGCCAACTAATCACTTCGGATATTTCTTATGAGTGTCAGTGGTAATCTGCTGTTGCCTATCCTATAATGTGTTCTGAGAACATAAAAAGTGGCCTGCCTGTTTCATTTGGTCCTTTTAAGGTTCACTGTCACATAAATTTATTCTACGGGGTTTTACCACCGTCATAAATTAAATTGAAATATCAACTGTTGATTCTTCTCAAGTATGTTAACTAAACGTCTTGATTTTTTTTCTTAGTAACCTCGGTGAACTTCCAGCCCTTCTTTACTTGTTTTGTCTTTCATTTTGATGTGATTTATTAACATTGTTTACTGTTGTAGGGGTTGGCTGATTTTCTGCTGACTGTGCTAGTCATTAGACTACCAACATCAACAACATCCACAGCAGTTCACTAATTAGACTCAGATTTGACTTGTGCCACCTTTCACCCTTTTTGCCGGGCAAGTGCCTGAGATCTATCACAGATTTGAGCCTTTTTCATGTGAGGCCAATTATGATGTAGAATTAATTCATTTAATGAGTTTTTTGTGAAAGTTCTTAGCAACCAGCAGTGTTGTAGATAAGTGTATGTTGATGTATTTAATATATATATTGACTGAGTTAATTAGTTTGGCAAGGAAAATAGTTTTCTGTACACCTAAATTTATTTATAGGGACTGTTCAGCAGGAAGGGGATGTGATATAAAGTGTGTTTTGATACGGTTTTGTCAGTCTAAGTCATACCGCTATCAGTGAAGTACTGCCTCGTTAATTAACCCAGTCTTGGCGCTGTTCACGTCAGAGGATAATTGCCTTCGCTCCCCAGAGTTGTGTTGGTTTGTTCCAATTAACAGGTCAAAATCAGGTTCAAACAGCACCCAATTAAGTCTGAAGGGTTCAGTGGCCTATACCGCACTCTGGTGAAGCGGAAACATTGAGTGGTTATTGCATTTGCTTAATGGGACTGTAGAACGTTGGAGAAGAGTTTACATCGTCAGTGCAGTCAAAGTTTCACAAAAGCCCTTGCAGCTGCTTTGACTGGATTTTGGCTTTTCATTTTCAAGATTTATGATGCACTCTAAGTCTATTGTTGGGTAGTTGACATGAAATACCTTTGGAAATTGCACGTCTTGTGGTGTGACATGGCACTCCATCTAAAACAGTTTTACAAGCCATTTTTCAATTCTTTGAAAATTCTATACATTGAAGAGACTGTAAAGTATTGTGTTTTTTAAAGCTGCAGTCCGTCGGTTTTCCTCTTTATCGCCATCTCTGTTCGCAATTGCAGTCATTCTCGGAATTATCTACTTTACGTGAGTTGTACTTCAACACCCTCGACACGGCACAATGTTTGATGTGTGCAGCTGTCAGTCATCCGCTGGTGTGGACACTAGCATTCAGAATCACAGATTATTATTTTTGTAAGTATGACCAACATAAGACTTTTCACCGGAAAGTATAATTGAAATGGTGAATAGTTTCAGGATATAAGAGATGCATTTCTCTTTATGCAGTCATGAAACCTAAAATATTTGTTGATTAAAAACATAAAACACATGCAAATCAACACAAGAAAGAAGATCCATCACAATTTAATTCCAATGTTAAAATGTCGTCTTTGTTGGTAGATTTTTAGTGGTGTAAAATCAAGTGCAAGAAGCAACCTTTTTAAAGTAGATTATTTATAATAAAATCTAAAGGTAGGCTATGTAATTTAGTGCTCTAACTGTTAAACAAAAGTGCATGCATTTGAAGAACATTGTGCTTCTGCGTGGTTGTGCGGATGAATATGGATCGCTGGCACATGGAAATCCAAAAATGTAATCTGAGCTTGTAAATGCAATGTTTTATGCTATTGGTGTGACTAATTGAAAACTGACATTTTTCAACTAATGATGCTACAAAGGTTATGAAGATTGTCAGTCTGATATGGTCAAATATTGCTTTTTATTTTTTGTTGTTGATGGAGATTTGTGGGATGCACATCCAGGGCACGAAGCTCCCGTTCTACCACATCCCAAGGATGCTCTATTGGGTTGAGATCTGGTGACTGTGGGGGCCATTTTAGTACAGTGAACTTATTGTCATGTTCAAGAAACCAATTTGAAATGATTCGAGCTTTGTGACATGGTGCTTTATCCTGCTGGAAGTAGCCATCAGAGGATGGGTATATGGTGGCCATAAAGGGATGGACATGGTCAGAAACAATGCTCAGGTAAGCTGTGGCATTTAAACGATCCCCAACTGGCACGAAGGGGCCTAAAGTGTGGCAAGAAAACTGCACAGTGGTAACATGGATCCATGTTCTCATTCTGTTTACGCCAAATTCTGACTCTACCATCTGAATGTCTCAACAGAAATCGAGACTCATCAGACCAGGCAACGTTTTTACAGTCTTCAACTGTCCAATTTTGGTGAGCTCTTGCAAATTGTAGCCTCTTTTTCCTATTAGTACACAGCAAATTCTGGTTTTTGGAATAAACTCCCTGTTAGTTAAAATCAACTCAATCTGAGTGTACATGTGAGACCATCAATTAGACTCCAGCGCAGAGTTAAAATAACTCTGCTCTTGGAGTTGAATTTTTAACACTTTTTTCAGAGTTAAAATGGAGTTAAAATACTAATCCTACAGAGAGTAAATGTTACTCTAAAAGTAATTATATGAACTCATTACCAGTGTTACCAGTTTAGTTTAACACTTCTTAGAGTTGACATTTATTTAACACAATATAATGTTTTGTGTGGAAATTACTACACTGGACACCATGCTCTTGATTTACTGCCTTTATTTGAGAAAATCCATTTGGTTCAGACTTGAGGAGGAGTAACCTTCAACCGCTTGCTGCAGGACAGTCATCTGAAGATCACAAAAACAACAGCATGAGGCATAATATACGTTACATAGCTGTTACAATTCAATTGCCTGTAATGCATTGATGCATCAATTTCACGGCAAAACACTCATTTTCAGAAACACGGTGAATGGAAAGACGGTTAGCTAATGTTAACTCGTTTACGTCGACAAAAAACCCACGCAAATAGCCATTTCAAAATTTGAAACAAGTCATTTAAACATGCGTTCAACAGCAGGTTTGTCATGGTCGTTGACGTTAATTAGTAAACAAACTAGCCTGTAACGTAACAGCTACGCGATGACCAAACGTGTTTGTCAGAAAATATATTTTTTAAATAGTTTTATATAAGTTACACTTTTACCTACCTCACGACGAAGCGTAAGTCCATTATTCCTTTGTGCAGCGGCAGGGTCGTGTCGTGGCGCACTTCTCAAAAATAACTCCAGGTGTAGTGTTAAAACACGCTCCTGAACACCAATGAATGAACTCCAAAATACAACACAGCCGGGGAGTATCCAATAACACAAACCGTAGTCAGAGTTAAACAAATAACTCCAAAAAATTAACTCTTTCACACTTTTTTGCCTAACTCATGATTTTTCAACTTTCAACTAGGATTGAAATTTGCTGTGTAGTGGAGATGAGTGGTACCCGGTGGGGTCTTCTGCTGTTGTAGCCTATCCGCCTCAAGGTTGTGTGTGTTGTGGCTTAACAAATGCTTTGCTGCATACCTCGGTTGTAACGAGTGGTTATTTCAGTCAAAATTGCTCTTCTATCTGCTTGAATCAGTCGGCCCATTCTCTTCTGACCTCTAGCTTCAACAAGGCATTTTCGTCCACAGGACTGCCGCAAACTGGATGTTTTTTTTTCCCTTTTCACACCATTCTTTGTAAACCCTAGAAATGGTTGTGCGTGAAAATCCCAGTAACTGAGGAGATTGTGAAATACTCAGACCGGCCCGTCTGGCACCAACAACCATGCCACACTCAAAATGTCTTAAATCACCTTTCTTTCCCATTCTGACTTGACCAGGACCACACCACTAAATGCATTGAAGCAACTGTCATGTGATTGGTTGATTAGATAATTGCATTAATGAGAAATTATCCTAATAATCCTTTAGGTGAGTGTGTATATATAATTTAGATGGGAAGGATAGCAAGCTGACTAGCTGAAGATAGCTGAAGTTACTGTATCTATATTACAATTAATAGACATGGTAATTTCTTGAAAATAAATTCCAGCACAGCACCGGATGAACGTATAATGCAATTATATGGCAATTTATCTGTTCATGAAATACCTTACTCACCTGTTGAGAAAAAAAAAACGGAGCGCCTTTACAGTATTTCAAATCCCTCAGTTCTCGTCATCTCTGAAAAGCCAAGCCAATGTTGCTTCACATTTTATTACGAGTGTCTTGTTCTTTTTTGCCTGTAGACTCCTCTGTTATGTGTTTTTTTTTAAACCGATTGATTCTATGTATAGGTTTGAGATGTTCCATGTCAACTCTTCTTGCTCGTTGTGACATGTGCCAATGCCTATGCCTCTCCCACACCATACACACGTCAAAGTAGCCAGAGCAACTTTTCTCTATATTACAGATATGACTATTTACAGTAACACGGACGTCGCACGTATGACGAGACATGCAGGCGAATGAATGTAAGAAATTTACTGCCAAAAACACCCTGACCGGTCTAAAATATAAATGCTTATAAGGTTATCATATCAGGGCAAGACACATTTTGAAAGAAGGATTGATGATGGATTGACTCATTATTTACATTTTGTTAATTTTGAAAAGAAAGTAACTGACAGTGTACTTTAAGTAATTATAAACTATAATAAATCTTAATAAAATATTAATTTGCTTGACTAATATTTACATTTAAATATAATTTTTCATTTAAATATAAATACTTAACAATCTATCTACAAACAATGATGACGTTATTGTTAATTTGCCATGTGTTTTTTTTTTAGTTTTTTTTTTTATATATATAAAAATGTTTTAGGTTAAAGTTGTCAAAATTCTCCCAATTATTATTTATCCATAGATTGATTTTTTGCAATCATTAAAGCATTGTATGTCAACTATTCAGGCGCAGAAGAAGAATATTATCATATTTGTAATAATACTCCCATGATGACGGATGATATTTAAACTGCAAAAGTCTACATAGTCTTAAGCGTCTGTGCGAGTCCTTGATCGGACAGTCTTTTTTCCCCCCACTGATGGAACACTTTTATTAAGAGGCACTTAAGGTTTGGAAGCTCTATTCCTTCTCTTTTTTTTTTTTCTTTTTTTTTTTGGTTGTGATGGAAACTGGAAATTAAGTGCAATGCAAAAAAATAAAGTAAAAATGAAGCCTTAAATTAAACCTTTTAAAGCTAAGTCTCTTGTAATAAAGAACAATCTAATAAAGTAGAATCTAAAACATCAAAATCTTTTTTGAGTTCCGCAGTGCTGTTTGACCTTTATTGTGGTTATTGCTGTGTTCAGCCTGAGATTGCCGGCAGCTAGACTGATTCACTGCAGAAACATATTATTGCTTATATGATCAGTTATAAATTGTTTCTACAAGAAAACCTACATAAACAAGTGTTAATATTATGGGCCATAGAACAGAACCAAATATTTTGTGTAAAACACATTTTTGATATTCTGATTGTCATAGAAAACAATATGATTGCAAAAGCCTGATAAAAAAAAAAAACACTTGACTCATAATGAAAATGTGGATTTGCAGCTCAAGCTCTATTCCCTATTGAAATCTGTTGAGAAAAACTTTGAAGGAAAACATGAAAATGAAATGCATGTAGTCAAATGTTTGGATGTTAAAATACAAGAAAACAGAAACAAATAGAATGAAAATGGGATTTCGTTGCCGTTTCAAAGCAGACTACAGATACCATCTGTGTTCTCTCTCAATCGTAGCCAAGAGCTGCATGATTTGTCCAGCAAAAAAAAAAAAAAAAAAGGTAGCGCCTTATCAGGATAATGGGAAGGATTTTCAGATTAGCTGTTATCAAAGGACAATTCTGCGATCTGGGGATCCATGTACATGAGTTAATGTCCGGTACATTAATTGGCACATATTTTGTGTAATGTCATTTCATTGAACTGAATTAGTATCAAAAAGATATCAAAAAGATAATTGGCTCATTTTCCCATTAATGTATTACAATATTATTATTTTGCTGTTCTTGTTTATATTATTAGGATAGTATTATTAACAAATTAATTTTAGGAACCACAATTCATTTGCCTCAGGACTCCTCAGTGAAAATGTTTTTAAAATGTACTAAAAAACTACATCCCATTTCAAATTTGATTTGCAAGGTGATACTTTTGAAATTTGAAATTTGATTTGCTGTTCATAAATTGTCAAGAGTGCTTGTTATAAGCCATGGCAAAAACAGCATTGTTGTTCGTTAGCATTTTTGTTTTGTTTCTATAACACAATAACAAAATATTTTAATGAAACTAATAACACTAAAATTACAAATTAATATTAATATTACGAATATTATTATTATAATTATATTGGCCTAATTATAGCATTTAGGTCCGAATACGGCACAACAATCAGTCATCAATGAAGATCAAAAGCAGCTTCAAACACCAACTTAAAAAAACAGCAAAAAACTTGTTTGTATTGTATTGTATGTTGTCTTTGGCTCACCAGCACATACAATAACTATACAGACAGTTGTAAGAAAAACAAGAACAAAAACAAAACAACTCTTAAACACATATTTATTCGCCAGAGGGATTCTATAATGCCTACCAGATTTCAAGGGCTCATATTGAACAAGAAATATTGATTATTGTCAATACACGTATATTTTTTCACCATCATCATGTATGGTCCATAAGATAAATATTAAGAAACACAACACTGACCGGGTTTTTCTGGGGTCTTCTTGGTGAGAAGAGCACCAGTAGACAAAGAGGTTCCACTTCAACGCATAGGCATGTCTGATGGACTATACTCTAGTGAAAGTGATGGTAGCCACCACCTCTGGTGGTAGGGTACTCAAACGTGCCCCGTCCTATCCTGCAGATACACGTGGAAGTTCCAGAGATGAGGGTACCATAGCATGCCCCGTCCCTGAGAAAGGAGGTCCTTCCTCAGAGCAATTGGCCAGGGAGGTGCTGTTGCGAGGAGCACAAGTTCGTAAAACCAGATCCGGGTGGGCCAATGAGGCGCAACCAAGATGACCTGCTCCTCCTCATCCCTGATGTTGCACAGGGTTAGAGAGCTCGTCGGCTGCACAGTTCAGGTCTCCCGGGATATAAATGGCTCGAAGCGACCTCAGATGCTTCTGACTCCATAGGAGGAGGTGGCGGGCAAGTTGCGACATATGGCGGGAGCGTAGATCACCTTGTCGGTTGATGCACGCTACTGTCGCGGTATTGTCTGATCGGACTAGTACGTGCTGGTTCTTGAGCAACGCATTGAAGCAGTGCAGAGCGAGACGTACTGCCAGCAACTCGAGGCAACTGACATGCCATAGGCACTGGGGTCCTGTCCAGGAGCCCGGGGTAGCATGTCCATTGCATATTGCATCCCAACTCTTGGTGGAGGCATCTATTGAGACAACATTAGGGCTGGGTAACAATTCAATTCGATTTCGATTCTTGAGGCTTCGATTCGATTTTGATTTATTAGCTTCGATATCGATTCAATAATAAGTAAATACACAAGTAATTAAGTACCTGAGTATATATTTTAAATAATGTGTGCAGTATTACCTAAGACCAAATTGACCCCGGCATGTTTCCTGTCATGGTTTATTCAGCAGAACAAACTATACAATATTGTACGTGTGTTGAATACAAACCACAACTGTAACAAACAGGTTCTTTATTAACACCTCTAAAGTGCATGGTAGAAAGTATATTTCTTTCTTCCTATACATTCAAGTTATACAAGAAATGTAAACGGAAGCACAAAATGTTAGGGGTGTCACAGTTCACAAAATTCACAGTTCGGTTGGAAACGATACAGTGGTGTTACGGTTCGGTACGTTAACGATACAGCAGAAAGAATGAAATTCCAGAGAAGTTTCCTATTTATTAAAAGAAAAAACATTTTTAAATAAGTATGAGTTTTCCTAAACCTTTCAGGTTTATAAATGGGGGAAATCTTAAGGATGAACAAATAAGATTTTGTTCATCACATTAAAAATAACAAAAATAACTTTTAAATCTATGTTTGTGTATATCTTAGCACAGTGTATAAGAGATATGTAGACACCTAACAGTGTCGCTTAATCAAAATCGGCTCGTGGTGCACAGATGCTGCTGGTCTGAACTGACAAATGGCTGAAGTAACGCTGTTTCGTTCCGCATTCATTACGTTAGCCATTTGATGTTGCGCAACGTTGTTGTGGATTTGGGTCGGTTGGAAAAATGGTCCAAGGAATTGTTCGGTTTGTAATGTAAACCGAAACAGTTCAATATGAAAACATGTTGCTAATTTTGCTTTTTTTTGGCAAAGCGTGTCTTGTACAATGCTGAACGCTCCACTAGAGTGTTGCCCACAGCGCTGGGCTGAAACGATTCTTAGAATTTGATGAATCGATATTGAATTGAGAAAAAAAAAATATTGCAATGCATTGATGAATCGACATTTTTACCCAGCCCTAAACAAGATGCCTTGAAATTCGGTCTAAGGGTACTCCTGCCCGTAGAAAACAGTGGTTCGTCCATGGGGTGAAGGTCTGACGGCAGGTCGGAGTAACTGGTACTCGGAGCGGGCCTTGTTGCCATGCCCACCTCGGGACTTGATCGTGAAGCCAGTGCTGAAGCGGTCTCATTATGAAGCAAACCGAGCGGTGTTGCTGCGGTTGCCATATGCCCCAGGAGCCTCTGAAAAAGTTTCAGTGGACCTGCACTATTGCCCTCAAACTGTCTCTGGCAAGTCAGCAGTGACTGCGCGCGCTCGCTCGTAAGCTGTGTGCACGTGGCGACCGAGTCGATTTCCATTTCGAAGAGGCCAGCCCTGGGATATGTGAGCATCAAGCAAACGAGTTCGCTCAGTGTTCAGCATATCAGCCAGGTTGAGCCACACGTGTCTCTCCTGGACCACAGTAGTGGACATCAACTGGCCCAGGGAGCGTGCGCTAATATTCGCCGCCCGGAGAGCAAGGTCAGTGGCGGCACGCAGCTCATCAAAGAGCCCTGGGTCAGTCCTTCCCTCGTGCATGTCCCTAAGCATCTGGGCCTGGTAGACCTCGCCATGGCATGCAGAGAGGGGGCTGCGTGCCCCGCGACTCTATAGGACTTCGCTACCAGGGTAGACGAAAACCTACAGGCTTTGGAGGGGTGCTTTGGTTCACCACGTGAAGAAGCACTCTGCTGACACAGATGCATCGCAACAGAGCATTCGACCAGGGGGGCCCCAGTATACCCTTTGGCAGCGGCCAGGAAAGGCGGAGGAGCGAGTGCTAGGGACAGGGTGGAGGGTTCCACTCTAACCCAATGTTCGCGGCCACCTGGGAAAGCATGTCTGTCATCTTGGGTTCTGACTCGGGCAATGCTGGCGCACCCAAAGGTGGCAGCAAAGTCGAATCATCATCTCCCGAGTACGCCTGCCCACCTTGTGAAGCTGCAATCAACATTGCATCCTCTGTTGGAGCGCCGAATTACATCCCGCGGCTTGCCCGTGTCATGTGACTGGGACGACCGCGGGACATCATCCGGATGGCTCGCGGGTTGCAACACTGGAGAGAGGCATGTGACCCGAGGACAAATCATCCGTTGGTTGTGCCACACCGTCTCCCTTAGGGCACCCTGGCCACCGAAGTACTAGCTCCCATGGGAACGGTAGATCGGGGTGTGGATGAGGGGACTCTCCCTTTTTCAAGATCACTGTCTCTAGACCAAAGTGTTACGGTGGCCATGTTTCTCCAATGAAAACATAAGTCATCCACCAGTACTGCTTTATTGTGCTCCAAAACACAAAGCAACAATTGTGTCCATCAGAGTCAGATAGAAGTCAACTGCAACCATAAGTGCACGGGTGATGCATCCTTAAAAAGACGTGCCACGCCCTGCTCTTTTAGAGAGTATTAAATATCCGCAGAGTTGAAGCGACCAGTGAGAAAACACACAAGCTGGCAGATCACTGCACAGATCGCAGGGAATGTGCACTCGCTGGGATTCGCCGTCACACCAACACCTGGAGAGAAGCTCGTCTCGAAGAGGAAGAGATGATCTCATGATGGCTTTGGTAGTGAAGCATACACTTGCCTCTGAAGCGAAAATATAGCTTCATATTGCCGGCATTTTCCTTTTAACCCCTATTTAAAACAGTCTGTGTGTTGTAACGTCTGTCAGAGTTTGAAGTTTGCCCAGATGAAGAATAGGAAAGACTGTGCAAACAAACTGGTAGTTCCACGAGTCCTTTTATAGTTGCTTTCTTAAGCACACTCTTCATATACATGTCGAAAGAGCGGATGTTAACAGGGAAAACATTGATTAAAATTACATAACATTGATTACACATTGATTAAAAAAGAAAATCAAATGTGTTGGTAGTATTATTTTATATGTAAATCAATTATTTATAATTTTATAAAGTATAGAATAAAGTTAGGGTTAATTAAAATTAAGGAGAACATTAATTTTAAATTCATTCAGGTACAATTACCAAACATATCTCAAGGTCTTTTTTTTTATCTTTTTATTAGTTTGTTTAATTAACTAATTATATTAAACTATTATCAGTGCACTATAAATAAACTGGTTCTATGGCTTTATTAATAAAACTTATTTTGAAAATACAATTTATAAAAATGCCTTCTATATTTCTGTTTCTTTTCACTCCATTTTCCCGAAATCATACCGAACCGTGACTTCTGTGTAGCGTACTGTTGTCGTCATACAATGAATTACGTTAAGCTGTGGTAAAAGTGGTACCGCTAGCCCTGGAGATCGGCTGAATGGTTTCCTAAATGGTAAAAAAAAAAAAACAATTGTTTTTCTGGGCGGTGGGAAATGAGCTTAATTCCCTAAATGATGGAATATCCCTGTAACGTTAGCTTGGCTTATCGTTAGCCGGGTGCTCTGCCCTGACTTCTTATGATATAGTGCATGTGTAAGATACAAACTTCTGGGTTGGTTTTTGATAAGTATGCTGATTTTTAAGTTACCCTCAGAAATGTGTCATTTGCATATTAAAATCACAAAAAAAATAAGCAGGGGGCACGTACAACCACATCCCCGTCCCGCCGCGCCACTGTCACCTTTTTTACTCTGCCATAATTTACAGACCTGCAAACTCCTCAAAGTAATCTAATGCTTCTTCACAGACTAATTTAAGTTTTGCTCCACTGGTTTTGCTTCTGACAGAATGGGAGCATCTGACAACATCTCAAGGGGCAGGAGCACCTTTATGGAGGAGCTTGTGGAAGCTTCAGATATTTTGGGTCATGCCACGTCCCGCTCCCTGGTCATCCTGGATGAACTGGGCCGAGGCACCAGCACTCATGACGGCATCGCTATCGCCTATGCTACCCTAGAGTCCTTCATCAGAGACGTAAGTGAGACTGAAAGACGTGAAACCCTTGCTTGGCAAATATACCTAAAGAAAAGCTGCGGTTGTGACAAGCTTTCATGCCAGATTATAACAGGCCATGTAGTAACACAGTTCATCCAGAATGATTTGTAGTATAATTTTTGGAGGGAGATTTACCATGCTGCAGCCTGTGGTTATGCGCTTTGCTTACAGGCTAAATAAAGGACTGTGATTTCAGTAATTCTACAGTTCTCAGGTCACTGCTACTTTGGATTGAACCCACCTCCCAAATCCTTAAATCTAATGCTGCATGGAACACCAAGCCCATTAATCCGCCAACATTTGGCCATTTTGAGAATATCAGCATCAGTTTTGTATTTGACATGGCCATCTGCAGATTGTAGAACTGACTCAAGGCAATGTATAATTTATACATGTATGGTTATTCATTTTTATGTTTTAGCTAAATATTGTGTAAAATTAAATTGAGCAATTTGTGTAATCTTGTTTACTATCACTAAATTTACCCAAATTTAAATAAAAAAACTAAATAGAATGTATATAATTAAATGTGTAGAAATATCTTAAAAATATTCTATATAAGAGGGTCGTTATATAAAATATAACGTCAGTCGATGATAAGATGCTTAGTTGACCAAATTTTAATTAATTGGTTGGTTGCTGAAAAAATTATCTGAACGTGAAATGACGAAGTCACGCTCTCTGTAGCTGATGGGTTGGTAACGTGGCTAGTCCATGCCATAATTATGCCTGGCAAGAAATCCAAACTTTCGCCTATCATTCATTAACCTAAAACATTGAAACGTGAGTAGCCTAACGTTAGCCACTTTACATGGCTGCTCGCTACAATGTCAATGTTAACCTAAATGTGTGCTATTATTAGGTGCATATCCAATGGGGTGTAAGAGTATACAAGTCATAGTTTAGTACGTACCTCGGTTTTGGGGTCATATGAGTTTGGTACAACAGGAAAAAAGCAACAAATCCCCAATCCTTCGTTTATTTTCATTTGTTTTGAACAGGCTGTATTGCAAATTGTACCCCTGTATGTAACCTTTTCACTTTCTAAAGCATACAAATGCCATATGTTTGCAGATACTTTGGAAACATGCGGAGTTCACATACTCATTTCTCTGAAAAACACTTATACAGCCAGTTATTTTACTTTGAAATGTGCATTTCGTGTTGTAATGTCTGTTTTGTTTTGGTCTGTGATCTCACCCAATGTATTTCAGCAGGAAACACAGCGTATTGCAGCCAATAAACAAACTGGGTCAAATATTTTTGGGTTTTAAAATCTGATATTCTGATATATGGGACAATATTTTAGTTATTTATTTTTTTTTTTTAAACTGGACATGATAGTCACAAATTTTGTCATGCTTATTTGAGTTAAGAGAACTGATGGGGATGTTCTTATAATTGTTATTTAAGCAATGTATGTCTCGTGAGTGACCAACTAAATGAGTGTTGCCAACAGGGACGGAGTAGAGTGCCCTCTTCTGGACAAACTATACAACTCCAACTCTCATGACATGGTTCAAGCGTGTTTCATCCGTTTTTTTTTTTTTTTTTTTTTAATATTCATTTATCGACCATTATAACTGCCGATACCGATAGTTTGGAAAATGCCTAATATTGGCCGATAATATCGGTCTGCCGATATATCGGTCTGGCTCTAAGCCAAGGCAGCAGTGGCAAGGAATCAAAAACTCCATCTGGTGACCGAATGGAGAAAAATACCTTGGGAGCAACCAGGCTAGTCGGAGGGCCAGTTCTCCTCTGACCAACGAAGGAACAGTTTATGATGCGGGCAGCATTACCAGTCAGATTGGATCGGAACATTTAGAGTATTTATCCATTTCCATCTGGTTGGAAGTCGATCTGTTTGCTCGAATCTCCCGCGGAAATCCACCAGTACCACTGAAATTACAAGCTTACCGCTTTGAATCGAGCTAAAGCAGAGAGTTTTGAACACTGGCGAGTTATGTATTTTCTCAAATATGTATTTTGGATCATTTTTAATCCATTATTTATAAATAATTTCACAAAATGATGTTGCTTTTCTGTGTTGAAAGTCAACTTTGAAAACGGGAACTAGGGATCATGTTTTCGTATTCATTTGCTGATTTCTCTTCTCACTCAAAACTGGTCATTAAATACATAGTCGTGACTTTAATAATTTCACAAAATTATGTTGTTTTTATGTGTTGAAAGTCAACTTTGAAAACGGAAAACTAGGGATCATATTTTTGTATTCATTTGCAGATTTCTCTTCTCACTCAAAACTGGTCATTAAATGCATAGTCGTGACTTTTTCAGAGGATACATTAAATGAAAGGTTTTTAGTTCTTTGACCATGTGACCATGTTAGACATTATGTGGGGACAGCTGTGTTTTTCATTCAGTAGAGTAAATGTACTGCTGATGGTAAACACACAAGTCTTTTTACTGGAATCAAAAGAGCAAAAATCATGCCTTAGTTGAAAGTGTGAACTTCATTAAAGCATTCACAGTTTTAATAACAGTTCTCTGGCATCTGGCAGCGTTTGAAAGTATGACGTGCAATATGTCATAGTAGGTGCAATACTGGCAGAAATTAAAAAACAATTCTTCCTAAAATAACTATAGAAATTTTTCTTCCTACTGCTACAAGGTCAAAAATGCTCTGTTACTGGGTAGCACCTTAATGGTTTATACTCCAAAGCAAAGCATCAAGGGCGATATGCTTGACTCAAGGGAGCCTAATACTCCCCAGACACACAGAAAAAATATCTCATACCAGTCAATCCATTGAGACATGCAGTCTCCCTGTTTATCCCCTGTGAGACACACTTGTTTAAAGCTGCTTTGTGTATTTTTTTTTTTTTCGACATTTAAAAACTTTCTTAACCATTGGTAAGTTGATTTTCCCAAATAATTTCTCAGATGTTCTGTTGTGGTTTCAAAACATTCTGTTCGTTTGACTTTCCCAACTAGTCCAATATAGCAACATTGATTCAACCAGCGAGTTTGGGGGAAGGTGTGCGCAAACATACTGAATTTTAAGAATTGTTTTTCGGATCGATTAATCAAATATGTTAACTTACTGTTTATACGGTTTTGTCTTTTTTACATCATCCTCGGCGGGTGTAAATTTATCAACAAATGATTCTCAATATACGTATAATCTACTTCACACCAATGTGAACTCCAACTATTGCTGCCAAGTTAATTGAGATGCTAGTGAAATTGGCAATCATATCCTGTTTGTGGCAAATTAAAAGTGCTAATTAGCTGCTTGTTGGCTGTAGTTGCTCATATTGAAGGTAAACGTCACTTTAGATGCTGTGCTGGTGTTTGTGATGTCAGAGGGTGGGCTCAACTGGGTATGGCATAATATTGTGTCTCTATGGCATTGGATAAGGGGCTAGATCTATTATTTCTCTCCACCACAGTTCTTTTGTACTGATACTGCCTCAGGCTGGAGTTATTTATTTATTGGCACATGGATTGACTTGTTTGCCACAACTCCACTGTGATAAAGAATAGCCAAGGCAGTGTTGCTTTAGTCTTCTTTTCAGATCTTTTTCACATCATTCTCAGTCTCTTCCATTATTCTCTGTTTTCTCACTCACTATGAAATGTATTTTGGGGTACTTGTCATTAGGGTAACATTTTGTTGTTTTTTATTTTTTTTATTTTTTTCCAAACAAAAAATCCTTTGACTATTAGGCCACAATTACACTGCAGGTCTTGATGCCCAATTCTGATTTGACTATATCAGATTTTATAGACAACCAGCTAACATCTTTTAAAAGTGACCCATATCTACCAATATATATATATATATACAGTATATATATATATATATATATATATATATATATATACCGATATAGAATATTTATGCATTTAAAGAGTATAAATGTTGCTGAATTTCAACAGTCAACTTTAATTTGTAAGTTAATTGTGCCATGTCTGCACTTATTCACCCTGTAATGCCTCTACTGTATCATATTTGATACCCACATTTCTAAGACCTCTAAAAAACCTGTTGTACACAATCTACTATACCTTCTCTCAAATGTCAAATTCCAGTCTTTTGTACACTAGAATCCATTTAGAATATCGTGAGCATCATACGCTCAGACTCGCGCTGCACAGCTGTAGTTGTGACACTCACAGAGGTTCAAAAATACAACGCTTCGGTGTTTGCTTAAGCGTGTGCTTCATTTTGAAACTCCCCTCTTCACACTAGAATAGCTTTTTGTCCATGCCCGTTTGCCTTTATAGTGCATATACTGTATGTGTCCTGGCAGCATCTTGCAGAGAGTGTCTGCACATCGCCATGGCAACAAGGCTCACTCGTTTACCTGCGCTGTATTTAAGAATGTAAATACGTTTGTTGTGTAACACCCTTGAATGATGCATTGTGAGCAGCCTTGACGCAGAACTTTCTTCTGTGGGCAATGGGTAGTAGAGCAGCACTGGTTGCCATAGCGAAAAGGCAGTTAGAGGCACATGTTAGAGGCAGGCAGTCACTCCTCAGTTGAGATGACTGAAGAAGTGAGAAGGTGTGCCAAAGATACTGTAATGTTATTCGGAACTTCGAACTTGGGAAACTTTGTCCTCTAGTTGTGCAATAACCTGACCTTGAAGAACTCTCCTTTCACTCAGTGGCTGCTAGTTTTTCATTGGTCATTTCAGTTTGAAATCTTGCTTCACATAACTGTGTTATGCACACGACTGGGGACCTATTATGCAAAATTCACTTTTACATGGTGTTTCTTTGAACATAAATGTGTGTCGGAACTGGCAGTGTGTGTACACAACCACTCTATAAAGCTGTGTGTCTGTCCACCAAAGCGTTTTAGCAGAGGCTAGTGTATTTTTCCAGTTGTTTTTTTTTTTCTACGTTTTAAAGAGAGTTCAATTTTGGGGTAAAACTCAAAGCTTTATTCATTATGTTGACTCCTTTGCGGTGTCTGAAATTGCTGACTCGTGTGTCAGAGAACTGGAGCTGTCGCAGAAACAATATAAGTCACATATCTGTATCCTACTTGTAGCTTACTTTACAATAAAATAGCTAATTACACTGTAATTTTCATACGTAACATGCCATAACATACTTCATGCCAGCTTTGTGGTTTCCATGATATCCTAATTTGTGGTCATCATTAAACAAATATTTAAAAACAAAACTGCCATCAGTAATAAGTGTACATTATATATGTTTAGACTAGATATTATTTTTATTATCTTGAACTGCCACAAACTGTAAGACTTAATGGGTCTCATTCGTGAAACATTCGTAAATATATGAATAAATATGAGAGTGATTTACTCATAAAGAGACCATCCCGAAACCTCTTCTCCTGAATACCTTGTAAATGTCAGATGTGATAGTGAAATGTGTGTTTGTGTGTGTTAATGAATTCCAATCAGTCATAAATGGGATGCGTGTGCACGTTCATTCTCAATTACCATAAATCCCGCCCTTTATATCCGACTGACATCTAGGCATATAATTACATGAATGCGAATGAAAAAGAAAGATTTCTCGGATGCAGAAATTGAAGTTTAATTATCAGAAGTTCATCCAAAACGCTATATTTTATTTTCAAGCGTACATAGTGGTGTATCAGGTCCTAAAAAA
Source organism: Pimephales promelas (assembly GCF_016745375.1). The sequence continues at coordinate 2,400,034 of NW_024121987.1, forward strand.
AGGAAGCTTTGCAGCATATTACAGATGCAGTTAATGGAGTTTCATCTGTTAATCCAACAGTCCCAGAAGTGAGAAGAAAATGCTTTGACATTAAGCTTGACAGCAAAAAATGAATTGGTTCACTTCGGAAAAATCGTATTCAAACTGGAGAAGGACCGCCATCGATAACCAGATCTGCTATTACTGGCTCTCATAATAAAAGTAAAAAGAAAAACCGTGTTTACTTGTAACATACATCAACTTGATGCAACCTGGACACATCATCAGTGATGTTACCTGGGATCACGGAGTGTTTTGGGTCTTTCAAGCTTCATACACTCTCCCCCAGGCGACCCAGCTGGGGTTGATCAGGCCCCAACTTGTGTCCAGGTAGCTCTACCCCACCCATGGTTCTCCTCTCCTCATCCACAGCCACCTTGAGGCAACTTCTGCTGACTCAGTGACCCCTACGATGCCCAGGATGTTGTAGGCCCTGCAGAGAGACTGGCCAGCAAACCCTCTGCATCCCACCTCAATGGGCTCACATCGTGCTCGCCACCCATTATTCCGGCACTCTTCCACTAGCTCAGCATACTTTGCCCTCTTTCTCTCATTGGCCTCCTCGATGCGGTCCTCCCAGGGTACAGTGAGTTCCAAGAGAACGATCTGCCTGGAGGAGTCTGAGATGAGTAGCATATCAGGCCGCAGCGTTGTAGTGGCGGCAGTTTCTGGGAATTTAAGTTGCCTCTCCAGGTCGACTTTCAACTCCCAGTCTTGTGCTGTTGCTAGCAGGCCAGATGAGGTGGCCCTGGCAGCTACTGGTGGCTTCTCCCCAGCCCGGACGAAAGCAATGGTGTTCTTAACTGGGCGGAGGCGCTTGCAGTGGCCAATCCCACAGCTGATGGTACTCGCTATAGTCTTCAGGACTTGGTCGTGGCGCCACCGGTAGCGCCCCTCACCCAGTGCCTTCGAACAGCAACTGAGGATGTGCTCCAGGGTCCCTCTCTTCAGGCAGAGGTTGCAGGCTGGTGACTCCACCAATCCCCAGGTGAACAGGTTGGATGGGCTCGGTAGTACATCGTAGACAGCCTGAATCAGGAACCTTATGCGATGGTGTTCCGCTTTCCACAGCGCTGCCCACGAGACCTTTCGGTCCACTGCATGCTCCCATCTAAACCGTGTAATTACTATATAAAATATTTTTTCAAAATGTTGTTTAAATATGTACCTGATCAAGGTGAATTAAAATGCAGCCTTATTAATGAGCAAAACGTTCGGATGTTAAGCGCACCATTTAAACGTGGCTGGGAGCAGGTTTAGATTTCTTGCGAACTAACATTTGTAAAATATTAAACACATCCGAAAATTTACGCCAGAACCACTTTACATACGATTTACACACAAATTCGTTCTGCTCGCGTTTCATGAATGAGACCCAATAATTTTAAATGTATTTGCATGTATAATTTCAGACGTAATATTTTAGTTTTATCAAATGCCAGCGCTGGCTTTAGAGCCACTTAGTTATGCTATTTCGTGTCTACGACAAACACACACAAACATTTTGGACCTGAATTTGTATATGTACTAATTTTTTATAGAATAGAATAATAATCATTTTTTTAAAATTACCATTCAGAAACGTTTTGTAAGAGCCGTGTTTAGGGAGGTTCTGCTTGACTCTCTTCATCATCGCTCTCGGGGTCTGATTCTGGCTCAAACTGATACAGCAGTATTGACACCATTATTTACATTGACCGAGCACATCCAACTTTTGCCCGTAAAGGTAATGGGCGTGAAGGTTCCGGACAATGTGCACTACGCAGTTTAGCCAATTACATCAAGTCAAGTCACATTTATTTATATAGCGCTTTTCACAATACAGATTGTATCAAAGCAGCTTCACAGTGATAACATGAAAGTAGTACAACACAGATCAATAATATTGTTAAACACTAAATAAACCCAACTGAGCAAGCCAAAAGCAAGGCGACAGTGGCAAGGAACCAAAACTCCATCAGATTGGATGGAGAAAAAACCTTGGGAGAACCCAGGCTCAGTCGGGGGCCAGTTCTCCTCTGGCTTAAATTTATATTGTTTATATATAAATATTAAATATAAATATTGTTTTTGTATAAAACGGCGCCATAACACATCGCAGGCGTTGAGTCGTCTCTTCACAGGCGTTGGTCCTCTCATCCCAGGCGTTGGGACATCCGAAATCCCCGTGAGAGGCTGGATACAAACTCCGGCTCAAACTAACCAATCTGAGCCCATTGCCTGTTTCTGGGGGAGTGGTTTCATAGAATCAGGATGTAAACCGGTCGTTCAAATGACAGAGAAGAAAGTGGCTTACAATAAAGGTGAAATTTATGAAAAATAAGAAAAAAGCAATAAGAAAAAAATAAGGGAGCAGCTACTCGTTGGCATAGATATGTGTATGAAAACAGTGTTTTTGCTTCCACTCAAAAAGGGGCATTTGGGCATGGGGTAATAAATGAGCTGAAACAGACTCATTCTGGAGACACCTACGATTTATATTACATCTTGTAAAAAGGGGCATAACAGGTCCCATTTAAACATCAAATATGTTTGGTATCACATTGCGCTTTCATACAGATAAATTATTTGATTGAATACTTTGTCGAATGAATGATTTACAATCTGTACATTACGATATGAGTGGCTGGCTTTACATCATTTCAAGGAGTTAGGGGGCACAAGTCTTTATCAACCTGCCAGAAGAAAAAGTCATGTTTTAAAGTTCCCAGACAGATAAAAAAAGTAACTGAATTTACAGAAGTTTACAAGGTTCATGGTATTGAATATCTTTACTCAACGTTTTTTGTTTTAAAATATTTAAATTTAACATTCAAACGTTTTGGGTCAGAATGTACCCGGAATGAATTACTAATTTTATTCAGCAATGATCCATCAAATTGATCAAAAGTGACAGTAAAGGCATTTATAATGTTACAAAATATTTCTATTCCAAATAAAATCTGTTGCTTTTGAACTGTCTATTCATCAAAGAATCCTGAAAAAAGAATTTGAAGAGTTCAGATGCAAAAGCCTCTAAATGCCATTTGAAATTTTCTTCTTTAATGATGATTTTTATCAAACTTGTATATTTAAGTTCAGTAATTTCACTTAAATGGCAATGATAATTACCTATTAATTGTTATTTAAGTGAAATTACTGAACTTAAATATACAAGTTTGATAAAAATCATCATTAAAGAAGAAAATTTCAAATGGCATTTAGAGGCTTTTGCATCTGAACTCTTCATTTGTTTCCACAAAAAATATTAAGCAGCACAACTGTTTCAACTTTGATAAGAAATGTTTCTTGAGCACGATTATTAATAATTGAACTGTGTGACTGCACTATTTATTTTAATTGTGATGTAAATATTAATTTAAACTGAAGGCCTTTTGACACCGAACATGAAATTTGGCACAAACAAGAATTTGAGTAGAAGCAATGCACTCCTATTGAACTACAGTATTTGCAACTAGGTTGAGCATTTGCCATATAACGGAAACACTTTTTTTTTATCCTTCAAGTAATTTTTTTTTTCTTTGTCTGGTGTTTAAAAACTTGCTGTCCAATAAGATACACCGTAATGTTCTCATCATGTTGGTTGTATTTGATAAGGATTGTAAAGTTAGCAGCTTTGCCTTGAATTTCTCTAACACCTCCACCTCCAAGACTGCCTGTAATAAATGTGAACTACTTGCCAGGACTGCATCACAGAAAAACACAATACATAAATCTTATTTATGGCATATACAGTGTAGAAGCAGCATTTTCTGATTGCCACATTTGTACGTCCATGTGTAATCTTCTGACCTGCCAAACTAAAACGTATGTACGCAAAACTGAGTGATTATGCCAAAAGCAGCCTCATGTCTCTAGTTTTGCTTCAGCGCCCTGTCTGCGTATCCTCTGAGTGTCTCATATTCACACTCTAGCTCCATGCCTCACATGAGCCTGCTAAAAAAACACATCAATAATTGGAGGAATAAACACATCCCCCCTCTGGAATGAGATGTGCGCATTGGTGTGAGGTGGTAACACTATGCAGATAATGGGCTGCTGATAATGTTCGTAAGTGGTGAGTGAGTGGGTGGTTGCTGTTTGCGTGGTTTGTGCGTCTGGCTCAAGGATGTCTCGCTCTTTCACACAGGCAGGATGCTGAGTAACCAAATCTATATTATTATTCCTAATGGATTGTCTTTAGTTGTTAAGGTTTGGAGAGTGAAATTGTCCTTTCTGACTGAAGCTTTCAGGCTAAAACCACCAAACTTCGCACATTTTTTTTCTTGATATTATTGTAGCAAACGATCAAATATAACAAAAAATAAATAAAGTCTGCCTCATCATTTTCATGATTTCAAACTACAAATGTCTCATAGTTCAAATATAAAGATACACAAGATCTTTAACCTGCTTTTAAGGGATAGTTCATCCAAAAATGAAAATTTGTTCTTTCAGACGAATACAATCGGTGTTATATAAAAAATGTCCTGGCATCATAACCACACCATAAAAGTGCTCCACACAGCTCTGGGGGGTTAATAAAGGCCTTCTGAAGTGAAGCGATGCGTTACTGTGCGTTCACACCAGACGCAATAGCGCATCAAATTCACGCGTCTAGTTATACGTTTGAACACTTTGAATCCATTCAAGCAAAAATGACGCATGTAAAAACAAAAGTTTGAAGCGCAATTTACGTGCGTCGGAATCGAAACCTGTTGGCGGCCATCTTTTTTTTGTTATTCGAGCATTCATCGAGAGAGTCACCACTCTGTATTTACTCTGGAGAGCAGAACAGCTGGGTATCATCGTCGCTGTATTTGGGTCCACCGGACCCTTCGGAGGTGAACCGTTTTACGAGTTTCACCATTTGCTTGCGTATGGATGACGGCCACTGTCAGTACTTCCGCCTGTCCCACGGCCAGTTTGATGACCTTTTGTCCCGCATCGGAGCAAGGATCACCCTCACCCTCGTCCACTTAATCTGTCATTTATTTTTGTTTTGATGATAAAAAGAGCCAGCCTCCAAAAGTTATTAACCTGTCCTGTGATTTTTTTTTTTTTTTTTTTTTTTTTTTTTTTCCTCTCACGTCCAGACACGAACTTATGCACAGGTATGTTGGTTGTCTTTACATTATAATATTTCATATAATCTAGATATGAAATAAAAAACATTCAATACAAAATGAACATGTCTCTTATATTGAAATAAAGTTTTAAGTGATCAAATATTTGCTTTGTTGTGCATTAGAACCACACCAGCATTTAGTCATATTACAAAATAATTTATTGAAGCATCCAGATACTTCACCACAAGAGCAAGCAGCTATGGCTCCTGACTGGTTAACACGGCGCGAATTGATGCCAAAGTTCAGATTTTTCAACTCGGGCGGCATGCGCGAATTCACGTCAAATGCGTGAATGCACAAATAGGACTAACTAAATAATTTGCGCTTAATGCACCAGACCCTCAATTGGCATGAACGAGGCGTATTCGCGTCTACTTCTCATTCACTCCTCAGGAATTTTTTACGCGCATAACGCGTCTTTGCATTGACTTAACATTGAAATCACTCGAGCCTGACACGCTATTCGCGTCTGGTGTGAACGCAGCATTAGTGTGATAAAAATATACATTTTTATAACTTTATGAAGTAAAATTACTAGCTTCCAGCTAAACGAACAAAGCGCAACTTATGCAAATTGTGACATTGGAAGTAGCGTAATGCATAAATAGCATAAATATTAGCAAATATGTCGCATTAGCCGCATAAGTTGTGCTTTAGACGAAACTGGAGTCTGAATGTTCGTTTGGCCTGAAGCTACTGTAGTTATTTTACTTTATAAAGTTTTAAATATGGATATTTTTTCTTACTCTAACTTCACTTTAGAAAGCATTTATTAACCCCCCAGAGCTGTGTGGAGCACTTTTATGATGGATAGATGCACTTTTATGGACTTCAAAACAGAAACGGACATTCACTGCCATTATAAAGCTTGGAAGAGCCAGGACATTTTTTTAATATAACTCTGATTGTATTCATCTGAACGAAGAATGTCATATACACCAAGGATGAGGTGAGTAAATCATGGGCTATTTTTTTTATTTTTTTCCTCATTTTTGGGTGAACTATCCCTTTAACTTCAATCTCTCTGCCATCCATCTGAAAGAACACCTTAGCAACTGCTTAGTAGATTTTAAACTTTCAGGTAAGAATTTATCAAGTTGAAATTATAGTTTATCTGGGAAACTTTCCTTTTCTAGTTACTTTTGCAATTCAGTTTGGTGACACTAGTGGTGCAGAAATGACGGCTTTATCTTTAAATTATGTTCAGCTGTGTGGAGTTAGATTCTTTTTTTCTCTGTGTTTCTGCAGGTGAAGTGTCTGACATTGTTTGTGACCCACTATCCTCCGTTATGTGAGCTGGAGCTCTTGTACCCACAGCATGTGGGGAATTACCACATGGCTTTCCTGCTCAATGAGCCAGAGAGCACTTCTGATGGTGTGTATGCATACATCTACTTGCATTACAATAAGCTTATATAATATTTACAATTCTGTTCAAAAGTTTGGGGTTGTTGTTAAGATCATTTTTTAGAAGATTCATGTTTTCGAAAGAAGTCTCTTAATCAAAATTGAGAAATATTACACTTTAAAACAACAGTTGTCTCATTTAATATATTTTAAAAATTAATTTATTCCTGTATTTTTTTTCCTTTGAAAAAAAAAAGCAGAACAAGTGATTGCAAAGCTGAATTTTCAGCAGTCATTACTCAGTTTCACATGATACTTCATTCTAATATGCTGATTTGCTGCTCAAGAGCTGCTACTTTGATGTATAGAAAGCATTTATGTGAAATATATTTTGTTAGTTTACATAAAAGTCATTACAGTCACTTTTGATCAAAAAAATGCATCCTTGCTGACTTTTTGGTAGCTTTTTAATGATATCCAATCAACATTCATGTATGGCTTAAAAGGGTGTTTTAATCTGGCAAAGGATATTTATAAACAAACAGCTATACAATTCCAGCTAATTATACTCAAAATGCAGTAAAGGTCTATTTAAAATTAATCTATGCATAAGGCAGTTAAACAGGACTCTTCTAAAAGGAAGCAAAGAACATCGATAAGGACCTAAAATCCCCTGGTGGATCACCAAAATTACATATTTACAAGTTTTTTTCCTTGAAAACAAATTTCTTCATGTCTTAAAATAGTTTGAATGTAACTCTACACCCTTTCCTCATTTAGTGTATGCAGTACTATGGATATGCAAATTAGCCCCACCCCCACTCACTCACACCAGCTCATAGATCCACTCGTTGACAAGTTGTCCTGATTGGTTACAAGGTAGTTTGTAACGTCAGAAAAGAAAGGAGAAAATACCCAGCAATGGTGTTGACTTTTAAATGTGGACTTGGTTTGTCTTAAAGCACATTTATAATATCACATAGACATTTTCACCACAGGGGGACTTTAAGAATTTTGCTAATAATTGAAATGAGGGGGAAAATAAACATTGTCACAAGACTATGTAGTATAATAACAATTAAAGGGTTAGTTCATCCAAAAATGAAAATTCTGTCAGTATTTACTCACCCTCATGTTGTTCCAACCCCGTAAGACCTTCGTTCATCTTCGGAACACAAATGAATATATTTTTGATTCAATCTGAGAGCTGGATCCCTCCTCCATACTAGTCCATAGGCTTCTTGAGGGATTAACACTTGCTGGCCTCAAATTTATTAAAGACATTGTTAAAATAGTCTAAGTGACTACAGTGGCTCAATCTTAAGTTTATCAAACGACGAGAACACTTTTTGTGCGCAAAAACAACAAAAATAACGACTTTATTTCAACTTTTCATTTACTTCTCTCTCTGCCTCGAATCAGGTTACTAGTTAAATAACGTAATCTTCTGTTATTGTACGTCACACGCATCACACACATGACCAGCGTCGGCCAATAGTGAGCCTACGTGTGACGTAGCTCTATGCTATCACACTACGTTAACTGACTAGAGGCGCATATAGAGAAGGAAGTGAATAGTTTAAAAAAAGTCATTATTTTTGTTTGTTTTTGCGCACAAAAAGTGTTCTCATTGCTTGATAATGTTAAGATTGAGCCACTGTAGTCACTTAGACTATTTTAACAATGTCTTTAATAACTTTTCGAGGCCAGCAAGTTTCAATCCCTCAGGAAGCCTATGGACTAGTATGGAGGAGTGATCAAGCTCTCAGATTTTATCAAAAATATCTTTATTTGTATTCCGAAGATGAACGAAGGTCTAACGGGGTTGGAACAACATGAGGGTGAGTAAATACTGACAGAATTTTCATTTTTGGGTGAACTAACCCTTTAACATAACAACAACCATGGTAAGTAAATGTTCCAGAATGAAGTCCTTGTTCAGGGAGTGGTCAAATAATTATTTTTGTGGTACCAGGACCCATAATATTGTAGTTATAGCATTGTTCCCCTTCTTGTACTTTTATATTTTGGCATCTGAATCTTTGATATACTAGATCTTGATGTGTACTGTCCAATCTATCAGTATTACTGATCTTGCCTTTCTTGATAATCAGCCAAGCACATTTATTAACTTCATCTTGATATGATCTGAGAAAGCCATTAGTGTCTGGTTCAAGGAAGTTGATTTCATCAGTGCGCACATTAAGCTGTATTAGAGAGTGAGGAGTGCATTGTCTTGGAATATGCTGGTTTTGATGGCCTCTGAACTAGTTCCTCTGCTATTGTATGTCAGCTGAGTCATCCGGGATTTCATGGATCACTTACCTATTTGTGTTACCTTTGCCATTGACCTTATGCTGCTTGAGTGATCAAGGAGTGCTGCACACTTTCTTGGACCTTCTGTTAGTCAATCCACCTATTGTCTATAAGGGTACCCTAAAAAGGCGGATGTTGGCGTATGGTCAAAAGACGTCTCAAGACGTCAGTTATATGACGACTTGGGATGAGACTGTGTTAATCTGTCTGCAGGAATAGTTCTATACAATACACAATGATGATGATGATTGATATAATATAGTAACTCTTTACCAATACCAAATCATTTTCTGTGTTTCTTATGTGCTTCATGATTTTCTGTAAAGCCTTACATTTAACTTGTACTGTAGAATAAGAAATTGTCACTTTTTTTGCATTTTTGAATCCTAAATTTGGTCGTCTGTGCTCCATGCCTCGCTTTTAATTTATTTACAGTTTTTAACAGGTTTCTGTCCATTTTTCTTCATTTTGCGTCATCGGAGGATTTTTGGCCAAAGGCTAAAGACTACAGTCAGTAGTAGGGGCTGTTCTGCATGTTCTCAACCTGCCCATAGAGGGTGGGATCTCACTCACAGAATGTACACATAGTGTCAGCCATCTTTTTTTTGGAAGCTAAACTAGCGGGCTCTTGTTCTGTGGAGAAAGCTGAGTAGTAGGGGTTACCATCCTCTTTTTCCCGGACATGTCCAGCCGTCGATGTCCAGGATTCAGCTTTTGCTTTCTGCAGTCACCATTCATTGTTTACATGCACACCTTTCGTTTCAATGTAACTGAATTCATTTCGATTGGTGAATCTGAATGTAGTGTTTACATGAACGCTAAACAAGTGATCGGTTGATGTGCGTTTTAAAATTGCTAAGAAAATCCTCACTCCTCCGTGAGAAATATGAGACCGGTGCGTCTCACAGGTGTCGCTCATCTCTAATCATGCCACCGGCCTCGCGCCATTCTCCCGCGGCCCTCACTCGTCCTGCTCGCCACAGTAAACATGACTTGCGTCATTCTCCACACCATACCCAGATAGCAAACTGACATTGAATCAACGTGGAAATATGACATCGAAACAACGTTGATTTGACATTGTTTTGCTCATCGAATTAACGTTGAACCAACGTCAGACGCGTCATTCTTTCAAAACTAACGGAAAATCAACTTGAAATCAACGCGTTGTTTCAACGTTATGAAAGCAAACCAATTTTCGATTTTCATTTAGCTTTGAAGAATGCCGCGTCTGACGTTGGTTCAACGTTAATTCGATGAGCAAAATCAACGTTGTTTCAATGTCATGAGAGACGTCGTTTCCACGTTGATTCAATGTCAGTTTGCTGTCTGGGTAGATATCTATATAAAGGCTAGATGTCTCACGGCGGAGTATTTATCGTCATCACCGGCGGCCATCTTGTCACAGACAGGCTTTCTGGCGGGCTCTGTGGTATCTGATGTAAGAAATACTCTTATCTTGTTGAAATCTCGACGGATTTACGAACGGTTTGGTTTCTTACAAACGTTATTAACGTGGCTATAATTCTGGATGATTATTTATTTATACACTTATTATTCATAAGTATGCAGTATCAGAACTACATCTCTACCGTTTATAACAAACCAGACCGTTTGAAAATCGGTAGAAAATTGAGCAAGTTACGGTGATTTAAAAAGTACATGCACCATTAAAACAATGGTACCAGTGAGCGAGCTGCCTGTGACAAGATGGCCGCCAGGTGCTGACGTCGACCTCCATTGGCCAGCAGCGCGGACGAGATATCTAGCCTTTATATAGATATCTATGCTCCACACGGCCCTCACTCGTTCGGCTCGCCACAGTAAACATGGCTCGCGCTGTTCTCCTGCGGCCCTCACTCGTCTTGCTTGCTACAGTAAACAGAATGAATGGCGGCTGTAGAACGCAAAAGCCAAATCCCGGACATTTTGGGCGATCTCGAAACACGTTTTCGAGCAGACTCATCACCGAGACTCACTAGTAGCCTAGACTTGTTGTTTAACTACTGCGCTCTGTTACCGGTAGGCGGGGCCTCCTAGGGCAGCGAAGCAAGTGAATTCTGGGAGTTGTTGTCTTTCATCCACATAAGCCAAAAGTATGTTTTTTCACTCTAGAAAGCTCCAAATTCAAAAATAATTTCACATTTCTTCTACATAAAGGACCCATTATAAATACACATTCATCTTTCCAGAGGTGAAGTATCCCTTTAAATGGATAGTTCACCAAAAAAGGAAAATTTTCATAATTTTCCATCATCATTAACTTATTCCAAACCCTTAATAATTTGGTTAAGCTTTTAAATGCATATTAAGATTTTTTTTTACGAAACAGTGTTTGTTTTGGAGTTGGAGTTGAGTTGTTTTTTCTGTATCCCATAATTTTTGCTGACTTCAGGTAGTGACTGGTCAACAGATCATGTTTGCTCGTATGTTGTGTTAAGGAGCAGATGGGATTGCGAAAAACGAGATGAAGTTTTTGATAATGATTCCAATTACTAATAATTAATTACTGAAAACACCTGAAGTGTACATGTACCATTTCAGGTTTAGCACTGTTAGCAGACATATGTTTGTGTACTGTATCTCAAGACATCTTTCTTTTTCTGCTTCTTTTGCTGTGGTAGATTGTAAGGCTATAAGTTCCTTTGGTTGCACTTTATTAAGGATTCCTTGTTACAGTGTAATTATATACTTAAATTCTGTGTTATATCGATTAACTACAGTACAAGTACATATACAGTTCAGGTTATGTTGCATGTAAGGTTATGTTGCAATACAGTTTAGTTGCATGTAATAGGCTCTATGCCCAACTTACTTCCGCATTCTGTTTGAACAGGTCTCATCGCTTCCGGTTCAGGTCTTTTGTATGTGCTTCATGAAATTTTTTGCAGTTTTACTCAAGATAACTTAAAAGGAGCGAGCAAAGATTAGCATAACCAATGTCCCTCACATATGCAGATTGATATTTAAACTTTTTATATTTTTTCTTCTTCACAGTAACGTTTAGATATTTAAATGGAATAAAACGCCAATAACAAAGTGAACTAGTTAGGTTAGCTGATTACCATAAAAATCCATAGATATCATAGTCAGTTCTTACGGCCGTTAACACTTTCTCTGACAAGCGGATGCGATGAGACCCGTTTTCCGGTTTGGTCACGTGACGCTCCACATAAAGCCTATAAGGCATAATTTACTGTTATTACTATAAAAAGTACATATGTACATGTAAAATGAAGTGTTACCGTTCCTTTCGTTTAAACCTTTGAAGCAGCTTTGCATGAAGGAACATGACAATGACGGATGGAACTTGAATGACTTCATTGTCATGCTGTTATAGAAAATTGATGAGCACCTTGAAACATCTGTTAACCAACCAGGGTCAAGCATTCTAGTGTTCTGTGGTATAAATTAAAGACCCCCCGTGATGAAAATCAAGCTTTTAATGTTGTTTATATGTTTATGTGGTGTTTTTAATATGCATAGTTTGAACCATGTGCATATTCATCAGTCAACACAATTGATGAGTATTCTCTTCTTTAAACTGCAGTGAATCAAAGACCGTCTCAAAAATGCGTTTTGAAATCGCTGGTGTTTATGATGTCACAAATATGTACCAATCACATCAACGTGGCGGCAGGCTTTGGCATATCATTAACTATGACCACCATTAATAAATTTACTTGCTCTTGATTTTTAGGTATAATACACACTTATAATAATCAACACTCAAATTAGGCAGGCTTTGCATTAACTTTTCCTATTCCCTATATTTTGAAATATAATAATTTACACAGTTACTGTCTTGTTTTGATGTTTGTGACAGTTTGGGACTAATACATGTACAGTACCATTACACCCCTATTATGAACATTATGTATAATGTTATGTTGAACTATATGCCTTTCTCCACTTACATTTCTGAGGATACTGATTGTTAGAAAGCAGCTGTCTGACTCTGAGATGGCGAATGGGAACGGGCTGAATTTGAAATCGCCCCCTAAACCCTCATTCACTATTCCCTATGTTAGTCCACTAATACTGTTCACTTGAAGGAGTGAATGAAAAGGAGTGAGCGAATTCAAATTGCTCTTCCTCCATGAAGACATTTTTTTTTCACTGGAAAAAAAACATTGTTGATTTATGATTTCACTTTTCTAACTTTAGTGTGTAATGTTGCTGTTTGAGCATAAACAACATCTGCAAAGTTACGACGCTCAAAGTTCAAAGCAAAGGGAGATATTTGCTTTTTAAGAAACAGTTTTTTAAGGACTACAACAAATGGCTGGTAGGGACTACACGGCATTCCTTCCGGGTTAGTAACATCACCAAACCTATATAGTACAGTTTTATAGTTTAGTGTTACAGGAACAGTGCACATAAATAAACATTTATGTCAATGTGCCAGTTTAGCCAACCTGGCTAATTTTCAACTGTAGTCCCTCCCTGGGCAGGTGTAATGTCAGATAAAATACATTAAAACAAATCAACAATACTTATACATACAGACAGTAGACCACATTTCATAAGAATACATAAAGCACATTAAAACAAGGACAGCAAAACTAAAAAAAAAAAAGCATAGAAAACACTCAACAACTGGCTTGTGTCATGTGCATGACAGTAATCCTATTGCATAAGTACTCTTTCCTCTTCTATTTCTCATTATACTGTGCTGTGTAGTTTCTCATCCAGCATTGCAATTCATCTTTAAATCCTATCCAGATTCAGAGTTCAGATTTAGATCATCTGAACTCAGCTTGGTTCACTTATTCATGGTTCTTTCCTTCTTGCTTCCAATGATCCAATTCCCAAGTTGATTGAGTTTGAGACAGAGTTGCTGAGGAATATTGGGAGAAATGCTTAATAATATTCGCAAACCATATTCACAAATAAGGTTAATAAAAAAATCTGTGGTTTCTATCACACCATGACACGGGAACTGATTTTTCTCTAAGCACTTATGAAAAACTTTATCAGGCAAAACTCACTTTCTGCCCTTGTTCATTGAAATACCTTTTCTCAGACAAAATCCATTTTCTCATTTATGCCATCATGGGTATTTTACACTTTTTGCCAGAGGTCATGTAATCATAAACTTTATACTGTATTTGATCAGTTAATACATTTTTTGTGTACTCCACTTAAAGGGTTAGTTCACCCAAAAATGAAAATTCTGTCAGTATTTACTCACCCTCATGTTGTTCCAACCCTCTATGTGTTTATTTGCTCTGCTGAACACAAAGGGAGATATTTGGAAGAATGTTTTAATCAAACAGATCTCATTCCCCATTGACTATCATTCCTACTATGGTAGTCAATGGGGAATGAGATCTGTTTGATTAAAACATTCTTCCAAATATCTTCCTTTGTGTACAGCAGAACAAATAAACACATAGAGATTTGGAACAACATGAGGGTAAATACTGACAGAATTTAAATTTTTGGGTGAAATAACCCTTTAAGTATTACAGTCGACAGTTTGCTATTTTTTATGTACAAAACAGTGAAAGACACACAAAAGCCTGTCAAGTCAGTCATCTTTGCACACGTTTATATTTAACAGGTTATACAGTTACTGTCTTTGACTTACAATAATCTAGTGACAGTGGTATCCTATTCAACAATCAGGCTATTTATTAAAGGAAAAGTTCACTTAAATTTTTTTACCAATATATACCAATATTTACCAATATTCTTCAAAATCTTCCTTTGTGGTCAGCTGAAGAAAGCAATTCATACAGGTTTGAAACAACTTGAGGGTGAGGAAATGATGACAGAATTTTCATTTTTTTAAGTGAACTATTCCTTTAAGCATCATCAGGATTCACAAATAATTTTTTTTTTCAAAACTTTGTTCTTTCCCAGTGCTTCCTCTGATCATTTCTTTGATATTACACAGAGTGCTTCTGAAGTATTTATTATCTCTGTTGCTCTCATTTCCAGAAGAGGAGTTGCACCCAGAGTTCATCACGTTTCTCTATCAGCTGATTGAAGGAGCAGCTGCCAGAAGCTATGGGCTAAATGTAGCACGTCTGGCTGAAATCCCAGAGTCCATCCTCAGGACTGCTGCATTCAAGTCCAAAGAGTTGGAGGCTCTCGTGAACAGCCGGAGGTACGTGGGCTGATTGGTTACACAATACAATGGAAAAAGAACACTGTAGTAGATTTGGATTGTGGAGGAGCTTCCTTCAGAACAAATATTTAGACTTTTCAGGGAGAGAACTGATCGGAAAATCTGAAGAGGTTAAAAAGTGTTATAAGGATTAAGTTTCCATTTGCAAAATTAGATTCACACGTATTCATATGATGCATTTGATCATAGAAATGGAAGTCTGTATTAAAAAATGGATGTCCTTGCATCCTTTTGCTGGTAAAATCTGTTATTAAAGTCAGCTGCTTTGCATAGATTATTTTCACACACAGCACGTAAGCCAGTTTGTCCAGTCGCATGTGTTTTCTATTAACACTTGCAATAAATTTAGAGGACGTAAATAGAAAAATGTCTCCCTTTGATATTAAAATGTTAATATTGAAAATCAGGTATCTATAATGCATTTAAATTTACACCAGCCACTAAAACAGAAATGTCTTGATTGATTTGGCTACATTATTAAAGATATTTCCAGAAGAATTGACTCAGTAAATATGCTGTTTATACCTTTTTGTAATGTTGTGATGTAACCCCTTTCTCTTTTTACAAACATAGGAACATGGTGAGACTGTTATCTGATGCCTGGAGTATCAACAACAAGGAAACATTGCTGAATTGGAAAAAGTGTAGTCCCTAATATTAGCACGATAGGTTTTTCCCATAGGATGATGGTTGCAAAGAAAAACTCAAAACACAAACACTGAATATCAGGCATTTAAATACATCATGTATTACTTTAAAATGGTAGATCTTACAACTTCAAACATGTTGTCTTTATATAGACACTCATATCCATGTGCTTTGACCAGAAGATTTCTCAATATATTTGTGACCGTATGGAAAAGAAAAAAATACACACGTTTCTAAGATTGTTAGTGTAATGTGGTATTTACATTTGATTAAACTGGACATCAAATTGTGGAAATTGTGGTGCTCATTCTGTTTAAAGGGATCGTTTCTAGAATTAAGAAATGAAAATCCTGTCATGATTTTTGAAGAAAGTCAAGATTTGAAATGACAAGGGGGTAAGTAATTGATGACATCATTTTCATATATGGGTGAACAATCCTTTAAAGCTTCCTCTGTTATCTTATTGTCCTCCAAAGGTGAATGATACATCTGAACTGGTGAATGAACGTCTGAGGTGAATGATAATCAGTCTTCATGAAAGCTGAAGCAGTCAGAGAGCATAAAACCCTCCTGAGTATTCCTCCCATACTCACATTTGCATTGCTTTGAAGTCCCCAGGTTTGCTTTAATAATGTTATTTGAAGTGTCATTTCAAATTAACAATGTTAGATGTGCCACACTTTATAAAGTAAACTGATTTAATTGCATTTTAACATTTATTTGCATTAGTTTCTGTCTTTATGGCAAAAATACGGTATATCGGTAACCAATCATAACCATCTTAACCCATTATATATGTCATCACTTTAGCGTGAAAAAAAGGCAAATAAAAGAAATGAGAATTAGTGTTGAATTCATATACATAATTGAAGTTGATCGACACTGATGTCACTTGCATGATGCAAGTTGGTGTTTTTCTTTCCTGGTTCTGAAGTACCCTTACACTGACCCTTATCTGACCAGTTCAGAGCTTCATCCAAATTCCTGTACTTATGAAGTGAATAAGATGAAGAGCGAAACCTTTTAACTTGGTAATGCATGTGTGACGAGGAACACATTCAAAATGTGCAGTGCTGGGATCCTCCGGGACAAAGATTGAGAACCAGAAGAATTTGTTTAAAGACACTATGAAATCAAAATGTACAATTCTTGGGTTTTTTTTTTTTTTTTTTTTTTTTGCTTTTTTTTTTTGCTTTTTTTTATTATATTGCAGTATTATAAAATATTTGATTTGCAGCAGCACTGTTTTCACAGGATTGTAAATGCAATGCAAATATTAATTTTTAGCATTTAGTAATATATTTGTAATAAACACTTTAAGTGAGCTAATTAATGTGTAATGTATGTTGTTAAAGGAACACTCCGACTTTTTGGGACTTTAAAAATTCACCTTACCCCCCAGAGTTAGATAAGTCCATACATACCTTTTTCATCTCCGTGCGTGCTATAAGTCTGTTTGACGCACCCACCGCTAGCCTAGCTTAGCACAAAGACTGGATGTGAATGGTTGCAGCTTTCATACTAATCCAAATGAGTGACAAAATAACGCAAACGTTTTCCTATTTACATGTTGTGGTTTGTATAGTCACAGACTGTACAAATATCAAGGCCATATGAGACACAGACATCTTTTAACCGTATAAATACTATATTTTCTGAAGGCGAAGCACTGCTACTTGGGCAGAGTGATAACCATCACCTGAGACGCACCGTGACGAGGAGCAGAGAGTTCTCTCAGTGTTGGAGTAAAGAGTCAGCAATTACTAACGTTAGATAGAAAAGCATAGTTTATCACGGGTGTTTGCTTTATTGTATGAGCTGTGACAATAAACAGGGGAGACCAGGTAATGCAGTACCATGTTTCATTGATTTCCAACCAAAAACGCACCCAGATTTATAAATATCACATGAATAAATAATTATTATTACAGGAATCAATATATTTTAAATGCAATTTATTAGCTGAACCAAATGTAGGTATTCAACAGTATTAAATATACAGTATAATTGCATTACTATAGGATAGAATAAGGGGAAAGTAATAGCACAAATTGTTTTTGCACAATCAACTCACAGCCTATCGTACCCTTTTGCACGCTCAAGTTCGTTATTTCCATGGTTATTTCAAATTTAGGCTACTAGGCGCGCCGCGCGCAGGGTGCAAGTTCAACGCGGTGAACGCGCTCGTTTTTTTTCCAAGTGCGTCCGCACCGCATCAAGATAAAAACATATTCATACCCTAATCATATAATAGTGTCACTGACGTTACATTAGATCTGGCTAAAGGCACTGTTACAGTAGGTCATCTAAAAACATAACGGAACACTAACCTCAGCCGCAGGTGATCCACTTGTCCTGTCTGTGCTATCGATGGGATGGCCGTATCCTTCAGCACATTATGGTCCGTGTGGCAAATTCCATTTTTTCAAAATAGTCGTCCATTGAAATGTACCGCGCAAACATAATGTCCCTTGATAATCTTAGGTGTGTTTAGATAAATATCCAGAGCAAGTTAGCCATTTCTTCATCCAGTCAGCGTTTTTAGTTGGAATTCTGTGAAACATGGTATTACCTCCCCTGTTTACTGTCACAGCTATTTACAATAGAGCGAAAACCCATGACTCTAAACTACGCTTTTACTATTTATAAATTGCTGACTCTGTTACCCAAACACTGAGCGAACTCTCCGCTCCTCACCACGGCGTGTCTCCGGTGATGCGGTTATTACTCCGTCAAAGTAGCAGTGCTTCGCCTTCAGAGAATAGTTCCCAGGTTTTATACGGTAAAAAGATGTCTGTGTCTCATTTGACTTCGTTATTTGTACATTCTGTGACTATACAAATCACAACATGTAAATAGGAAAACGTTTGCGTTATTTTGCCACTCATTTGGATTAGTATGAAAGCTGCAACCATTCACATCCAGTCTTTGTGCTAAGCTAGGCTAGCGGTGGGTGCGTCAAACAGACTTATAGCACGCACGGAGATGAAAAAGGTATGTATGGACTTATCTAACTCTGGGGGGTAAGGTGAATAGGCTAAAGTCCCAAAAAGTCGGAGTGTTCCTTTAAATTGTTTTTAAAACATACGCGTTGAGTATGATGTCATAATATGTGTGTGCGTGTGTGTAGAAACAGCCTGAGCGCAGCCACTCTACTCCTGAGCGCAAGTCCACCGTCAGTGTTGTGTGAGGTAGGCACTAGGCAGGTTTTTTTTTTTTTGTTCATTTCTATTTCCTGTCGCTGTCCAGGTTCTTTTATTGTATATGACACTGTAAACAGCCAAATAACCCTTTTTTGAAGGATTATGTCCCAGAACAGTCCGTTACATTATGATTAAAAGCAGTATTAATAATGTCAAAAATGTGATGTGCAGTCAAAGGTCCAGGTTTGTCTGTGTGCTGTTTAAACGAGTGTTCTCACCAATACGCTTGTTGTGATTCGAGTTTTGACGAGTTTTATAGACTTGATATTGTTACTTATTAAAAAGTGGTGACGAAGCCCCCCAACCCTAACCTCTAAAACATCTTCAACCCCTGCATGGCGCTACTCTGAATAAAGTCTAATCGCAAAAATTGAACAAGCCAATCACTTTCTGAAGGACAAAATCAAGCTCCGCCCTACATTTTTTCTTCTTGTACAGGAAGTCATACGTATCACTCGAATATATGTCACAGCAGGGAAGACTATCGCAACTTAAGTTTCATATTGAGTTTAACGTGTGATCACATCTACACCGTGTCTACACCAGACACGAGGAACACAACGCGACAAAAGCAAATGGACCCATTATAATCAGTAATGCTGTCTACACTAGATGTGTCCTCCTGCAGCGCGACATCACAAATTCACCAAACTATTGTTCAGCACCATTGTTACCATTGTTCAGCAAATTCTGGCGGGCAAAATCCAGTCATTCAATAGGAATCCACACGATTGAGAATATCACACAAGGGTTAAAGATTTCCCCACATAGATTTCGTATCATGTTCAAGATGGTCATGCAAATTCTTCAGGTTGTCCCACAGAAAGGTTTGTAAATTCTGTGTGAGCTGTGCTTTGTATTGCTTCACTTGTTATTATCAGTGGATCTTTTTTGCTAATGTGACCTCCACCTTTCACTTGTTTGCATGGCAATTTTCATGTATTAGAGCGATAAACGGCTTGTTTTAATGTGCAATTTTTAATGCTGCTTAGTTATTACCGTATTGTTCCGAATATAAGACGATTTTTTCTTAGAAATACATCTGAAAAAAAAAAAACAACAACAACAACAACGGGGTTGTCTTATATTTAGAGTCTAGACTTTAACATACCAATAGTCAAGTCACCTTTATTTATATTAGCACTTTTTACAATACAGATTGTATCAAAGCAGCTTCACAGTGATATGAAAATAATACAACAAAATTTGTTTCTGGGACGTTGAAAATTTCGTCAACATCCACCTTAAGTGAGGCAGATCAATAATATTGTTGAATATTAATGTCTCCAACTAAGCAAGCCAAAAGCCAAGGCAAGTGGCAAGGAAACAAAACTCCATGAGGTGACAGAGTGGAGAAAAAACCTTAGAAACCAGACTCAGTCGGAGGGCTAGTTCTCTTCTGGCCAACGAAGGAACAGTTTATGATTCGGAGAGCATTACAAGTCAGATTGGATCGGGACATTTCGAGTATTTATCCATTTCAATCTGGTTGGAAGTCAAAGTAATCACACCGGTATGGAGACGAGTTGTTGAGAATCAGTGCCGATGGCTGTTGTCAATGAGGCCTTCACAGGGCTGATGAGGCTGGCACTTCAGGATGCAATGGGATGGGTCCTGGCTAGGGTTGGGTATCGTTTGAATTTGAACGATTCTGATTCCGATTCCGATTCCTTGTTTCGATTCCGGTTCCTAACGATTCTCGATTCTGATTCTTTTAAGAGGCAGGGTCAAAAAAGTTTAGCTAACCTTGCTAACCAAAGGCCTTTCTGAAGGAAATACTCCTTCTGTAAAAATACTCCTTTTGTCACAAATTTTGCATTTTGCCGAGATTTCGTTATTTTTAGAAAAGTGAAGCCACACTTTGGATCGCCAACGTGAGGTACTCATGTTCGACTCGCGTGGTTATGCCAACAATTCCGGTAGACGCTTCGTCGTTGGTGTTGTTCAGCGGTTTCTTCTTCCGCTCAGCGGACTGTGCATATCGAAACTAGGAATCGAAATTTTAACTTTTGAACGATTCCGGGAAAAACGAAAAGTTAGTCTCGGTTCCAATCGATACTCGATTCTCGATACCCAACCCTAGTCCTGGCGCAGGTCCACCATAGAGAAGAAATTAGTTGAAACTTCAGGACCGTTGTCGTTGTGACCAGCTGCTGGTCCTTCATCAGATCTGGATACAGCTTGGATCCAGTGGACCGTGGTAAAACTGGGGATAAACAGAGAGACTAATGTTAGTGACGCCATCCTTCTTATGATGTACCACCAAGTACATAAGGATTTACGGGATGTGTTCCCGGTTCTAGCTGATCTAAACTATGCAGCCTAACATTGAATTGAAGTCTAATGAGATGTGTTTTCAGTCTAGCTTTCAACTGACAGAGTGTGTCTGCTTCCCGGTCAATGTTAGGAAGACTGTTCCAGATTTTTGGTGCTAAATAGAAAAAAAGGATCTACCGCCAGCAGATGATTTTGATATTCTAGGTATTATCCGCATTACAATAATCTAGTCTTGAGGTCATGAACTAACTGTTCTGCATTTGTCCACCCCGATCGGATAATACATCCGCATCAATAGGAACAAACAAGTGTGTCAAGAAATACAGTGTGTCAGAGTGTAATTTTAGAAGAGCGTGAGCACAAAAAAATGCAAACAGTCAAAGAAAAGCTTACTGTCTAAAAGCCACGTAATTATCATGTTTTAAAGTCATGTACGGGGGAAGGGACCACACTTCCCCCATATGTGACTTTAAAATGTAAGATTTCAAAACTAAAATAACATCACACTTCTACTGTTAATGGAATTCCGTTATGGTTTATAATCATTTTATAGTGAAAGCATTTTCTTTCTCAAAAAGCCTTTTTCCAAAAAGTACATCTTGAAGAGGGTTCAGTCTAATATTCAGAACAATACAGTATTGTTTGTACCTCAATAATTAATTTGTAAAACAAGAACAACAAAAAATGTGAAGGAGACTGAAAAAAATGACATATTGCCAAGGACTAAATGTGAATTGTGGCTTTTCTTTTACTGCAACTTGACCTACCATTAAAGCACCTAATTGGCCCTGTCAGGTGCCTGCGCCGCCCCATCATTAAAATCTCTGCATCGCCCCGCCCCCTCATTAATATCTGCGAGTCCTTCCGCTCGCGCTTTCGATCCGCCCACTCATTAAAACCGGTGCTCAGCCTCAAGGGAAAGTGAATCTCAGTGAGAGAGATAGAGATAGAGAGGAGCTCTGTCTCTTTAATAGGATGCCAAAGCCGATTACATCTGAGCTCAACAGTGATTCTCTCTCACCGTCTGTCCACTACTACTGCATATTTTGCTTTGCTACATGAGCTGAACTTGTTGACTGACAGTGTGGTTCGTCGGGGTTCAAACTTTTCTTCAGACCAATATGGATTGGGCTCCGAACTCTTTTGGGTGAGTGGCGGATGAGTAGAGCGCGCTTCAACTCGGCAACTTTCCCGTGCGCATTTCTCCGAACATCCTTGGTGGAAAGTTAAAATCGCATGGGATATGGTGACAAACAAGTGAACACACATTAAACCAAGACGGAAAATGCAGAAGAGTGTTCGGTACAATGAGGGACACGCTCTGTATCTCTCCGTTGTCGCGCGTAAAGAGGGCACCAAGCGAGGCTATCTCAGCAAGAAGACCACAGAAAACAGCAAATGGCACGAGAAGTTTTTTGCACTTTATCAGAATGTTTTGTTTTACTTCGACACCGACCAGAGCGCTCGACCATCAGGGATTTATCTTCTGGAAGGATGCACATGTGAACGAGTCCCTGCGCCTAAGGTGTCCACTTGTGGCAAAGACACACTTGACAAGCTGGTGAGTTTCGTCAACAAATCAGTACGAATTATGAGGGTTTCGGGAGACTTACCACTCTCAAGGGTTGAACTTACCCAAAGAAAGGCAAAACAAACGGATGGTTGTCTTACATAAAAGTATATTCGTTACAAAAGTTGAATTACGAGTTAGTCGGAGTGATCGAAGTCTCATTCCTGATGAGGTAACCATAGCAACATTACGCTGCTTTAGATCTTTCAGTTAGGATATCTAGCACTATAGGCTACAATACAATACATAACCACTTTCTTATATATCTAGATATCACCCAATCTCAAAAACTGTGTAGTGTAAAGGTTTAGATGTTGACGCTAAGCTAACAGAGCGTTCCAAATAGATGTTTGGTTGCGCGTGAGGAACCTCCACAATAGCGCCCTAAAATGACACTCTGAAATACCTTTTAAAAACAGCAACCCATCAAATTTAAAAATGTTCGCATTAAATATAATAAAAAAGTAAAGAATACTGGAAATGTAAGGGAATAAGTTACCCACCCTTTATGTTTTTTTTTTTTGTATTTTGTGTAAATATCCGATGGAATTATCTCTGACGCAATGTTCAACTTGAAGAAATAGCTATCCCATTATACTATTTCTGCTCATTATTGTAAATTATAATAACCAAAATGTCGACAATATGTAGCAAAATTACAAATGTCTTTGTAATAAATGATTTATTTTCCATGTGTGAAAACCTGTTGCACTGGACACCAATCGTTTGAATAGGCTTCGAGCAGCGAAGAAAGGTGACCGTTATGTTTTGCATTAATGAATGAGACCATCACATCCTCTCGTGATGTCTTTAGTAGCATGTGAGTGATTTCACGCGAGCATCAAAGAAATGTGGATGAAACCAGAAATGTTCACCTTCTTTGCATATAATGCAGTGGTCTGCTGGCGTCATTAAAAAATGTAAGGTGGCCTCTGATGTCATAAATTAGCTTTAGATGCTCCCTATTCAACAGGTGCTGGAACCTTTGCACAGAAATCTCTCACAGGTACACATTTGCAGTTGCATACAATCACTTACAAAATGAGAGGTAATTTCCCCCATTTTTCAGTCATCATTTATGTGAACAATAGTGTAGATCACACTTGCTGCCATAGTATTTATTGATCTTATCTAATTCAGACCTCACAATTTTCTGACTAAAAACACTGGTTTTACTCTAAGGTATTTCTCTTGAAATCCTAGTGAGAGTTTTGTGTCTGTTATTCTAGTTTTTAAGTCATTGGCAGTCGAAACGTTGACCAAATTCACTTTTAGCAAACAAATACGGCTGTTGTTTAGCTGGCACAGGTCTCCCCATAGCGATTTAAATGTTGCGCACAAAAAAGATATTACAGTACATCAGAATTGTCGTTGATGTAGAATGTTTTGCAGCCAGATTGTGCAGCTCAGCTAAACCTTGAGCTCTTGGTAGAAAAAACATGCTTTGTGGCTATGACGCAAGTAAAGACTATATTGGCCTTTTTTTTGTTTAAAGGGATAAACCATTTGAGATGTCAAGGTAAGTTCATGTCTTTAGATTGTGTCCAGTCTTTTCAGAAGCAATTGATTTAATTATGAACTTGTAATTTAAACGTTTTATCGTGAATCCTTAGTAGCATCAAAAATAGACTGAATCAGATGTCTGTGTTTCAATTATCTAAACACTAACTTGCTAAACTGCTGAGGAGTTAATATAATGATTATTCATTTCATGTTGCAGATGCCAAAGATTCACGTACATTGTACTCTCTAAAGGTTCTTTATTGGCATGTATGGTTCCATGAAGAACATTTAACATCCATAGAACCTGTCCATTGTACAAAATATTATTTATAGGGGAAACATGTTCTTTAGATGTTTTAAACATTCTTTTAACAACAACAACAACAAAAGGTTATTTTATGACCTGTTCACTGAAAGGTTTTTTGACCCCAAAATGGTTCTTTCATGGCATGGCTTCTGTGGACAAGAAAAACCTTTATTTTAAAGGAATAGTTCACTTTTGCTGATAATTTACTCACCCCCATGTCATCCAAGATATCCATGTCATTCTTTCTTCAGTCGAAAAGAAATTAAGTTTTTTAATGAAAACATTCCAGGATTTTTCTCCATATAATGGACTTCAATGGGAACCAAACGGTTCAAAGTCCAAAAGATAGTCTCAGTGCAAACTGTTCAAAGGGCTTTAAACGATTCCAGACGATGAATAAGGGCCATATAAGCGAAGCGGTCGCTCATTTAAAAAAAAAAATATAATAACAAAGTTTAAGTTTTATAAGCTCAAATGGTCGCCTTGCTCTGTACTGCGATGCATCCTGACTCTCCTATTCGAACTTGTTCATCAAAATGAACGAATCTTTTCCCGGGTCAACTCGTTAATTTCGTTTGTTGAATGAAACAAATGGCACGAAAAAATTCGTTAATTTGTCAAACCATTTGCCATTCGTCGACCATTTAAAACTTAAACTTTTTTTGTTTGTTTGTTTTCAATGCATTCTCACCCCAAGGCGTCACCTTTGACCATGCTTCAATATTTGACGCTTTAGGCACCCTTTAGCGTCACTTACATGACGCGATCCTACGGCGTCATCTAACTGACGCTAAAGGAAAGCGTCAGTTAGAGGACGCGGTTAGGTTTAGGTGTGGGGTGGGGGTAGGGTACACGCGATCCTAGGGCGTCATCTAACTAACTGATGCTAAAGGGCGCCTAAAGCGTCAGATATTGAAGCATGTCCAAATGCTTCCCAAGTCAGTTAGGTGACGCCTTGGGGGTGAGAATGGGCTGTAAATGAGCGATCCTTTCGCTTGATAAGACCCTTTATTCATCGTCTGAAATCATTTAAAGCCCTTTGAACAATTTGCACTGAAACTGTCTTTTGGACCTTGAACCGTTTGGTTCCCATTGAAGTCCATGGAGAAAAATCCTGGAATGTTTTCACCAAAAACCTTAATTTCTTTTCGACTGAAGAAAGAATGACATGGACATCTTGGATGACATGGGGGTGAGTAAATTATCAGCAATTTTTTTTTTTAAAGTGAACTACTCCTTTAAGAGTGCAATCATAGTTTTGTGTCCTTTGCCTGTTAATGCTGCTGTGATCTTTGATTTATCAAAGTGATGATATCTCATGTTAGCAATGTCCTTAAGCTTCTCGAAAACCAGCGGTACTAAAAACATTTTAAACTTTTATATACTTTAGTCCCTTTTAGGCATATATAACCGAGAAAAGATTTGTGAAGTATCAGTCGTGTATCGCTTTGATATTACGCCTGTTCAAACAGATATGAGATGACTTTTAATCTACATATGTTATGTAGGCCTAGTTCTTTCACAATGTGAATGTATAGATGATAGAGTGCAGCTTTGTATCAACTCTTTCCTCTATGAGAACACAGTTAGAAATCCTCTCTCAATCACACACCCACAGACTCCCACACGGCTGAATATAAGTACAGTATGCACATTCTCTCCCACAGACAACTAAAACGACACAAAGGAATAAATGTGGGCTAGTCTATAAAGAGTACAGACAGGTAGAAGCCGTCGATAGGGATACTGAAACTCCTCTGGGGTGAAGAAAACCCCAGTGGAATAGAAATGTAATCCAACTAAAAACTTTTACAAATAAATGTTTTCAGCTCTGCTACGTATAACTGATGATCAAAATGCATTTCCCACTAGGTAATATTTTTGATGAGCAAAGAATAAAGATTTCATAGAAATGTGTTTGCTGAGATTTCCATCTGCTTCTGTGAAACATAAAGCCAACACTAATGTCTCCATAGTCAATGAAAACCTTCGTATACCTGGCTGATTTTATTTGTTTATGAAGTCCAAGACTCTTTTTATAATGCCAGATGTCTTGCAGAAAATAGTAAATAAGGCAAATAGACGCCTTTAAACTCTTAAAGGCTATGGAACAATCAGACAACAGCATGGTGTGATTTTTGGTCTTTTGTTTTTACGAGACCTTTTGTATGAACTGCCTTTATGAAGGATTACTTACATCAACACAAAAAATATATAAGACAATAAAACACTTCTGAGGCTCATGAAGTGCTTAGAAACAGACATAAATTATAAATACTGTATTACCGCTAATGCCGTGTGCTGGATCAATATCATAATCTTTTCATTTCTAAATAAATAATCACCTTAGAGCAACAACAAACATGCTGCATTTGTGAGTGTATTGTATTGATTTTTTTTTTTTTGGTTGAAGCTGGATGTAGTTGATTCAGTGCATATGTTTTCAGATTGAAATGATTTGTGGGTATAGTATCAATATGCTAAAGCCTGTTGTTCTCATGATGGTCACATTCACCTTAATTGCTGATAATACCAATTATTTAATGTTATTTCATACTACCCCAAAGACTCATTGATGTTCCTCGGACTTTGTGTGTAGTTCATTCATAGCAATCATAATCTTTGAGTCTGACAGTTTGATGAATGAGGGGCAAAGAGATGCATCTGCGTGTAAATTTCAGAAGATACTCAGGTTATACTGTAACTTTAAGGTACAGATGGAAGGATGACAAAGGAATAATGCACGTTTCTTGTGAGCAAAATGAGGATTTTTGCTTTGTTGATGTGTCTTTTGCTTGGGTTCCATTTGTCCCTTTAGACAAAGTAATGTGATTAGGTGTCAAGATGTGCCCTATTAAAAGGGTTAGTTCACCCCAAAATGACTATTTGTTCATTTATTTACAGGTTCTTTTATTGGCGTCTGTGGTTTCAAACAGGACTTTAAACGTCCATAGAG
Organism: Pimephales promelas; assembly: GCF_016745375.1. The sequence continues at coordinate 2,427,444 of NW_024121987.1, forward strand.
ACTTTCCATTGCACAATAGGTTCTTTGTAATTACTTTGCAAACAATTACTTTGTAAATAATTGCTTACCTTTTGGTCTGTTCTGTACAGCTATTTTTGTTGTTAAAGATATGTAAAGCAATTTTTTGTGGCTTGAGAAGGTTTAGAATGGAGCTCATCTGGGCCCATTCGTACAAAGTGCAGATAGTCTTTTAGTGTTAGTCATACATTTTTTTTCTTCACGTCCTAACTTTTTAAAGTCAGTAGTGACATGAAAAGGTAGATACGTTTAATTTGAATCAGAAAATTAAGACTGACTACCTCCTAACTAAATGCTAGGTGGTCAAACTAGCTCTCAAGTCTTACCATAGCTAAGATTAAACTGGCCCCTGGACTAATTTTATTTATACTTTGTCCTTTTTGACCGCCACAGTCACCATTTTCATTCGGGATCAACACTTTTAAATGTTGTTTTATGTTACACAGAAATCAGTCAGTCATGCTGGTAACAGAATTTTCACTTTCATGTGAACGGTCCATTTAATTGTTGTTTTTTTGTTTGTTTTTTAAGATCTGATATCATGCTTTTAGAAGAAAATGTTCTATAATAGATGCAGGGTTCTTATGTGAACACTTTCAATTCAAGTTGTAATTAATTAACTTTGTTTTAATTATTATTTTTTTATTTTGATTAGATTTTAACGAATTAACAAAACAAACAAACAAACAAAAAAAAAACGGAATAACCTGTTAAACATTTTTTGGCATAAAGAGAAACCAGGGGATTGAATCTTTATGAGCGCTTATGAAATGTAAGATTTTGGAACGTTTAACTGGGTCCCACTTAATCTTGTTTGCCTACAGCTTCCGATCAAATGCTTGATCACTTTAAATTGTTACAACTTGAAATTTCAAATAGTTGCTTCAATTCAGACCAGATTATGTATTACTCATCTTACATAGTTTCATTATATTACATACTGATGTTTTTGAAAACATTTCATCATTCACTTTCACTTAAAGATCTGTTAGGTTCAGTTTGCAAACTATTCATAAATGTTATCTGATTATTTATTAAACATGATAATTAAAAAAAAGTTCCCCTATTCTGGCTATGAAATATTGTCTCCGCCACTCACATTTGCATGTTATAAAGTCAGAATTGCATGATATAAAGTTTATCTCTCACAATTGCGAGAAAAAAAGTCAGAATTCGCGAGTTTAGATCTCACAATTAAAAATGTCAGAATTGCTTCATTTCTTGCGATTGCAGGTTTTTATCAGTCTAGTTTCTTGCAATATCTCGTAATTGTGAGAAAAAAAATGTCAGAATTGCAAGATATGTGAGAAAAAAAGTCAGAATTGTGAGATAAAAAGATGTAATTATCTTTTATATTGTTTTATTTTGTGGTGGAAATCTGTTATTGATATTATTGAGTTGCTAGTCTTATTACAGATGATGAGAAAGATTGAAGCCACAAAGCTTGTGTCTCTAACAGCAGTGAGATCTCATTAATTATTGATCATTTTACCGTGAGTATGTCCAATCTCTGTTATGAATGTTGTTGATGGAGTTAGACACATTATGTGTTAGAAGTGTTTGTAAAAGGCTCATTCCAAATATACTCGGAGCTCTACTCCCCAGTAAGTTTACTTTGCATGTAATCCTTATCCTACCATGTCTGCGGCTCCGCTTTTCTGAAAGTAGACTTTTATGTTGTGCTTTGAAATGGCATAATCCGACTGATATACAACATGTAGATAATTCTTTCCAGTAGACAAAAAAAAAAAAAAAAACACAAGATGTGTTTGCTCCTGTAAAATAAACAGGTAAAGAGTTATAGAAATATGAAAGAAGGGGATAGGTGCCAGTAAAACAGACACCAGTCTAAATCTCTGAATGTTGTTTAATTTCCATATTGTACCGAATATTGTACGTATACCAATAAGAAACATACAAATATGTGAACAGAATTGTTGCATATAGTGTTTCTTTTGTTTTGTTTTTTGTAGAAGGACTTTCTGTTTTTTCTTCTGGGAGGATTATGATGTGAAGATTGTGGTGGAAGATTCATTATTGCCTTTTATGCCACAAAACTCTTCATCATTCGTCTTTCAAACTGCCATGAACTTTGGTATTAAAGGGTTAGTTCACCCCAAAATAAAAATAATGTCATTAATTACGCACCCTCATGTTGTTCCAACCCCGTAAGACTTTCATTCATCTTCGGAACACAAATTAAAACATTTTGGATTAAATCTGAGAGTGACTACAGTGGCTCAATCTTAAGTTTATCAAGCGACGGGAATACTTTTTGTGCGCAAACAAACAAACAAAAATAACGTCTTTATTGAACTATTAATTTCCTTCTCTGTATGCCTCGAGTTAGTTCATGTTGTGTAACAGCACAACACTTCTTTGTTGTACGTCACATGACATGTAGACTCACTATTGGCTGACGCTGGTCACGTGTGTGATGCATGTGACGTACAACACAGAAGTGCTGCGCTTTTAGACTACATGAACTAACTTTTTTGTTTTTGCGCACAAAAAGTATTCTCGTTGCTTGATAAACGTAAGGTTGAGCCACTGTAGTCACTTGGACTATTTTAACAATGTCTTTAATAACTTTTCCTGGCCACCAGTTTCAATCGCCCAGAAGCCTATGGAGGAGTGATCCAGCTCTCCAGATTTAATCCAAAATATCTTAATTTGTGTTCCAAAGACGAACGAAAGTCTTACGGGGTTGGAACAACATGAGGGTGAGTGATTACTGACAGAATTTTCATTTTGGGGTGAACTAACCCTTTAAGTACAGAACTAACAATGGATTGAGATTTATTGTTATGCTTGAGTATATACCGTATGTGACATCTTGAGATTATTATTATTATTTTGTAAATATTTTGGATGAAATATTGAAATGAACCGGTGAAATGAAATTACTTTATTGCTGCGAATTGTTTCACAAGTTCATACTTACAGAATTAAAGGGGAGTAAAGTTTAATGCGTATTTCGCGTGCTGTCCCGAACCCAGAGTACACCCCCCGCCCCACTGTATGTAAATATTTAGGACTAGAAGAGTGGAGAAGGGGTAGTGGAGGGATGGTGCCAAACTCTTAATGAATTGAGGTGAGACTGCTGAATCGATATACACCTCTTATGATTGATTGCTGAGTTCTCTCCACCCGTGTTAGTTATCTGAACATGCTTTTCCCGAACTTTACAGTTGTAAAACATAATTATTATTATTTTTTTTTTACTAAATATAAAACACCAAATTTTTCATTCAGTGAGCATCTCGGATTCATGATCCATGTCTTGTTAAATGAACTATTTTATTGCAATATTTTTTCCATTTATAAATAAATTATATATCTGGTTTTGGTTTTAGTTCAATCTGAAGCGGTTACATGCAAGCTCAAGGTTGTGCGTCATCACTGCAGTTCAAGTATGTGTTGCTCTCTTATAGTGAATGTTAGTTTGATACAATAAGGTTAATTTAATTTGGCAGAATTGGCAGTAATGTTTTTAAGATGAATGTAGCACACACCCTAAATGCGTCAAATAAAGGTATTTTTTTAAAATCTTTTTCTTAATATAGACCTGATATTCTTTTGTTTTTCCAATTAGGGGAAATACATACGTAAGGAAATCCCACATAATTCCCAGCAGATCATTGGATGGATGTGTTGTGGAAAAAAAAGTTAAAGTAGTCTGGCCTTATCTACTGCACTGCAATTCACACTATGACCTGTTTTATTGTTTTAATGGTTCTGTTCGGGCCCAGATAGTGCGCAATAAAACATTTTTATAGCAGGAGCTGATATAATAAATACAACTGAGATAATGGGTCAGCGATCATACTTTCTAAAATGGAAAATGTTGGAGTGGAAAAACAAGCAGGTGTTTCTGATATAGCTGATGTTGTGCTCTACACTTACCTAAAGGATTATTAGGAACACCTGTTCAATTTCTCATTAATGCAATTATCTAATCAACCAATCATGTGGCAGTTGCTTCAGTGCATTTAGGGGTGTGGGCCTGGTCAAGACAATCTCCTGAACTCCAAACTGAATGTCAGAATGGGAAAGAAAGGTGATTTAAGCAATTTTGAGCATGGCGTGGTTGTTGGTGCCAGACGGGTCGGTCTGAGTATTTCACATCTGAGTATTTCCATAGCTGTCAACCCTCCCGTTTTTTCCGGGTTTCTCACGTATTTTATCTCTGTTCCCGCTGTCTTCCCGATTTAGTATTTTCCCGTAAAATATCCCGTATTTTTACGCACTGATTGTGTGAGACATACAATCTCGGACATATTAGGCTTGAAGTCGTTCGTACTCGGATGCAGCGCCGCGCACGCTGGCCGGAGACACACTAGCTGCGTGCGTCTCAGCTGCGTGGCGTGACCGTTTTTATTTTACTGTCTGGTTTTTATTTCGGCTCCCATGTTAACAGATTAGAGCTTGCACACTGCCTGCGGGACACTCGCAAACGCGTGCATGCTAGAAATAGAACCAGAGATGCCTATTTTTCACGCGACACGCAAGCGTGTTGGAAGCGTTTCCAGGCAAAAAAAAACAAAAAAAAACTGATGTTTATATGTCAAAAATTTCCATTATTTTTGCCTATATATATATTTTCATGTCATTTTTTTTTACAATCGAGTCCTGGGGTGTCCACTACAGAGGTCATAGCATAACATAGGAATAAAATATCTTTTTTTTTTTTTTTTTCATTTGTTTCTTATGCTCTTAATAATGTCAAAAAAAATCCCTTATTTTAAAGATGGATTCCGGGAAATCTCCCTTATTTTCAATGTTCAATGTTGACAGCTATGTATTTCATCTGCTCAGTTACCATTTCTAGGGTTTACAAAGAATGATGTGAAAAGGGAAAAACATCCAGTATGCGGCAGTCCTGTGGGTGAAAATGCCTTGAAGTTGCTAGAGGTCAGAGGAGAATGGGCCGACTGATTCAAGCTGATAGAAGAGCAACTTTGACTGAAATAACCACTCATTACAACCGAGGTATGCAGTGAAGCATTTGTGAAGCCACAACATGCACAACCTTGAGGCGGATAGGCTACAACAGCAGAAGACCCCACCGGGTACCACTTATTTCCACTACTAATAGGAAAAAAGAGGCTACAATGTGCAAGAGCTCACCAAAATTGGACAGTTGAAGACTGGAAAAATGTTGCCTGTTCTGATGAGTTTCGATTTCTGTTGAGACATTCAGATGGTAGAGACAGAATTTGGCATAAACAGAATGAGAACATGGATCCATCATGCCTTGTTACCACTGTACAGGCTGGTGGTGGTGGTGTAATGGTGTGGGGGATGTTTTCTTGGCACACTTTAGGCCCCTAAATACCAATTGGGCATTGTTTAAATGCCACGGCCAACCTGAGCATTGTTTCTGACCATGTCCATCCCTTTATGGCCATCATGTACCCATCCTCTGATGGCTACTTCCAGTAGGATAAAGCACCATGTCACAAAGCTCGAATCATTTCAAATTGGTTTCTTGAACATCAAAATGAGTTCACTGTACTAAAATGGCCCCCACAGTCACCAGATCTCAACCCAATAGAGCATCATTGGGATGTGGTGGAACGGGAGCTTCGTGCCCTGGATGTGGATCCCACAAATCTCCATTAACTGTAAGATGCTATCCTATCAATATGGGCCAACATTTCTAAAGAATGCTTTCAGCACCTTGTTGAATCAATGCCACGTAGAATCAAGGCAGTTCTGAAGGCGAAAGGGGGTCAAACACAGTATTAGTATGGTGTTCCTAATCCTTTAGGTGAGTGCATAATTTGATAATTTGCAGCCTGTTTTGACCAGACTCTTGTTGACTTATCAAAACAATCAAAATGATTCTTCTTTCTGGCAAATGCCACATTTATAAAAAAACAACAACAACAACACTGTGACATATTTCTGCTCCAAACCACAGTGAGCTGCAAAATTATGCTTTTCTAAGATTCAGATTCTATGGCAATGTACATCGCAGTCAAATGAGCTCAGTAAAAAAGAAAAAAATACAAGTGGTTTATTTTGTTTTAAAAACCTGATAAATGTGTAAGGTGGCAACTGCAAGTTGGGCCTTTTATCCCACACGCAGGGTCTCAGCATGGGGGAAAGGCACAAAGTATTTAAATACTTTAGCTAAAATAAAGTTAATACTTTTTCAAACAACCACTTTAGCAAAGTTTGTACTATTTTCTCTTTATTAAAAAGTAAAGATTCTGAAAGCACTGAAGGTGTACTCATAAAAATGTTAAATAAATTTACAGTAGTAACAATAAATTATGTTTTATTATATGATATGATTCATATAATAAATTCAATTAGCATGGTTTCATTGTAAATATGATATAAAATGTGATATTTAACATCTGAATCTAATATATTCAAAATGTATTCATTCATTTTAGCGAATCGCATTTGCTACTTAAATCTAACATTTTTAAAAACATCATAGATCAAATAAGCACAGAATCCACTTTGCGCTGCTGCTGCGTAAAGGATCAGGCAAATTTCCATGTGCATCTTGAAAAGCGGATGTTTTGGAAAGTGCTGTAAGTTTTTGTGCCATTTAGTGGTTTAAAAGAAAATAAATTAAAATGCGCCTTTTACCCCGTTGCGCCTTTAGCCCTGTTGTACCATTTGATTATGCAATGTGTTTTGATAAAAATATCTCTTCCTAGTAAATAAGAAAAACCCAATTTCATGCAATATTTGTGTATGTAATGTTTAGAGTATTGCCGTTAGCTTAGCCACATGCTAACACCAGACTCGATTGGAATAACCTGTGTATTTCACATGAGAGCGTTAGTATTCGTGTCTATATAAATGACTATTTCTGCAGTGTAGACTGTTTCAATTCAGTCACCTCACCTCTGAGGTTTCTGAGGTTACAGTGCTGTCTTAGAAGTTAGCTGCCTAACTTGCTATAGATGGGGTGGTGATGGCGCAGTGGATAAGACACATGCATTTGTTGTGAGAGACTCGGGTTCGAATCCACTGTGTGACACCAATGTGTCCCTGAGCAAGACGCTTAACCCCTAGCTGCTCCAGAGTCGAGCGACCTCTGACATATATAGCAATCGTAAGTCGCTTTGGATAAAATCATCAGCTAAATGAATAAATGTAAATGTAGATCAGTGGTCTCCAACTCGTGGGCCTGATATTTTGTGGCCCCCTACTTGACATTAAAGTTTAATAGTGTGGCCTGTTGTTCATGTGCCGGTGTTTTAATTATTATTTTTTAACCCTTTATGGGCTACCATAGATAGTCTCGTGACAGCTTACGGTGGGTTTGTTGTCAATAGTTGTCATAGGCAACCTCAAAGTACAAACATACTGCGCCTGGAAAAAAATGAGCGTGTCACTTTAATTATTCAGAGGAACAGTTGATAATAAAGAACAGTTGAAATGGAACAGTTGAAATGTTAATAATAAAGATTGAGAAGATTGGATCAGTGTGGAATACTTGAATAATATTTTTTTTTGTGGAATACTTGATGCGCCCCAACCTGACCCGGACTCTACCTCCAGCGGCCCCCAGTTAAGTTGAGTTTGAGACCCCTGCTGTAGATGGTTCAATAGGTTTAATGATGGTTCAAGATGGTACCTTCAACACCTGTAAACCAGTGTTCCCTACAAAACAATCTAAATGCCAAACCACCTAATATTGATCTACTGATATATGCTGAGCCATGGCCATCGCAGTCATGATGATATTAGATTAAACATTTGCTCTCTTGACTGCAGTTATTAATAATATTAAAGAATCACTGCTGGCCGTGTCATTACCGTTCACACCAGAATGAGAATTATGTCATCTTGCTGTTCCCATCAGCCACTGGGATAAGCACAGCAGGACATGATGTTGATACATGTTGATATTGGGTTATCATAATAAGCACAATGCCTCTGCTGAATACAAATCAAGTATCCTTGTATTATATAATAAACATTTCTTACTGTGAACAAATAGAAAAGACTAGACACAACATTGATTTCAAGAAAGTCTAGGAAGAGGGTAATTGTTGTCCTCAAAAATAAAAGTAGAAAGGGCAGATTGTCGCTTGTCTGGATGCTTTGGTGCTGACACTTAATATCAGACGGGTGACAATCCATAGGGCAGCATTTCTTTTTAATTTGCTACACATTTCAATATATCTATAGTGCTCCAGCTGCTATTATTGAACATCTTCTGTTAATTATTCATATTAAGAGGCTATTTCCAGGTCCATGACCACCATTCCTTTTCTTCCTCAGCATATTGTGTAAGCTCATCCATCTTCACACAAAAGCAGATGATCTCAAATTCATACACTTTTAATGTATGAAATTTATCACTCCCCATGACAGTTCCAACACTATGGCGCCTCGAGAATTATCATTACCATTATCATCGGAAGAACAAGATCAAACATAATGTGAATCTTTTCCAATTATACTGATGTGTTTCAGCATTAAATTACAGTATTTTCTCAGTGAAATTTATTTGGTCCCTGTGTTCCTCATTACAAAGCGTCCTGTGAGGAAATCTTTCAGCTCAAAATTTTATATTTTTCACTAGATTAAAGGAGAGATGGGAAAACGTATTCCCTCGTTTAGCTTTGATTATTGGCTGATTATAAATGAGATCTGGGAAGCTTTAAAATGACAGTCCCCCCCCTGTTTCAGGACGTGAAGCCTGCTGTTTTGTTGCTTTGTGTTATTGCGTTGTGTTTTAATGCAGGTTTTTTTTTTTAAGAGCACTTTTTGAAGAAATGTTGGTTGGCACTGGTCATGGGGGACTGCTTTCAGGATGACATCTAATGTCTTAATTGTGAAAGGTAGTTTCCATCATGACATAAAAAACAGAAAAAGGTAATTGTAACTCTTTATGTCACAATTTGAACTTTATAACTTGCAATTGAGAGTTTATATCCAACATGATCTCATGAGTATTCGTATGTGTTTATGTGTGGCTCTAGACATACATAGAGAAATAAACACAATATTGACATATTGAAAGCACTAAAATGTAAATTATTTATGTATGAACAACTTTACTGACGTACAAATGCACAAATCCTTATTTATGAACATAAAAAATGTAGCATTAATGTATGTCGAATTTTATTGTATTCAATTGTCTTATCAATGACATTTTCAGTCGCATTTTTTTCCGCAACACAGTTTACTCATTTCCTTTATATGAAATTGTAACATATTGCTCTGTTCTGTGACTTCTGCTGCAAACCTGTCTCAAAGGATTACATAATATTAAACGAGGCTACACTTTAAATATTTTTAAATGAATAACATTTCTTTTCAATGTTTCAACAATCATACTTTGTTTTCCATGCATGGGTAAGAAAAAAGTTTTTAAGTCTACATTGACAGTTTTCTTAATATAGTCCTATGCTGTGACTGACAATAAATTCACCAAAAATGGGACATAAATTCACAAAAGTAATGGAATTTGTTTGTGCGCTGTAATCTAAATCTTTAGAATCCATAAGATTGTGCACTGTAAAACAATTACACGATCAATACGTTATGACAACATACACAAACAATCTGCATTGTATAAATAAAGGTTAAAAACAGAAAGTACAATTCTCCTTTTTAGGAAATATTTTTGTTTGTTATATTTGTGTGAGTGAGAACAAATCAATGCAATCCACACATTCTCCCACTCAATCAACACTCAGTTATAACACTCTTACTCCCAAGGTTCATGGAAAAAGGAAAAATGTTCATAAATACTTCCTTGGTTGTACTGTTTTGCCGTGACTTCATTCCCAATCACTGCCAAGTGTTTTATTTTTTAAATTTATTTTTAAAAGACACTGTTAATTTTAGATGATGCTCTGTGTGCACAAAATGTGCAAACAAAGTTTGTCATTGTGGAAATATAATTTTATAATATTATATGTATGAATATAATATTAGTCCTTAACAGTTATTTACGACACGGCTATTTTCCAAAAATATTTATTCAGCAGTTTATATACAAAAATATTATACCACAGAATGATTGATTAGTCAGAATTTACTGTGACTGACAGATCACTTTGTTATCATAGTGAAATAGTTTCCATGTTTGCAATAAAAAGACATTAATTACTTCAATTTAATTTACAGTGGGGCCAAAAAATATTTAGTCAGCCACTGTTTGTGCAAGTTCTCCTACTTAGAATGATGAGAGAAGTCGTAGGTACACTTTTAAAAAAAAAGTTAAAGTTAAAAAAAAATCGAGGAGATCACATTGTAGGATTTTTAAGAATTTTTTGTAAATTATGGTGGAAAATAAGTATTTGGTCAATAACAAAAGTTCAACTCAATACTTTGTAACATAACCTTTGTTGGCAATGGCAGAGGTCAAACATTTCCTGTAAGTCTTCACCAGGTTTGCACACACTGTAGCTGGTATTTTGGACCATTCCTCCATGCAGGTCTCCTCTAGAGCAGGGATGTTTTGGGGTTGTCGCTGGGCAACACAGACTCCACAAATTTTCTATGGAGTTGAAGTCTGGAGACTGGCTAGGCCACTCCAGGACCTTGAAATGCTTTTTACTGAGACACTCCTTCATTGCCTGGGTGGTGTGTTTGGGATCATTGTCATGCTGGAAGATCCAGCCACGTTTCATCTTCAAGGCTCTAACTGATGGAAGGAGGTTTTGGCTTAAAATCTCACGATACATGGCCCCGTTCATTCTTCCCTTAACATGGATCAGTTTTCCTGTCCCCTTTGCAGGAAAAATTGCCCCAAAGCATGATGTTTCAACCCCCATGCTTCACAGTAGGTATGGTGTTCTTGGGATGCAACACTGCATTCTTCTTCCTCCAAACATGACGAGTTGAGTTTTTACCAAAATGTTCTATTTTGGTTTCATCTGACCACATGATATTCTCCCAATCCTCTTCTGGATCATCCATATGCTCTCTGGCAAACTTCAGACGGGCATGGACATGTACTGGTTTAAGCAGGGGGACACGTCTGGCGCAGCAGGATTTGAGTCCCTCTCGGCGTAGTGTGTTACTTATGGTAGCCTTTGTTACTTTGGTCCCAGCTCTCTGCAGGTCATTCGACAGGTCCCTCCGTGTAGTTCTGGGATTTTTGCTCACCGTTCTCATGATTAATTTGACCCCACGGGATGAGATCTTGCGTGGAGCCCCAGATCGAGGGAGATTATCAGTGGTCTTGTAGTCTTCCATTTTCATACAATTGCTTCCACAGTTGATTTTTTTCACACTATTTTCAGACTATTGCTTGCCACTCTTCCTAGCCTGGTGCAGGTCTACAATTTTCTTCCTGATGTCCTTCGACAGCTCTTTGGTCTTGGGCATGGTTGAGTTTGGAGTTTGACTGTTTGAGGCTGTGGACAAGTGTCTTTTATACAGATAACGGGTTCAAACAGGTGCCAATAATACAGGTAGCGAGTGGAGGAGAGAAGAGCTTCTTAAGGAAGTAGTTACAAGTCTGTGAGAGCCAGATATCTTGCTGGTTTGTGCATCTTACAACCCAATCAAAAAATTGGGTTGTAAGATGCACTCATAGAGAATGACACATTTTTGATGGTTTTTGCAAAAAAAAACAAAAAAAAAAACAAATCATGAATCAATTGACTGGCCTTCAATAATTTAAAGTAAATTTGCAATTGCTTTGTGCAGTTAATATTATTGACTGTTAATTATGGCTTTGAAGAATGAGCAAAAAAGATTTATAGAAGCTAGATAAAGGGGAAAAACACCTGCAGAAAATAACAGCTTACACCAGCCTGAGGTGTTTTGCTGCACAGTACATGAGAGAGGTGGAGGGACAGCAATTTCTCCTCTTGCTGAAAGTGTTTTGTAATTACTCCACTCCAGCTCTACTCTGGGTTTTCCATTCCCCCTCTTCAATTGCCCGGAACAGTGTAAAGTTTCTCTCATTCTATGTCATGTATAACATTTCAGATGTTTTAAGCTGTTTAAATACAGTTATTGAAAAAAAAAAAAACAACAACAACAGTATTTTGGAGAAACGTTTCACGCTTATTGAAACACTAATATTAGCCTTTTAATATATTACACTTGTGATGTACAGTAATATCAGAGAAAAAACACAGACTCTCCAGTTTTTTGAGTGACTCATGAGTTACAACTCTCATCACCCTGTGCATTTTTATGCACAGATTCTGACAGGAATAACGTGTTAATTTCAGGGAGTGTGTGTTTCTATACGTGGGCATTATAAAAGGTCATATGATGGTTTTGCGCATCACGCATGACATATTTTAATGAATTATTTTTAATTTGATATAGAAAATAATATATTCTAAACCTTATATAAATAAATTTCACATGAGTTTAATGAGTTTCTGATGAATGTCTGCTCTAATAAAGCCATGTAACTGAGCAGAAAAATCTTTTCATATCCAACCTGATGCTATTAAATCCCGATATATAAAATTTACTTTTTCATCAGATAACGTCCATATTGAAAGGTGCAACATGCAGAATATTAGTGTGCAAATGTCAGGTCAGGTTAGAGAGTGCACAGAGACTGCCGAATTTACAAACTGCACAAACAAATTCTATTCAATTCAAATTTATTTGTATTGAGCTTTTCACAATATATATTGTTTCAAATGTATTAAAGGGTTAGTTCACCCAAAAATTAAAATTAAGTCATTAATTACTCACCCCCATGCTGTACCAACCCCGTAAGACCTTCGTTCATCTTCGGAACACAAATGAAGATATTTTTGATTAAATTTGAGAGCTGGATCACTACCACATTGGCTGCCTAAGGGACTGGCTCTTGACGGCCCAGAAAGTCAATGAAGAAAATGTTTAAATATCCCATGTGACTACCGTGGCTCAACTAAAAAACAAACAAAAATAACGACTTTATTCGACTATTCCTTTTCTTCCTTGTTGGCCTGAAACGAGACTTCCTTAGATTTCCACGACGCATGCGCGAGAATTGCGATCTCCTTCAACTACTTCAGTTCAGTTCCCGCGCATGCGTCGTGGAAATCTAAGGAAGTCTCGTTTCAGGCCAACAAGGAAGAAAAGGAATAGTCGAATAAAGTCGTTATTTTTGTTTGTTTTTTCGCACAAAAAGTATTCTCGTCGCTTGATAAACTTATAGTTGAGCCACAGTAGTCACATGGGATATTTAAACATTTTCTTCATTGACTTTCTGGGCCGTCAAGAGCCAGTCCCTTAGGAGCCAATGTGGTAGTTATACAGCTCTCAAATTTAATCAAAAATATCTTCACTTGTGTTCCGAAGATGAACGAAGGTCTTACGGGGTTGGTACAGCATGGGGGTGAGTAATTAATGACTTAATTTTCATTTTTGGGTGAACTAACCCTTTAATTTGGGGCATAGCATATCGTCGTCGTCACGTTGTCTCTTCACAGGCGTTTAGTCATCTCATCGCAGGTGCATCTGAAATCTCTGTGAGAGGCTGGATACAAACTGGAGCTGATAAACGATATTTAGCTATGGACTAGCATCCCGAGATAACAACAGAAAAGCTAGTTTTAAACTGGGACTTTAATCTAGTTTTAAACTGGGACAGCGAGTCTGAGCCTCGCAAAGTATTAGGAAGGCTATTCCAGAGTTTAGGAGCTAAATGTGAGAACACCCTCCCTCCTTTAGTGGACTTAGACTGAGGAATGACCAGAAGCCTCGAATTTAGTGATCTAAAAGAACGCAATGGATTGTAGGGTGATAGAATGTCCATTAAATACACAGGCGCTAAACCATTTAGGGCTTTATAGTCTCAGTATCAGTAGGAATACTTTGTAATTGATATGGAACTTAATAGGTAACCAATGTAGAGATGATAAAATTGGTGTTATATGATCATATTTTCTTGACCTATAAGAACTCTAGCAGCAACATTTTGCACTAACTGTCGCTTGTTTATTGAGGATGCAGGACAACCAGCTAAAAAAGCATTACAGTAATCAGCATACATTTGAGAATAGCAGAGGGCCTAACACCGATCCTTGCAGCACTGCATAGTCTACTGGCATTATCTTCGATATTTCTCCATTTAAATAGACAATATGGTAACGGTCTGATAAGTACGATCTAAACCAGCTGAATGCCTGTCCCTGAACACCAGTGTAGTTTTGTTGTTGATCCAAAAGTATTTTATGATTATATGATTATTCACTGAACAGCTGAGGTACTCTATTTGAGAATCTCTCTATAGTGGTTGGTAGGATTGCTCTGCCTGGTCTATAACGTGGCGTATAAGTACGTAGTATGTAAGTTACCATGTAATGATCAGTGACATCATCGCTTTCTGTTATAACATCTATATCGTTTGGATTGGTTCCATATGATATAATTAAATCTAGTGTATGATTTAGACGATGGGTGTGTCCACTGACGGTTTGCTTGAACCCAAAGGATTTTAATAAATCTGTAAACGCAGCCCCTAATGCATCATTTGTGTTATCTACATGTATGTTAAAATCTCCAACAATTATTCCTTTATCGACATTGACCAATAGGTCTGAGAGAAAGTCTGCAAACTCTTTTAGGAAATCAGCAGGGCCCTTGAGGTTTATTTTCAGTAGCCAAGGCTAGAGATAATAGGGATTTCTTTCTTACATCTAAGAGCGTAACATTTTGCACAAGTACTTCAAATGAATTAAACCTGCAACCTGTTTTTTGAGTAACTTTTAGAATATCTTTACAGATTGTAACCCCGCCGCCACGACCATTCAGATGGCAGATGGGAGTTGTACGTACTGAAACATGTTCTGGGGGCTCATTTGCTTATAACAGTATCTTGGTGGAGTAGACTCATTTAGAACGAAATAATCATTTGATTTAAGCCAAGTTTCAGTCAGGCAAAGTACACTGAAACTATCTGTGATCATTACAATAACCGCCTTAGGTGTGAGCGATCAACCTAACAAACCACAAAGGTGTATTGTGACAATAACAAATATTGCTTTGTGATTGATTGTTTTATATCTGGCTGTAGCTGCAAAGAGAACTACAGACATAGCGCAGAGCCAAACTGCATGATTGTAAACAGTATCAGTAAGCACCCAGCAGGAGTGAGAGCAGAAAGCGTCATCTATTTCATCCAGACGGCGAACATCAACACTTTTCCTGAAAAACCAACAGCAAAGCTGACAACTTCATCTTTTCTCCGTTCGCCCAATGACAGAAATGTATAAAACAAACAAGTGCTGCTAATCGAGACAAATATCCGCCTTTCTTAAACCACCCAGGGTGGTCTTCCACCCCAGTTAGGCTCAAGCTGCTCTGTTTCATTGGTTTTAAAAGGGTTTTGAGTGGAAAAACCAGCTTGCTGACAGGCTTAAAACAGTTTAAACCAGATCAAACCAGCAAAATCACCCTGTTTTCAACATGGTATTGTCATTTACAGTGCTGAGATCACTGCAAATATTATTTGCAAACTGCTGAGCTTAACACATTGTCTAACTGCTTTCAGCTTTCAATAGATGAGGAGGTTTAATTGAAGATTGGCAAGGCGCTGAACGAATAAAACTGTAGTAATGAATGCAGTGCAAAAAGCATTATTGAACGCTGCTCTTGCGCAGAGCACTGGGTTGTCATGGAAACAGAATTTGTTATGTGAAGTGACGGTTTAAAAATATGCTTGACACTTGTTAAGAAATGTTATGCAAGAGGTTCTGTCTCTCTCACCCACCCGCTCTGCTTTTCCCTTCTGGCTTGGCAGGTTGCCAGAGCAAATTACTATTGCGGATATATGCAGAGATGAATTGGTGGAGTGTTCAGTGACTAGATTTAGAGGTGTTGGGCTGGACCTTTAATCCTGCTCACCAGGCCTGTTGGTTTGTGTTGGCCTTGGGCACTAATGTGGCGACATTGTCGCCTGTGAGTTGGACATGAATCATAGGCCTACTAAAGCTGCGTCCCAATTCAGAGGCTGCATC
This sequence comes from Pimephales promelas, assembly GCF_016745375.1. Next base: position 2,443,376 of record NW_024121987.1, read on the forward strand.
CTTCAAAGAATGAATGCTTCACAGTGGCTCGATGACGGCTGGTCTCAATAGAGGGCAACCTGTCCACTTTTTCAGCAGAGTTGGTTCCGGAAGTACTTCCATTCATTTTTCCCATGGGGTTTCAAAAAATTCTTCAAGTGTTATGAGCCAGAAACCAAGTCAACCAACTATGGGTTGAATCATAACATTACAGACTTTGATTTGAAGCAAAAAAGCGTTTGAAAATTGGAAAAAAAATACAAAGGTACAGGTACATGTGTAATGGCTTTGGTGAGGGAAAGAACTACAATCCTATTTTCGAGGCATTGCGAACAGCATTATCAAATTGAAATGCATTGTTTTTAAATGAGTAGTTTTATATTTTTCCATAGTTTTTAGGTTTATTGCAAAATATGCATGTGTATTGAAATATTTCAATATTTTGAGAGTTTATAGGGAGACCCGACCCGACTCGATTTTTGCTTGTTACGACTCTCTGATTAGTAGAATTTTCTATACAGCAAATTCGATACAAATGTTTGTTTGTTTTTTACTTAAAAGCCATTAAAATGTCAACCAATATGTAATTTTTTTGATGGTGTATACTCCTTATTATACACAGAAATGGACCATGCACTGTAAAAGAAGTTGCTGCCTTAAATTTTTAAGTATAATCAACTTGGATATTTAAGTCATTTCAACTTCAATTACAGTAAACTGACTTAAATAGTTGAATCTTGTATAACTTTGAAAATTGCTTAACTTATTTTGATCAGGTAAAAAAAATGTAAAAACCAATGTTGTCGTAACTTAATGATTATATAATTTTTATGCAGAGTGGTGAACCCTGTTTTATTTTCAAACAGGTGACTATAATTTTCAAAAAAGGTCCTATACAAACTTTACTGCCGCTCATCAATGGCACCTGTCACAGTTGCTACAAGACAAAAACAATTCTCCGTAAGCTTCCGTTCCATTTAACAACGCTCGGTTCGACTTTCTTGGACTTTAAACGCATGGAGTCTGCGTCCTTCAAAGGATGCAGCTTCTGAATTGGGACACAGCTTGTGTGTACCGCTTCCATATAAGTGTAGCATATTAGCTCTATGAAATATTAATTGATTAATGAATATTTGGATCAGTTAATCGGGTTAACATGATGTGGCTACATTACAACCAGTTACTCGGTTCATCCCGTGGACACTCAATATTGGTTATGAACTAATTAATATAACAGTACATTTCTGGGGCATGGGAAATGTCTTTGTCACTAAGTACTACTAAGAGCAAGTAGTCAAGATCTATGATTATTGACTCCAGATATGAGTTTGAGACACGGACAACTTTACGTGTGACATGAACAAGATTTTATTAACTTGAATAAACATTTAAACTACTCTAACATACACATACATGCAAACAGTTTACCAAGGGAAAGAGAGCTGAAGCAGAATACAGGAAAGCAAGAAGTTATAGCATTGTTTGATGTTCAGCAGATCTACTGCCTAATCTATTGGAATTAAACTGTCCTGATGCAATTTGTTGAGGCTCCAGTTGATCTTTGCTGATGTGGTCTTAATGAGAGGATCTTTGGTAAATGGAAAGACAAGGCCGCAGCCTGGCACAAGCTTGGGAGTCCTTGGGGACTTCTAGTTGAGAATTGCTTTGTCTCGCAGCGAAACTTTGTTAGCACTTAGCTTAGCCCAGAGCGATTTAGTGCTAGCACTGAGACGTGAGAGGGATGTATCAACTCGTCTTAGTTTAGGGAATAACATAGTTTAATAATAAAAAATGGTGGAGTATTCCTTTAAGCAAAACCTGATCAACACAATGGGCTCTATGCACGGCGGTATTTCCGGCGAAGGTGTAAGGATGCTCGATAACTTCCGCCGATCGTAGAGTCCAATACAATACCGAGAATTTATTTCGAATTTTATACTCCATGGTTATACTAAAGGAACGTTAGTCACAAAAACAGATAAAACAGACACCCCTCGTTGTGTTTATGCTTCTTTTTAAAATTATATAAACATAACTATATATAAAATTACATCGGTAACACTTTACAACAAGGTTCATTAGTTAACATTAGTTAACTACATTAGTTAACATTTATTTTATTTATTTCGATCTCCATTAGCTGCACACAAGCCGCTACTCTTCCTGGAGTCGATTCAAACCAACATGCCGCTTACAAAACTTTTACACCATTACATTTGCAATTACATGTGCATTACATTTTGCAAATCTAAACAGAAATAGAAATAAAGATTAAAACCCACACACCCCTACTCTTACCTACATCCAAACCAACACCCATATACACAAGACCTAGTTAATTCTCAGATATGAATAATCTTTTGTTACAAAAAATAAATGTATACAGTTTGGCCATGATACTGTCGCAATAATTTATAATGTAATACAATTTACCATTCGCAATACATGTTAACTCGCAATCAAATGCCTTTTTAAAAGGACTTTAAACTGACGTTTACTGTGTGCATTGACAATGTCACTGGGCAAAGTATTCCAACAGAACATTGCTTTATACAACATAGTTCTCTTTCCATAATTTGTTCGTACTTTGGGTACTATAAACCTACCCTCTGTAGCATGTCTAGTGGCATAATGGTGCTCATCAGAACTAAAGTGCAACTTACAATAAAGTACTTTTGGAGATTTAGTTAAAATGATAGTTCTTGTTAAATTTAGCAAAGAAACTGTAAATCTTTCTTTTACCTTTAACCAGGACAGTGTATTATGCATCCAGTTCACATTGGTTCCAAATGGACACTGAAGTACACATCGTGCTGCTCTATTTTGGACCATTTGTAGATCTGATATATGTGTCACAGCAGCACTTGACCAAACCTCTGAGCAATAATCCAACTGTGACAACATCATTACATTTACTCTAATGTTAAAAGGCAACATGTGAGAACACCTTCTCACCATAAAAAGTCCATTGCACATCCTGCGGACAACTCTACTGATATGCTTGGACCATGATAAGTGGTTGTCGACTTCAATACCCAGAAGCCGCGTCTGTGATACCTGCTCAACATGCATATCTTTAATAACTAAATTCAATTTGGGTTCACTCAACAACATGTGTCTGGTACCAAAAACAATACTTTTTGTCTTGCCTACGTTTAAAACCAGCTTATTATCCTTAACCCACTCTACTACGGACTTTAGTTCCTCCAATATCACCATTTCAAGGTTTTCAATGGTTTCGTGAGATGCGTAGATAGTTGAGTCATCAGCATACATTGCTATTCTTGATTTTTTTTTAAACTAATGGCAAGTCATTTGTATATATGGAAAACAGGAGGGGTCCTAAACAACTTCCCTGCGGTACACCACAGTCAACTGCTTTTTCATGTGAAAAACTTCCATTGAAAAACACAGTTTGTCTCCTATTTTCCAGATAACTTTGAAACCAATTTATTGCCGTTGAGCTGAAACCATAACAGTACAATTTATTTAATAAATATTTGTGATCAATTAAGTCAAAAGCCAAGCTAAAATCTAACAGTACAGCTCCTGTTAAGTTTTTATTATCTGATGCTATTAGCCAGTCGTTTGTCATTTGAGCCATAGCAGTGGTGGTCGAATGACCAGCTCGATAGGCATGTTGATATTCTGTATTTAAATTATGATCTGAAAAATACTTTTTTATTTGTTCCACAACAATCTTCTCCATGATTTTACTTAACGCAGGCAACAGACTAATCGGTCTACAGTTGGATCCACAGAAAGTTGAAGATGTATTTTTTGGTAAAGGTAAAATTTTTGCTGTTTTCCAAGCCTGGGGATACACCCCTATGTTAAAACTTAAATTTAAAATATGCGTAATAGGGACAGCAATTAGACTGGCAACAAATTTAAACAATTTAGAATCAATATTATCCATACCAGATAGTTTTTCCTTACATTCCAATAATAATTCTTCTACCCTTTGCACAGTTACATTATCAAACTGAAAATTGCAGTTCTTTTCCTGCATAATACTATTCCTTATTAAAACCTCTGCTTTTATATTTTCCATGTACAATATGTGAACAATACTTCTTCAGCTTTTATTAAGCTTAGTTAATATTAATTCCAACATTTACTAATACGTTATTAAAATCAAAGGTTGTATTAGTTAATATTAGTTAATGGACTGTGAACTAACATGAACGCACAATGAACAGCTGTATTTGTATTAACTAACATTAACAAAGATTAATAAACACTGTAACTAATGCATTGCTCATCGTTAGTTCATGTTAGTTAATGCATTTACTAATGTTAACTAATGAACCTTATTGTAAAGTGTTACCATTACATCTAAACGTATGTACGTTTTGTTTCAAAGACGAGAGGACAGTAAATTTTGAAGACTCTGCCATAATCCCGTTTTCCTCCGCTTTAATCTCCACAACCGGAAATGGACGAGCGTCCTTGCGTCAAATGCGGAATTTATGCGTGCATATAGCCCATAGATTGATCAATACTGTAGATTTTTAGTGGAGTAGCCAGAACTGCATGTAAAACAGCATTCTCTGGCTTATTTTGTGTTCTTGTGCACTTCTGTTTATATTTCGATGTCAAAAAAGTTTTATTTTTTATTTTTTTTTCCTGCTAGCTATACCCAGGCCAGTAGTTCGATTATTACCTACTATCAACATCTGTCTCGCATGCACGCTCGCTCTATATTGCAGTATATTTTAGCTGATTTGCACTAAAACTAATCAATCAAGAGTGGTTCAACAGGTAGATCTTAAAGGATCAGTTCACCCAAAAATGAAAATTCTGTCAGTATTTACTCACCCTCATGTTGTTCCAACCCCGTAAGACCTTCGTTCATCTTCCGAACACAAATTAAGATATTTAAGATATTAAGATCGCTCCTGCATACAGTGCTTCTTGAGGGACTGGCTCTTGCTGTCCTCGAAAAGTCATTAAAGACATCGTTAAAATAGTCCAAGTGACTACAGGGGCTCAATCTTAAGTTTATCAAACGACGAGAACCAGGGGCGATTCTAGGATTTTTTCAACTGGGGGGCACAAGAGGGGCCACAATTATTACAGAGGGGCCATTCTTATGTTGTGTATTTATGTAGAAAGCTTTAAGTAAGCTTTAAAATCAGCAATAAACAGTGATACCCTGTTATCTTTTAATAGCAGTTATTTACTGCTCTAAATCAAAACAATAAAATACAATTTATATTAACTTTTCACTTTACAAAAGTGATAGAAAAACTGTAATAAATAAAATAATCCAATGTATTAGTGTCCAACTCACAAATAATAATAGAACAGCCTTATTTATATAAATGCATAATTATATTAATCATTCATATAATAAATACACAATTAATGAATTCATAAAACTGTAATAAAATTGTATACATCTTTTTCCCCACATCCTATTCAATTTGCATTTCAGCAGTTGCAGTAAATTTGCATTGATGAATAGACCAAATCTGCTTATTTCGATGAAGGCTAATTAGTCTTGAGCATATTGATTGTAAAATATCACATATAATACTTTGTTAGATAGCTACTTTTTCAAAAAGGTATGATTTAGTTTAATGTAATATATGTGAAGAGTTCAGATGCAAAAGCCTCTAAGTGCCATTTGAAATTTTCTTCTAAAATGATAATTTTTATCAAGCTTGTATATTTAAGTTCAGTAATTTCACTTAAATGGCAATGAAGATTACCTATTAATTGTCATTTAAGTGAAATTACTGAACTTAAATATACAAGCTTGATAAAATTGGTCATTTTAGAAAAAAAATTCAAATGGCATTTAGAGGCTTTTGCTTCTGAACTCTTCATGTGGATCACAGAAACAGTGACTTAATTTTCCAGTAGTATTAATTATTTATTTTGCTATTTAATCATGCATTTTTATTTAATTATCTTTTTTATATTTTTTTATTTGAGAATGTTTCTGGATGCAGGGATTAAATTAAAAAAATTCTTTTGACTGATTTTTTTTTTTTTCAGGCCAAGTCATATTCCTGTAACTTTATTTAAATAGTCGAGACCAATAGCGTTTAAAGGAGAGATGTTTTAAACCGATCTAATATTGCCAGTTTGCGTAATTTAAAAGCTATTTTAATCTATGAAAAACAATTACTTATCTTGACAAATAGGCCTAATCAACCATCTACATAACTTTTCAGTGCATGTTTTTATTTATCTTATAAGACCAAACAATGCTAACTGGCTGAGGGAAAAGTGAAGTTTCATAACTTTATATATTTAACTTTTAGGCTATTTAACTTTAACTTTGTATCCCATTAGAGAGCTGACTTATGTTTAACTGAATTGTTTACTTTATTTCTCATTGTAGCTTATTATAGCCTACCTATTAGGCTACTTATACTTTTGAATGGGATATTATCACTAAAACTAACATTTAACAAAAGAGACAGGGTTGTGTAATTTTATATATTCTAAAATATATAAAATATTCTTTATATGTGTATGTTTTTACTATACATTCTCTTCACTGTGTGTAATACAATAAAACGATACATGTTTGTTTGTTAAATGTCAGTTTTAATGATCAATAATGTTTCACATTTTTAAAATGAAAACAAAAAGAAGCAGGGTTGTGTTTTATATTTCGTGTTATATTCGTTTTATATTTCGTATTATAAATATATGCAGTGAAGATAGTCAATGTGAGTTAAGGTTACCTGAACCACATTTTTGTGGCCATTAATCTGTTCATGATAATATGTCTATTTATAAATGAAATGAGGCAGAGTGGTGTTTTATATGTATTTCGTTTTATTGTTGATGAAAAGAAGCAAAGTTGTGTTTTATACTATATAAGAGATAACCGGAGTAGCCGCGTGCTGAGTGACGCGATCAAGAACGCGCTATTCTATTAGCAGAATGACCGGACTCGCGTCCTCTCGTCCTCGGGAGTTCGTTCTCCGAAGTTTGCGTTCTTGGTATTGAGAAACGACCAATATTGACCCGCGTTCTGTTTTGTGTTTTCTATCATACGACCGCAGCAAACGAGCGAGCAGTAGCCTGACATGCACTTCTCAAAATCTAAGACTAATTGAGTGAACATGGAGCAGTTTTTCCGTGAGCGGGAATTGAAAAACCGGAGTGGACCATGAGCGAAGTGATTACAGAATGCTTAGAGTGGAGAGAGGAACGTGCTTTCGCTCCACTCCAGGCTTTAGCACATTCCCCTCAGCAGGGTGAATACACAGGTGAATACACATCGTCTTTCCTTAAAAAATAATAAGCTGTATAAAATATATCAACGTACCGTGTGGTTTTGAGAAGCATCGCGCGACGCGGAATCATGAATTATTCTACTACAAGCTGAAAGATTATGATTTGAATTTTTGAATGACAGACAATTAGAAGGGTGGGGGCACACTGGGGGGCCAATCAGTTTTCAGGAGGGGCCAGTGCCCCCATGGCCCCTCCCCTGGCTACGCCACTGACGAGAACACTTTTGTGCGCAAAAAAACAACAAAAATAAAGACTTTATTTCAACTATTCGTTTATTTCTCCCTCTGCGCGAGTCAGGTTACTAGTTTAATAGCGTAAGCTTCTGTTATTGTACGTCACACGCATCACACACACATGACCAGCGTCGGCCAATAGTGAGCCTACGTGTGAAGTAGCTCTACGCAATCACACTACGTTAACTGACTTACAGGCTCATGGAGAAGGAAGTGAATAGTTGAAATAAAGTTGTTACTTTTGTTGTTTTTTTGCGCACAAAAGCGTTCTTGTCGTTTGATAAACTTAAGATTGAGCCCCTGTAGTCACTTGGACTATTTTAACGATGTCTTTAATGACTTTTCGGGGACAGCAAGAGCCAGTCCCTCAAGAAGCCTATGGACTGTATGCAGGAGCGATCTTAATATCTTAAATATCTTAATTTGTGTTCCGAAGATGAACGAAGGTCTTACGGGGTTGAAACAACATGAGGCTGAGTAATACTGACAGAATTTTCATTTTTGGGTGAACTAACCCTTTAAGATAAACTCATCTTTCAGGCATTTCACCGACCGGATTGACACTTCAGCGTGAGAAATCGGGGGTGTGGCTTGAGAACGTGAGAATTGGTTTAATTGCGTGAGTCTCACGCTGAATGCGTGAGAGTTGGCAGCCCTGCCTTCTATGACTCTAACACAAAAGAAAGATCTTTGTTTCAGTGAATGCTCATATTTTCTAAAATTTTCATCTTTTTTTATTATTATTTCATAAAAAATTTATTTTCTTTGCAAAATGCAAAATGAAAATGACTCTCCTTTAATATAACTTATAAAACATGAATTCATAAACACTAATGCTAAATAAATAGTGATCGTTTCAATGTATATCTGCAAAGATTCTTTTTCCAGTGCCTTTTATTTTTATTATTTTCACCTTTGAAAATGACAAACTTGTTATGCACTTATAGTGTTTTTTTAATTGCATTAAATATCTATTACTGTTAAATGCAAATTAAAATAATAATAATTATAATAATTTCGTGCTGTCATTTACAGATGTTGATTTCATTCCTGAGTCTATTGTTTGTGAAAAATCTGATTGCCTTCTGAAGTAAATGTTAGGAGTTTGAGCAAATGGCTTGCTTCCTTTTATTGCAGGATGTATCAGTACACAAAAAGCCTTGCAATAGACCGTTTAAAAGATGCTCCAGGGCTTATGATTGCAAAGATGTAATATTGTGTTCTGTATTAACTATGATGTCTGTGTATTTGTTTTGACTTGTTTATCTCATATCAACAGGGCTGCCTACAGACTCTTTAGTCCATTGCTTGGAAAAAAAAGTTGAGTTTTTCAGCTGTTTAAGCTTCTGATGTTCGGTAACACTTTCAAATAAGGTTTCATTTGTTTACATTATAGTTCACTATATCAGGTGTTCTGTTCAATGGACTTTTTTTGTCATGGTTTCTGATTATTGGAGGACGTCATAGTTGGGTAAACTTTAATAGTGGTGAATGGAAACAAAGATATAATTTTTGCATTCCTTTTTGCCCCATATAGCAAAAGAAAACTTCCACATTAGTGTTTTTATTATATTTCAAAAGAGAAAAAATATAGAGAGATTGATTACATTAGTCGGAAGAGAGAAAGATACTGTCACTCTCTCAACTGTTAGAAACATCCACACAGCAGCGTTAACTGGGTTTTTTGAAAATGAATGCCAAGGTATAAGAAAACACCAATTATAGTGTTATAAAAATGAAAATATAAAACAAAAAATAGATTTCTGTGAAAATACGTCATTAGTGTCTGTGAAAATGTCACACTTGGATATTTAAGTAAGTTCTGGTAGGTTTACGAAGCTATCCCGGTTTTGAGTATGTATTGGGAAATCATAAGAATACCTGGTGCTGATTTTATCCTTCTGTTTACATGCAACTTAAACGCCAAGAGAGGAGTGCAGGAGGACATGCAGTCATCCTGGGAGACTGTAAATAGATCGAGGGAGGGTTACATAAGGCCTCTCATGCCTGTCTGTACTAGAAAATGCTGAACGTTTAATCCCTTGAACTTGACATCAACTGCAGTTTTACGCTTATATATGTGTACATACATATAATGGACGAATATAGGGGAGCGCGGGGCACTACCTAACGCGGGGTTAAATGTAACACGGACCGTTTACATAGTTCGTCAGGATCAAGCAAGTTGTCTTTCCGCTATTTTTCTCTTGCTGCCAGAAGACGGTCTCCCGCAAATTTGTGGAAAGTTTTGATTATATTTCGAGAAGATATTGGACAAAGAGTGTTTTGACACCATGAAAGTAATTTTTTTCATCATAGGTTTTTTTTTCTGTTTCCGAGTTGGGTGTATATGTTTCCAAATCTAACTTTATATTGCCTTAATCACTGTCTTGTTGGCTCAAACATAGCACCGTTTTGAAACATGTCAGCAATTCCTAGCGACTGTTAGCTCGGATTAAAATATGTAATACACAGCAGGGTTAGTTCTAACACAGTGTTACAAACAAGCCGCCAAGTGTACAATGATAATCAAATGAAAACGGAGCCACACAACTTTTCAGGTTTGAGTATACATTTAACGTTGTTGGACTTTCACAAACAATGTTGGAATTTAAAATGTTTAAAATTTAGCGTACTATCAATGATAATTTGTTTATTTATTAAAAATATGGCCTGTTATTAATGCAATAAACCCTTTACATTTTTATTTTAAGCTCATTTGTATTATTATTACTGTTATTATTATTATTATTAATAATAATTGTACATGCAGCTGCCACACACAAATCTAATTTAATTGCAATTACAATATTTATAATTTTATTTATTATTATTTATTGCAAAACTATGCAGCCTTTTCTATGTCTCTATCCATGATATTGATCCATAATAGAAGGATGAGGGATGGATGTATGGATATCTGTCTATACAGATGCACAAACAATATCAAACTATACAAATAAAATTGTACTGAATTATGTGTGTTACACACAAGTGTTACAACTAACCCCTCTGTCTGTTACCATTAACCCCGCATATGGGGTAAGTTGTAACATTTGCACTTCTGTCACTTTCAGTCCAACTGTACGAAATTGGTAGGTCCTAGAAAAAAGTGGTCATTTGTAGCAGAGATGTGTATGTTGATTGTGTAAAAAAAGTATTAATCTAACCTAATTATTTTTTAATTAATTGAGCCAAAACCAAAATGTGTTAGGTTGTGCCCCGCTCTCCCCTACATATGTAAACAGGCTGACACACAAGCAGTTCTTTATATCACTGACATATACATGGCTATATCACAAGCTGACTCAAATATTAGCCCTGTATTTTGTCTCCTCCTCGCAAATCCAGTGGTAACTCAAGGAGCAACGAGTGGAGCTTGCTGTGTTTCTTGCTGCATGACCAGCTGTAGAAGCTTGTTTCATTAGTATCAACGTCAGATACACAAACAAATGCAATATTTTCTGCTTTCTGACCCCTCAACCTTTCCATTAGCAAATTGCATTTATATGCATAACGATAAGCATCTTCTCTATTTTAGGCTTATTTTCCCACTGGATTCTAAGTGTATGCTAATTCAGGCACCAAGGGATGGAAATGATCAGCTTTCATGCATTTAGGCTGTGGTTAGTTTCTCTCAGTGTTAGTTAAATACTGTTAGAATAAGTGATGGTGAATTTCACCCTCTGCAAAAGGCCAACCCTCACTTTTTTTTTTTAAGGAGATGTCAGGGTTTGGTTAGTAGAAGAGAAGTTTGGCTGCCTCGAAGGAATTGATATTTAATTAATAATTGGCTTTGTAGCAGCACCAGTTGGTATGGATACACAATATTGCAGTAATAGTTCATACTACTAACTAAACAAGAACCTAGTTGCTTTTTACTTCGATTTTGCTGTTTATTATTTGGTACAAGAATTTAGTCCAGACCTTGGCGTTAAGGGCCTGTCCCATTTTGCAGGGTCCTGTGAATCTGATTGAATGTACAGACTTTTTTCTGTTCTATTTTTGAATTGTTTATTTATTTGTTTTATTACATTCCCACACTCATTTCTTTATTCACCTTGACTTTTTTTTAATACATATTAGTTATATTTGTCTTACTTCCTATACTTGACTCTAAGTGTAGAAAAAAAAGTTTAAACACAATGAATCTGCAATAAAATGTTGGGTGTTTCACTCCTATATCACTGATTTTACCTTCCATCAGAAGGTTGAATTACCAGAGCAATAGCACAACAATACAATATTGGAATCCACACAACACATCGAGAGACATATCAGATTTCAAAAGAGACAAATGTTGGGGGTGGTCTCGCTGGTGTATCAAGGGTTATGTTATCGAGGGTAATGTCGGCATACCACCATGTAGGACGAACCGCATTCAACAGGAATAACTGTTGACGCAAGAGGAAGCTGTCTGAAAGGGATGTCCAGACATTAACCCAGATTGTATCCAAAAAGCACAAAACTACAGCTGCCTGAATTAAATGGGCACCTCGGCTCTCCTGTTTCCATCAAAACTGTTTGTCTGGAGCTCCATAGAGTCAATATTCATGGCCGGGCTGCTATAGACAAACATTTGACCACTTGTGCCAATGCCATTGGGGCCAATGCAAACCTTGGGCTGTGGACAATGCGAAGCATGTATTGTTTTCTGATGAGTCCAGCATCACTGTCTTTCCCATATCTGTGGGAGTTACGGTGTTGTGAAGCCCCAAAGAGTCTTAATACCCTGACCGTTGTGTGCCCAGAGTGAAGCACAGAAGTGGTTGTTTGGTGAAGTTTGGGCTGCAATATTACGGCATTCCCTACTGTGCTTGCCAAGGACTACCAAACCATTCTGGAGGATCAATGGCTCAAACATTGTACCTGTACCCTGAAGGGGGTGCCATGTTTCACCAATAACACAGCAAGACTTGTGACAGAATGGTTTGATGAACCTAAAAGTGAAGTTGAACACAGTGAAGGCCTGCACACCACATCTGAACTTTTTAAAACCACTTTGGGGTTTTGGAGGAGCAAGTCAGAAAAACCTTTTGCTCCACCAGCATCATATAGTGACTTAGACACTGTTCAGGAAGAGGAATGGCTCAAAATCCCTCTTACTTGTATCTGTCACACCCAAGGCGAATGGATGCTGTATTAGCCACAAAAGGAGGCCCTACATCATGCTAATACATTTTTGTGGTCTGTTTCAGTTTCATTGTCCTGTATGTGACATTTTAAAGGGGTGGTTGATTATGATTATGATGATTATGAGTTAGTGTGTAATGTTGCTGTTTGAGCATAAACCACATCTGCAAAGTTACAATGCTTAACGTTCAAAGCAAAGGGAGATATTTGCTTTTAAAGAAATCGTTTTTTTAGGACTACAACAAACGGCTGGTAGGGACTACACAAGCTTCCTCCTGGGTTAGTGACATCACTAACCCTAAAATTTACGTAAACCCCACCCCCGGGAACGCAGTCCATGTTGTGAAGAGGAGGAGCTGTTGTAGTCAAGCACATTTGTGAGTCAGCTCAAACTGGAGCATCCGTCTTTTCACATGCAATAGAAAGTCACTCTGTGTGCATCTCACTACAGTTCCCAGAGTGATTTGTGGTTTGATTATCTGGGTGCCTTGATGTAATTTTATATCTCTGTGTATTATTTATTGCCTGTGGACAGCACTTTGGTCCATTTTAATGGTTTTGAAAGTGCTTTTATAAATAAAAGTTGAGTTGAGTTCTATACAAGTGATTTATAGATTATCCTGATAGAATATCCTAATTGAAGATAGTTAACTCCACCTCAGCAACAGAAATCCATCAACTAACCATTCAGAGATGTCCTGTTGTTGCATTCGACATGTTGTCACTTCTTCTTAGCCTCTCCATCTTTGTCTGACTCCGGTTTAAACATAAAAGGCAGAACAGTTTCTGATATTTTAGCACGTCTACGTGAGGTAATCGGAGCTGCACTCTTGAACGCACTCTTGAAGCTCCGCCCACTGTGTCAGGAGCTTCAGCTCATTTGCATTTAAAGGGCCAGACACAAAACGGTGCGTTTTTGCTAACCCTCAAAAAGTGACAAATTTAACATGCTATATAAAAATATCTGTGGGGTATTTTGAGCTAAAACTTGACATACACACTCTGGGGACATCAGAGATTTATTTTACATCTTGTGAAAAGGGCATTATAGCACCCCTTTAAAGCCTGTGAAGTAACTTACTAATATCACTATGAACGCACACACACTAACCAGAATTTTCCCCTCAGGTCATTATGACAATAGCTGATTCAATTCCTCTCGCACCTGCTGTTAAGCGGCTGCATGTGTTTATTTGCCTTGCCAATGGCCTCAAGCCACACAGTCCAAAGACTCTCATAACCCTGTTCCCATTTTATTTCACAGTGCTTGTCAGTATCTGTGTGCTGGCAATGATGTTTCTATGAGTTTGTTATGAAGACCAGGTGCTCTGTTAATATGCAAATGCAGGCTTTTTGTGGATGTTGTTTTGGGTCGGCACAGCACAATTTTATTCTATATATGTTAGACACAAAATATATTTAGACACAAACTGGCCAGTTAGTTTAACCTCAGGAGGAGGTTAAACTAAATAATATATCAGCTCATTTATTTACTATAATACTATACTATAGGGTAAAACTGGATACTAATGTGCAAAAATGTGGCAAATTTAAAATGAAGTCAAATTTACAAAATGATGTACAGTTAAAGATTATAACATTGTTGTTTGACTTATTGGAAACAGTTAATTCTTCTTAGAAAGGCCACAATTTCCAAATGATAGCACTTTATCTCGATTGTCCACTTTAGATATTCTACTAACTATAAGTAACTTTACAACTACATGTCAACAAACTCTCATTAGAGTATTCTAAGGCCCCGTCCACACTACTGCGTTTTCGTTTAAAAACGGAGAATTAAAACGAAAACGATCTCCGTCCACACTAGCGTTTTACCTGCGTATTAGAATTTATCTCCGTCCACACTAAAACGACTGAAAACGTGGATCACGTGACCATTCACCAAACCTGGGCATGCGCGCGCCGGTGTAAACAGTGGTTGGCGAATCAGGGAAAGATACGTCATGACTGATGATGACACCCAATCATAGAGCCAAGCGTGAGCCTCTGCGTCATCGTTTGTAAACTCCTCCGTTTTGTCTCGTCCACACTAAAACGCCCTCCGGAGATTCAAAACGCAAAACACAGCTGCAGCGTTTCTAAACTTCTCCATTTTAGGTCTTCGTTTTTCCCGTTTTAGTGTGGACGGGAGGTGCAAACGTAGCAAAAGGTCTCCGTTTTTAAACGAAAACGCAGTAGTGTGGACGGGGCCTAATATAGAGTCAGTAGACTGTCTGCTTAATATCTGATCACATGATAACACTTTATTTGGATGGTCCCCTGACTAAGTAACTTGGCAACTACAAGTCAACGTAGGCCCCGTCCACACTACTGCGTTTTCATTTAAAAACGGAGACCTTTTGCTACGTTTACACCTCCCGTCCAGAAACTAAAACGAAGACCTAAAACGGAGAAGTTTAGAAACGCTGTAGCTCCGTTTTGCGTTTTGAATCTCCGGAGGGCGTGTTAGTGAAGACGGGACAAAACGGAGGAGTTTAGAAACGATGATGCAGAGGCTCACGCTCGGCTCTATGATTGGGTGTCATCAGTCATGACGCGTCCTTCCCTGATTCGTCAGCCACCGTTTACACCGGCAAGCGCATGCCCAGTGTTGGTGAATGGTCACGTTGTCCGCGTTTTCAGTCGTTGATCAATTCTAATACGCAGATAAAATGCTGGTGTGGACAGAGATCGTATTCGTTTTAATTCTCCGGTTTTAAACGAAAACGTAGTAGTGTGGACGGGGCCTTAATCTACTAACCCGAGCCCTAACACCTAACTGTAACATAACTGTCTACTAACAGTCTACTAATGCTCTAATGAGAGTTAGTTGACATGTAGTTGCAAAGTTACAATATGTAGAATGGATTATCCAACTAAAATGGAACCTACCAAGACAGAACATTTGTTTAAAAGAGCTTAGCAATGCTATGTTACTTTTATGTTAGTTAGATAATAGTTTATTTAACATATGTAATACTTTTTATGACAACAACAACAACATACAAGCTGTGCCTCTAATGTTTTAAAATGGGCCTTTAGTACAGATTGAATTTCAGTAATTCAAAACACACACAGGCTTTTATAGGTTTGCTAACTTTTTAACGTGTTTCCATCTGTTTCAGCATTATTTCCTTGTCATCTTCGGGCATGATGGACAGAAACCTTTAGAACTGCGGACGGAGGAGGAGTCAGACTGTGATGAATGGGTGGAGGCCATCCTGCAGGCTAGGTACTACGGCACTGTGTATATATATATTTATATATATTTGTGTGTGTGTGTGTGTGTGTGTGTATATTTTATCCTGCTCAGTCAAGATAATATTTTGCAGCGCTAAAGAAGCTTTGCTCTCAGGCTGAAAGAATAAAATCATCATAATAAGAAAGAGACACATCAGAGTGGGTTAAGTCACTCAAGCGCATTGTGCATTTATCCCTGTCACTACAGAGCAGCACAGCAACAAATAAGCCGCACTGAGGTTGACAGCACTGTTATTCCTCTTTCCTTGGTGCTCAGACATGCAGCCTAAGATAATACTTTGTTTTATATCTCATCTCCAAGAGACAAATCTCTAAAGAAAGCTTAAACTGCTTTATTTGTTGTATCTCAGATCTGGCTTAGAGCAAGGCTAAATATTAAACTGTAATTTCAGACTGTGGAAACTCTGTTGCCAGAACCGTCTTGTACTAATTTTCTTGTTTTTTTTTTTTGTTTTTTTTTGAGGGCGCACCAGTCTTGTCTCAATTAGTGCCCTAGGCAAGATAAGGTTGCTTTTAGGAAGTTAAAAACGTTTGAGTAACTTAGTAATTCATTTTGCAAGTATAAGTTTAGTGGAACAGTTTTCGGTTAGTTTGTGGGGTTCATTTAAAAAAAAAAAAAAAATCTCATTTTATTAATTTGATCTCACCTTTATGTCCTTTATTTAGTACATTTATTAAGTACATTTATTTATTTATATATTTATTTAAGCTTCTTTCTTTTTTTTCTTTCTTTTATCCATATTATTGGTTGCTGTACTTGGCAATTTTGTAATTGTTACATAGACTTATTGAATCTGGAGGAGGAACAACAAATGTATTTGTTTGTCACAAAAAATGTCAATGTGAGGGGGTGGGGTGGAGGGTGAGACTAATTTATGATGTTATGATAAAGGTGTGTTGTTGTTAGCAACTTATGCACAGACACGCACACACACACACACACACGAACACACATGATATTCTGCAGAGACACAGCCCTCTGATATTTAAAGGACTCACATCAGAGATTTATACTCCCTATACAGATTTATACTCAAGCCTCGCACAGTGTACATTTGTATTGCGTCACTGGGGTGATGGGCTGAATCTAACGGATTATTGGGTTACCCATGGGCAGATGTGCCTGTGAACATCTGGACAGGCCGCATTGGACAAACAGGCTGAGATTGTTCACTTAAATGTAACTCAAAGTAAATCATGGACAATCAAATAGACAAAGTGCACCATAAA
Source organism: Pimephales promelas (assembly GCF_016745375.1). The sequence goes on from NW_024121987.1 coordinate 2,460,475, forward strand.
CACATTTGTGTATATCATGTACAACATATATATATATATATATATATATATATATATATATATAATTTATTTATTTATTTATTTCCAGTTATATATGGAATTTATAATTTAAAGCTATAATTTAAATCGAAACAGCAACAATGTCATAAGCTGTTTATCATTTTCAACCCATGCTGATGTTTTTAAAATAATAATAATAATCAGCTTCATTCTTGCAATTTTTACAAAACCTAATCTATATGTAATCGATCTAAATGCGACAGCATCGTTGGGAAAAACACATGAGCAAGTGAAGATATAGTGACAACAAATATGCGATAGTGAGAGGCTGCTCACTGAAGAACCAATGGGTGGAGTTTGACGGCCAGCTCCCGCTCTCTGGACATAATTGTTGGGGAAGGTCCAACCACACCAAAATCCTAACATCAACCCTATCCCTAAACCCATTTCCACCTCTTAGATCCACAGAGATGAAACTGTACCAGGTCAAGCTCCACCCCCTTGACCAATTTGGCTCTCCAGTGACTATCATTTGCCGATAGTGGCAGCAGTTCCCTCAACTGACCATTTTTATTGTTGAAGCCTGCAAAATGAACACTGGCACACATACACTCCTAAACTTCTTCTGAAATCTCATAAAGTAACCCTGTTATTTTCACCTCAGCTACTCTGACATCATCATTGAGCGTGAGGTCCTTATGCAGAAGTACATCCACCTGGTGCAGATTGTGGAGACCGAGAAGGTGGCAGCCAATCAGCTCCGAACACAACTGGAAGACCAAGACACAGAGATTGAGAGGCTCAAAGCTGAGGTAATGTATATGCTTGAGTTGTGCTATTTAATGGGCTGTTTTCCAATGTGTGGTCCAATTTTATGAATCAGTGAACCACTCTAGATCCCATTAATCTAATAACAGTGCAGGTCTCCAAAATGTCACCATTACTGAATGATCCTGTGTACTAAAAGCATTTGTGACTTACACTGAGTGACAATCCTGACAGGGAGTTTTACTGTATAGGTTTACTTTTTCTTTTTGTGATTCAAGGTTCCCAGTAACATATTCAATCCCAGTGTGCCACAGAGCATCTCTCAGGCTCTGCACCTTATCTGTTCCCTAGTTGTGTTACCAGGGAATTATCCTCCCCATTGGCCCAGTCGCCATGGGGACAGGAATTATGCCCCATTATTGACTTTGCAGGGTCAGTGTGAACACATGATTCAGAGTATAAATCAATGCAAAGCAACAAGGAATGTGTTATCTTAATTAAGCTCATCATCCTTATTGGTCAATGTCAGAGGAAGGGACCTCTCTCTCTCTCTCTCTCTCTCTCTCTGTCTCTCTCTCTGTCTATCTATTATTGTTATTGCATGGTGTTGTTTTTCTTGTGCTATTTCTTTGCATAGACATATGTCTGTTGAATAATACTGTAGAAATGAATGTACACTTTTGTTGTAGTGTCAAGATTCTATCAGTAGTATTCTTCAATGAATAAATGATGAAGCCATAAAAAACAATGCTTTGTTGTTTTAAACAGAAACATCTGTATTTAAACTCGTTGTGAGTTCTGAATATTTTATAAGGAGAAAATTAAAAAATACATTCAGTTTACAACTAATACAGACTCACATTCTCATATTGTAGAAAAACATTTGTATTGATAACATAAAGCCGAGATATTTACAAATACTATGCGTTCTGTGTAAATGCTGCATTTTTGTGTTCAATTCTTTTTATTACAGAAACTCAGTATAATGTATTATTGTTAAAAATGAAATGACATACTAATAAATTGTGCATGTTATAAGATCACAAAACCAGATTAAGAAAACATCATCCTCTTAAAGCAAGGATTATCGATGATAACCTTCAGATTAAATGGATTGAATTTTTTTAAATTCTAAACTAACACTTAATAAAGAAAGGAAAAATGACAAACATGATAATTCCCTGTATCTAGTGTACAATAGCACTTCAATAAACTCTAAAACACTAAAGTCTTTAGCTTGTGAGTCTGCGGACCACACATACTGGGAGATACCCTGCGGGGCATTCAACCTATTTGCATCCAGAGTAAATGCCTGATAAAGGCTTGGTGAGAGAGCTTTTTGATGAAGGCTGTTGAATGAAGGAAAGAAATTGTCCATGTAGAGGAAGTTAAGATGGTTATCTGATGTGCCAGCACCCACACAGGGTCTCCATGACCCAAATTTATGACATGTTGATTATTCATTGAGAATGATGAGCACTAAATACATCAGCATTATCAGAGTTGTCAAATTATTATCACAGAGACCATTTGAAGCCCAATTGTTTTGACCGTTATCTCCACTAATGTACCTTCTCACATGTTCTGTACATCGTATGGCTCAGTCATATTGTATTTTGTTCTCTCTTAAAGATTGTAGCCTTGAACAAAACTAAGGAAAGAATGCGTCCCTACCACGTATATCAGGAAGATGAGGATCCTGATATAAAAAAAATCAAAAAGGTAAAGAACTTTGTTATAAGCTCTTTTGTCTATAATACATAGCCAATGCAGCCATATGGGCTTGCTGAACATTTAACCAAGGCTATTGGTTTGAGAAACTGAAAAACTTCTGATCCTTATTTTATTAGTTTCTGTTGTTGTGCATCTCATCATCATTCCTTCATCAAACAGTGCCCACAAATCATAATACTAAAGATACACTAAAATATCTCACACTTTCTCTCTGAAGGTCCAGAGCTTCATGCGAGGGTGGCTGTGCAGAAGGAAGTGGAAGATTATTGTGCAGGACTACATTTGCTCTCCTCATGCTGAGAGCATGAGGAAGAGAAACCAGATCGTCTTCAACATGGTGGAGGCTGAGACCGAGTACGTCCATCAGCTTTCCATCCTGGTCAACTGCTTCCTGAGGCCGCTCAGAATGGCTGCCAGCTCCAAAAAACCACCTATAAGCCATGATGATGTCAGTAGCATCTTCCTAAACAGGTGCGTAATTTGGTTTCTGTGGCTTTAGCCCGATTCGCACGGGATAAGTATTACCTGGTGACCTAGTCATTTGTAATTGATCTTAATCCCACGCGAATCGGCCATGTCTGTAATTTGTAAAGTAAAAATTCCTCCGCAGATGACCTACCATAGTGTATTTCACCGAGCACCCAGGTCCTGTGATAATATTAGTCCCATGCGAATCTGCATCTCTGTGATTTGGCAGGGTCGTATATAATTTTTTCAAGGTTTTTGTTTGCTGTGCGCTTTTTTATCCATCTTTCGTGAAGAACGGAGGATGCGTTGGAGTGTTTTGATAGTATTTTGGGTGCTGGGTCATATTGCTGTACACCATACAACTATACAATTTGCAGAAAGAGAAAGCTGAAAACCATTAGAAGAGCAAAAGAATGATTGGATGGAGATGGATGACACGTATAGCAGCATGCAGTAATGAACATTCTTCTGTTCATGATATCAGCTAGACCTATAACGACAAGACATTTCCAAGCAATAGCCTATTGACATCATAGTATCTGGGAGATAAGTTAGTAAAATCGAGTAAAATCACAGGCTTCCCTTATCCTGTGGGTAGGGTGACCAGAAGTCCCAAAATCTAAGCTGTTGTCCCATATCACGAAACCGGCCTTAATTATCCTGAAAATTATACTAAAGAAAAATCTTGACATAAAACATTAAAAACTGTCCGTGGAAGTCGAGTCCTTCGTACTTCGGCCCATCGGCCAGGCAGTGTTGTGTAGGCTACTCGAGACTCGGACTCGGTCTCAGACTCGGTCTCGAGACCATACTGTATTTTAATGGACTCGGTCTTGTCATGGACTCGTGTGCATTTTAACTCGGAATTGACTCGTACTCGAATATATTGGGACTTGGCCTTATTCCCGAGTCCACTCGAGTCCCATTCAAAATATATCATGATTATTACTGTATTGTTGTTTGATTGAAACGTCCAATGATTGCTGACTTGTGCGCAACTGCGCATTACTTGAGACTATAACGTTCGCGGCACGCAAATGCAGCAGGACCCAGGTCAGATGTGATGCGGAGCCTCTAGCTCAACTATGTATTGAAAATATCTGCCTTTTCATCCATAATTCAGTTTGCATATAAGAGTCACACAGAATTTGTGTGCAGTAATGTTATGTGAAAGAGCACTTACTGATTGTAATAATAAAATTACCTTTACACCACTATGTGGCCTTTTTACCATTACAGTGTACATGATTTCATGGTATATATAGTTTACTGTTTGAGTATGGTGCCAATTTTATTGTTACCACCAAATATTTGACATATTCTTGAAGATATTCTTCTTTAAGTCTGGTTTGAAACCCAACCTTAGGTTATCCAACCTCTCTGGTCTCTGTCTCGACTTGGACTCGACTCTCTTGGTCTCGGTCTCGACTCAAACTTGAGTGAGCTGGTCTCGACTACAACACTGCGGCCGGGCCTTAATGTCTGATGTCAGGTTACACTTAAAGCAAATCATCGACAGAATTTTCCTATTTAATGACCGACAATTTAGTTGTAATACTAATTTTGGCATAAGTAGTGTTAGGCTATAGCCTGAAAGGTCTGATTTAGCCCGTGCACTGTTACAACACTAACACATTTTTTTTTGTTCTTTTCACAATGACATTTGAGATCATGATTTGAATGGTTTTTATTTATTTATTTATTTTTGTGGCAGACTAAAGATTAATGACAGACAGAAAAATATATGTTTGATTCAGGTTTGAACCAAAACATATTTTGAACCAAAACCTGACATATTGAACCTTGCATAACCAGCTCCACTGACATAGTAAACATTGCATTGCGAATATGGAGATACAGAACACTTGTGTATGAAAACAGTGAAACTCAAGTCATGATTAAAGAGTTCAAAAATGTGTATAAGTACTAAAATGTAAGCTAGAGTAGAGAAAATACTTTCACACTTCAGAAAATGTGTGTGTTTTTTTTTAATCTCACATTTGCTTTTTTTAACACTATCAGTTAGGTTTAGGGGAAGGTTTAGTGTAGGTGGTGTTATTTTCGAACGCAACCACTCACTGTACATTTCATTTCTGAACTGCCACGATATACAACAACCTGCATAATAAAATGTTGCCAGATTCACATTCATCCTGATATGGATAACTAAACGCTCTTTTAGTTACCAGACATTTTCCTTTGAAAGTGCAGCTAAGTGTGCAAGAAGCAATGCAATATTTAGCATTAAAACCACAGGGTATGCAACTTGGGTTGCAAGATATGTGTACAAGAGAGCCTCAGCGTTGACACATAATCACTGCATGGTGTGACAGCTTGTTTGCATGTTGGTTTGGACAATCCATCCACATCCTTCTGCTACATAAGTAAGTAATATTACCAGGGTTCAATGTAATTTTTTGCCATACCCGCAAGTCATTTAGATGATGCCACCTGACATTTTAGGTATATGATCATCATTCATATTATATATATATATATAATTTTTTTTTTTTTTTAAATGCATAGTTCGAACAAATAATGTTCCAAATGTAATGTGGACTGGTTGTATTTTTCACTGTTTTTGAAACATCTCCTAAAGATGTACTGATAAGGTTATTTTTAAACCTTAAATGAAACATCCTACAGGTGTTTCAAAAATGTAGTTTAACCTAACTAGAACCAAAATACAACGTGCTTACTGGTGAACTTTTTTTTTTTTTTTAATTTCCCTTTGGCACAAAGTGAATGTTAAGTTGATATTTTATATTTAACTTATTACTTTGAATGGGCTGTTGTATTGATATACTCTTCTTCTTTTTTTTCCCTCAGTGAGACAATCATGTTTTTGCACGAAATATTCCATCAAGGATTGAAGGCGAGGATAGCAAACTGGCCTACACTGGTTCTAGGTATGTCATGATCTTTACATTTTATCTCTCAGAAAGCTAATTACCGCTCTCAGGAAAAGCTATTCAGAACATCCCACCGACAAAGACAGCGCATTGCAGGGTAACACAAACATCAAGGACAAGCCGTTTCCGCTGACGCACAGCATCTCAATCAAACCCGTCAGTGACGCCTGATTTTCTCCTATCTCACCGTATACAGACACACACACGTCTGCAACAATGGTAGCCAGAAAAAAACTCGCCAACATCCTAAACCTCAGATAAGCATTTTCAAGCGCTGCTGTGAATAAAAGAATCCATTTTGAATGACTTTGACTTTGTTTTCTCCTTTTTAGCGGATCTCTTTGATATCTTGCTGCCAATGCTCAACATCTATCAGGAGTTTGTGAGGAACCACCAGTACAGTCTTCAGGTTCTGGCCAACTGTAAGCAGAACCGGGACTTTGACAAACTCCTGAAGCAGCATGAATCAAACGCTGCATGTGAGGGGAGGATGCTGGAAACCTTCCTCACATACCCCATGTTTCAGGTGCTGCTCTCGTACTCTCATTACAGCCCGATCTCATTCCCAAGGCGTCATATAGGTGACGCTTTTGACATTGCGTCTACATCCGACGCATGTGGCACCCTTTAACGTCAATATGAGACGCATATATGGGTCAGAAGATGCCTCCTAGTGGTCTAACCCTAACACTACCCCAGATCTAAACCTACCCATAACTGAAGCGTGTTATATTGACGCTAAATGGTGCCATGTGCGTCGGATTTAGACGCAATGTCAAAAGCGTTACTATATGACGGCCTAGGATGAGAATGCGTTGCTCATTAGTGTCTTATTTAATTCTAGCCTGGTCACTGAAGAGCTTGGTTTGTTCAATTAATTTGAACTGCCTCTGGGAATTACCTGCTTGTGTTTCTACAAACAAGAAGTGTGTTTTCCACAAACCATCTGAGCGAACTGTTCAAACTCCCTTATAAAGAGTCCTCATTTATCACGTGTGGAAGCCTGATGTACGGTATCTCAATTCCTCAAACATTTGAAGCAATCAGCTTCCAGACAGAATCGGTAGACTTTTTTTTAAAGGTAATTTTAGGGTCAAACCTGTTGAATTAAATGGAATTAAAAGCACTAGACTCTTGGATGAAAGCAAATTAGCCACAATATGTAAGTAACGAACAGATATGGAGTGAAGGTTGTTTAAAGCTTGGTTGATTGATTGACCGACATTCTGTGGGCGCAGATTCTCTCACTTTCTTTGTACACTTTCACTCTTTACAGTGTTTCTCTCTTTGTATGATTGATTGACAGATCCCTCGTTATATCATCACTCTCCATGAGCTACTGGCTCATACACCTCATGAGCATGTGGAAAGGAAAAGTCTAGAATTTGCCAAGTCCAAATTGGAGGAACTCTCCAGGTGAGAAAAGCACCCTGAGGTGAATTCACTAAAAAGTTGCACATTGTATTTCAGTGCAGTAAGCTTTAACCACCACAATTTAAAGGGATAGTTCACCCAAAAATGAAAATTCTGACATCATTTGCTCACCTTAATGTCGTTCCAAACATGTATGAATTTGTCTGCTGAACACAACATAAGATATTTTGAAGAATGTTATTTTTGTTAGTTACCATTGACTTCCATTGTATGGGGGAGGGGGAAATCATTTAGAATGACATGAGGGTAAATAATCATAGAATCTTCATATTTTGGGCAAACTATAACTTTAATGTATCGAAATAGCATTGTGCCAATTGTATTAAATGAGTAATTCACTTTAAAAAAAAAAAAAAAAAAACTTTTGCTGATAATTTACTCACCCCCATGTCATCCAAGATGTCCATGTCATTCTTTCGTCAGTTGAAAAGAAATTAAGGTTTTTGATGAAAACATTCCAGCATTTTCTCCATTTAATGGACTTTACTGGGAACCAAACAGTTCAAGGTCTAAAAGACAAACTGTTCAAAGGGCTTTAAACGATTCCAGACGAAACGATCACTCATTTAAAAAAAACCCTCTTTTATAAGATCAAATGGTCTCCTTGCTCTGTTCTGTGATGCGTGTTCATGACTCTCTTGTTCGAATCATTCATCAAAATAAACAAATCTTTTTCCGAGTCAATTCATTCATTTCGTTCGTTGAATGAACCAAATGCCTCGAAAAAAGACTTTTTCATTTTGATGAACAAGTTCGAACAGGAGAGTCACGAACGCGCATCACAGAACAGAGCAAGGCGACCATTTGAGCTTATAAAACTTAAACTTTGTTATTTTTTTTTTAAATGAGCGATCGTTTCGCTTGATAAGACCCTTATTCATCGTCTTGTGTCGTTTTAAAGCTCTTTGAACAGTTTGCACTGAAACTGTCTATTGGACCTTGAACCGTTTGGTTACCATTGAAGTCCATTATATGGAGAAAAATCCTGGAATGATTTCATCAAAAACCTTAATTTCTTTTCGACTGAAGAAAGAATGAGATGGGGGTGAGTAAATTATCAGCAAAGTGAACGACTCCTTTAAGTATTTTTTCTCAGCACAAACAAATGCAAATAACACTGTGCTTGTTTGGCTGTAAAAAGCAATGAAAATTCATTGAAAAGAGAACATACTGATCATGGCAACAGTCTATAATCATCAGAATTCATTTTTAATCATATACAGTACATTACATTTTGAATCATGATTAAAATATATTTGATTTATTTGAATTCCTTTAGTGAATAATACTGTCAAAACAATGCAGACAGTGCTTGCAAATAACTTTAGCTTAGTGATTCCCCCCTGACTGTTTTTGACATGGGCATGTAGTAGTTGTAAATACTGTATGTATACTACTGTATGTTCCACTTATACTTGTAAGTGCTACTTATACCCTGACACTTCTTATCGAAGTGGCAAAAAGTAATAGGGGGAATTTCTCACATTTTCATTTGTGACACAAGTGTCATGTTCGCATTGTTCCAGGGTGATGCACGATGAAGTGAGTGACACAGAAAACATCCGTAAGAACCTGGCAATCGAGCGCATGATCGTGGAGGGCTGTGACATCCTCCTTGACACCAGCCAGACGTTTGTGAGACAAGGTGAGTTGTTAACACCTCGAGCCGCCAGCAGCCACCTGCCTGACACGCTGCTGCTTTAAGCAGAAGCATCACCTGAGTGACAGCGACAGATTTGGTTTGATCCCCTCAGCTTCTGAATTATTCATAGTTTTAGAATTGGACAGCATTGTCTCCAGGATTGACAGAGTGTTTGATGGTTTCAGTCGGGTGTTTAATAATGTATTCGAATCCAGCACTGTAACAGAGAAGAGGAAAGCCAGGAATAACGTGGTCTCTGCATGGAATGTGTGGAATAGGAAATGACATCATTTCACAACGATGGTTCATGTTCTTTTGCAGAATGAGTGACAGGGAAAGCATTTCTGTTGTTGACATTTCATTTAGTTTATCTCATATTTTTAAAACCCAAAGCCCCATGAGTCCGCGTGAGAGGATTTACCATTATTATGACTTCAGCTCAAGACAATATGAAATATCATTCAAAAGGCATTTTACTTCCGTATTGCATTCTTTCTGCAGGATCCCCATATTATAAAAGAGTGGCTTAAGTTCAAGTTTATTTTTTTAACAAGTGCAAGTTCCTAAATGTAATTACGGGAGGAACGAATCCATCTAATCTTTCATATAAAGTCCAGAGCATATAAGCAGCCGCTCACTTTTGTTTTGGCACCCCTCCACCTTCCCAACTTCACCAACATAATTTAGGCATCTTCCTACCAGACTCATCTTCCAAGCATTAGAAGTCCCACTGGAGGATATATTTAAGCTAGAGTTGAAGCAGCTTTCTTGAGCTCCTCCACTTCAGACAGCAAGCCAAATACGTTTAACCTTATTAGCTTAAAGATTATATGGGAAAAACGAAATTGTGAAGTGCCCTTATTCTCCCTGTCTGGTTTATATCTCATCAGTTCAAATCATTTGGGGTCCTGATTCCTGTCAGCAATGCAAACAGGTTGCATCGCTTCTGGTTCAGGTCTTTTGTATGTGCTTTGTTAAATATACAGCTGTTTTATTCGAGATGCCTTCAGAGGATCTACCAAAGATGAGCGTAACCATTGTCCATCATATACGCAGAAGTTTTTCATTTTTCACCTTCTCACTAATATTAGAAATTTTAAAAATGGATATTTAATTGAAAGTCCAATAATAAAAATTACTACTGATTACCTTAAAAATACTACATCGTCAGTTTGATCTGCTGTTAACACTTTCTACAACAAGCGGATGCGATAAGACAGCACAAAGCTTATTCAGGATTAGCAAAAAGGTCATTATTTAATGATGGGTGAGTTTCCCTTTTCACATTTAGCAGGGTGTTTCTCAAAGGCACAGCAGAAATAAAATAGACATTTCATTTTAAAAGGTCATTCATACAAACTGCAATCTGCAGTGTGACAATGCGACCTGAAGTCAATGCGGGTTTCTGATTTCAAAATATATAAGCAACAGCGACCATTGATTTGACCGTTTGAGTTGTCTCTATCCACATGCAGTTATATAATAAGAAAAATCATTCATTCATGTTGATGATGCATTGTTCACTGCTACAGGTTATATACAAATCTCTCCAGAGTGTTTATTTTTTTGCAATAATAAACCTGATTCCTTGTCAAAAAATAAAATTAAACAATATAAGGACAAACACTTGTCTACAGCAAAGATGTTTTTGTCCTCTTGAAATGTTAACCTATGAGCTCTCATATAAGCAAAATTAGTTGCCTGGGGGAAACATTAAAATGGTAATTTTTATCCTGTTTAAATTAAAATTAATTTAAATGATATCTTTCCAAGTACATATAATAATAATAATAATAGAATTATTGGAATTATTAATACTAAGTTAGCCATCTGCCCTCAAATCACTTGCGTGGTACTTTGATGACGGATGTCATAGTGACGTGGCACTAATTTCGAACCAGCATACTCTGTTTCAAGTCACACGTGGATCGGGCTGTGCACCGTTACATGAAGTCAGACACACCTACTAGGGGAGAGCGGGGCACAACGTAACACTTTTTGACTGTGTGTAAATCTACTTAGGGTTTAGGGAATTTTTTTTCCCCTACATTAATTTACCACATGACTAGTAAAAATTTGTGGTTTTGTTTTATTAATACAGTGTATACTTTTTTCTTGATTTACCCTGAAATAATGGAAGTGAAATGTGACAACATGCCCCATAGGTGAGGTACATTGTAACATGTGAGGGGCACATTACCATATAACAGCTTAATATGCTATCTGATCTAATAAAAAAAAATATAAACTAGTCAAACCAAAATATTTTCTTAATAAACTACAATTATTAACTTTTTCATATAAAATAATGGCATTTTTTAATAATTAAAAATATACTAATTTTTAAGTTTGACGACAAACACGCAGGAAAACACAGCTATACAGCATAGTTCAAAATAAAAATAATAATTAATAATTTCTTAACATTGACTCTCAGTCTTTATTTACATGTTTCTCTTGTTTTCTCTGTAGAATTCATAAAAGCATATAATATAACAGCATATTTCTAGTAGGGGCACATTGTAACACAGTGTTACAACATGCCGCATCTGCACAACTGGGGTTTAAACCCTGCTAGTTAGCGAAGCATTAAAGAACTATATCAACTGTTAAACAACAGATTGGAGATTAAAATAATATCAGATTTGTCTAATTTTAAATAAACACAAAAAATAGAGATGAAAAAATAACTTAAGAAAGAAATGTACTTTTTCTATGGTTAAATAAATGTTCAGTGATATCTTACAAAGATTTCGGAATTTTTGTGCAATTTTTCTCTTTGTATAGTGTTGAAATGAAATGGCAACTAGTAAATACACTAAGTTTCGTCATGCTAGCATGTCTTTAAGTATTTAAAACAATTAACTAGCCCCGCGTTACATTGTGCCCCGCACTCTCCTATCATGTGCTCGAACAAAACATGACACTAACATGCAGCCAATGAGAGCTCTCCCCAACTGTGTCCACACAAAACATGAAAGCTACACATAACAGGGCAATATGAAAGCAAGCGGGAGATTAAATGAGCATGATCGTCTGAACAACGATACCAAACAGAAACCAAACTAGACCGAAAGTGATGGGATCCACACATACATCACACATGGACGAAAGAGCGTACGGCTTGCGTAAACACAAAACTGCACCTAACTAAGAATTAACTAGACCAAAGTGACAGAACCCATGACAAATTTGTCTTCGTAGGAATTTCCTGTACTGTGGCTTATGAGATCTGAATATGATTTCTTATGATTTTTTTTTTCACTCCATTCCATGATTGAAAATCTGCCATGTTTCCTTTTCTTCTTGTAGTCTTTTGTTCAGTGGTCAAAGTGTCTTTGATCTTCATTTATCATTTGTGCTGCCGTGGCTCTGTTGTCTCAACTTGACATGTCGCTCTCTTTCTCATTTTCCCTTTCTGTTACTTGCTGACTTTTTTCTCAGGTTCTTTGATCCAGTTGCCTTCAGTGGAGAGAGGGAAGCTCAGTAAGGTGCGACTAGGCTCTCTCTCGCTCAAAAAAGAGGGAGAGAGACAGTGCTTCCTCTTCACCAAGCACTTCCTTATCTGCACACGCAGCTCGGGAGGCAAACTTCACCTGCTCAAAGTACGCACATGCACACAGAGTAAATGCAACCCGAGAGAAAATGACATTTATAGTACTAGTCACTCTAAAAAAAAACCCCAACTGAATCTAAAATATCATCCTCTCTCTCTTTTGCAAAACTAACCCCTGATGATCATTAACCTAGAAACCCAGAAGTTGCATAACACTTCTCATGTGTGCTTTTTTAATTGACCGGGTCAATCCCCAGGCACAATTTCTAAAAGTGAATTTCCTCATAAGCCTTGTATGGGTGTTACACAATTTACACTCTAGTTGTAAAACTAGTATCAAGTCAATTTCTCAAATTCAACAACACCTCGTTTGTTTGCCGGTTACTACAAGTTATAATAATGATCACCAAAGCAAAATGAGAGTTATAAGCAAGCAATACAAAGGCTTTAGGAAAACACAACTGAAATGTCATTGCACATTGAGATCCATCACAAACCCATTAGTCTAACAAACCATCAATATAAAGAAACTCTCCCTTTGTGATTAACCTCTCATCTTAATGGTTTGACTCTGGCAGCAAGGTGGTGTGTTGTCCCTGATCGAGTGCACTCTAATCGAGGAGCCTGACGCCAATGACGAGGATGGTGAGCCTGTTTCTTTCATGCACATTTTCAAACACATCAGCACAGATAATTGGAGACATGCATCATTAGTTATATATTGGCCATTATTTATATAGTGCTGGTTAATTAACTGTTATAAACAGGTCAGAAAATAATCAAAGCTCCCTGCTGTTTAAATGTCAAATGGGCAGAGATGATAATTGTCATGGATTGATTATCCACTTGAGAGTATAGAAAGAGACCCATGGGCTAATTCAAAGCTGCATCACAATGACCCTCTCATGATCCCTTTATTTGGTCCCTAAGAGCTTATTTAACAAACATCGCCATCATTACTGTGTTTCTAGGAAGAAATCCCTTCAGTTTAATTAGTTTGAATTGCCATTGTTATCTTGAGTGATCCCATAGGACTGATAGTTAGGATTTTGTGCATGATTCGCGTTCATTTGTTCTGCTCAGAACAGGTTTTGTTTGGTTTTTTTTTTTTCAGCTAAGAATTCAGGGCAGGTGTTTGGTCACCTGGACTTTAAGATTGTGGTCGAGCCCTCAGATGCTCCTGCTTTTACTGTAGTGCTGCTGTCGCCCTCCCGTCAGGAGAAAGCGGCCTGGACCAGCGACATCAGCCAGGTGAGAGCACAGAGAAGCCACTTGTAACCTTTTCAGCATTTACACTGAACTGCTCATGGTTATTTCAAGGTTACACTACTGTTTTTTTTAATGAAAAAATACATTAAAATCAGGCTAACACTTTATTTGAAGGGGTGTGCATAAGACTGTCATGATACTGTCATAAACATGACATAACACCTGTCTTTATGAATGTTTATGACTGTTGTCATTAAGTGTCATTTGGTAAATTATGACACTTTTAATGCAAAGTTGACATTGTTTGAAATGTCTTTGCTATGACAACTTGACATTAACCAAGAAATCATAACTTGTCAACCTGTCACAAATATGTCATAACAGGTCTCAAGAAGAAGTTATTTAGCTTTGTGTTAACATTACATTTCCCTGTCATATGTCGTGGTTGGTTTTAACTTTGGTTGTCATGACACCATTATAACTGTGACGAATATTTTAATTTTCCTCAAGTAAAGTGGAACACATTGTACTAGTTATAAAGATGTCATTAAGGGTCATTACACTGTCAAATGCTTTAACAACAAAGTCATTAATATTTCCCCTTACCTCAAGTATAAAGTAGAACACGTTGGATTAGTTATGATCTCTTGGTTAATTTCAAGTTTTCATAACAAAGACATTTTTGTCTTTGTTAATATCAAGTTGTCATAATGAAGACATTTTAAACAATGTCAACTTTGCATTAAAAGTGTCATAATTTACCGAATGACACTTAATGACAACAGTCATAAACATTCATAAAAGACTCCTTAATGTTCATGACAGGTGTTATGTCATGTTTATGACAATGTCATGACAGTCTTATGCACACCCCTTCAAATAAAGTGTTACCCATTATGGCAAAACATTGTTTTTTTTTTGTTTTTTGTTTTTTTGCTGGGCTTATCACAACACATTCTGGGTTTTCTTTTTCCAAGAAGGATACATGTTATGCTGCCTTATAATATGGCCAAAAAGTATCCTATGAGCCAGCATAAGTAAGATTTTTAATTTGAAAAGCCTTCACCTTGGGATCATGCCTATGGTGCATCTGTAGTTGGCAGCTCACTATGTTTTGCAATAGCAGTTGTTTTGTAACATTATGAATGTCTTTAATGTCACTTTTGATTAATTTATTATTAAAAAAAAAATCTTACTGACACCAAATATTTGAATAATAGTGTATATATTAGGGTTGCCAACTTCCGAAAGAAAAATGCAGGACAAGTAGGTCATTATTACTATATTTTGGCGATCAGTTTTGTTGACGGGGGGCAAGGTCTCTCGCTCTCTCCCTCTCTGCCGTGGGTGCGCTACACTGTTTGGCGCTGGTGCACATGTTCTGTCTCGCATGCGCTGCTCTAGATTCCAGAAGATTTGAACTCATTTACGGGCGTAGGTATGCAGGATTTTTATAAATAATTTCTATCTAGATAGATTAGATAATTCATTCTCAATTTATAGTTTATTTGTACGGTCGGATGCGCGTGACTGGATTATGACCGGTGTTGTGGACCGGTCATTCTCAAGTGTCGTGTTGCTGTTGTATCAGTCAGATCAGCGTAGCACTCAATAATTGGGACAAGAGTGGTCCCATACGGGACAAATAAATTAGGCCCAATATTCTGGACGTCCCGGCTAATTCGGGACAGTTGGCAACCCTAGTATATATTATCATTCTGGATATGCTCAATGATAAACCTGGTCAGTGCTGTGGCATGGTTGTTAATTCATGTGTTGTAGATGCAGGTTTAAATCTAGCCTGCTTCATTTCCCATATCCAACTATGACCCTGTCTCTCTCCACTCTCCTGTTGATTAAAGCCATACAAAGGCAGATTAATATAAATTATAACAGATAACAGTGCCCGACACCTCATCTATAGACGAATCCGGCGAAACTACCGGAAGTAAGCGGGGCGCCATTACTGAGCTGTTGCTGGGTAGCGTTGCGCCATTGCCTCCTATTGTTTTAGTTGCAACTTGCGTCCACTGGAATAAACAGCCCGCGATTTACGACTGTCACTAACGTTACAACGTTACCTCTTGTATAATGTCGAGTGGGTAAACAGTTTCCGTTATAAATTGTTTCAATGGTGGCAGTAAAATTAAAATTTTGAAGAGAAAACATTGTGAATACCCCGGGTCGACTGCCCCTGTCTGGTGCCGTACGGTTTACAGATTTCCTGGGCGAGTACAAGACGTGGACATTCGCGTATAATAACAATTATTTAATGACATGAGTAAAAAAAATATAATAAATATGTGATATAGTGATCAGCAAAATCTCCTCTCTTGCTGTTTTTTTCTATTCAATTAACATGCTATGGTCATTAAATGGCTTTCCTGAGCTAAATGTAACGTTATGTGACATAATTGTTTTCCTGCTGTTATATTGACCTCTTTCCATGGTTTAAAAACACTAATTGGTCGATATTATGTATACTTTCTAGCTGTAACGTTACCTTACCCTTGCCTGTTGCAATGTGAAAATGAGATAAATAATGGACACAAATGAAAAACATGAATTTGTTTATTTGATTTCATTCATTTATTTATTTATTGTTGCCAAATGGACAGATCTTTTTATAGTTTCCTCGTTAGCAAACGTTAGCCTAGCTAGCTTGCCAAGCTATTTTCATAAATAACGTCTGTAAGATCGTTTGTACCTTCATCTGTGACTGGAGGCCACTGCAGTCACAGATCAAACCAACAAGTCATTCTGCCTGGCTGTAGCTGTCATCGAGGGTGAGTTCGCGTTTTGTTTACATACCGGTGCATATGTCTATATGCCTGTGTAACAGCTCAGTAATGGCGTCGCCACAAGATGGCAGCCTACACAGAACGCTCGTCGGATTCGTCTATAGTTTGTGCAATTGCTCTGACCCATACAAATCCCATGTAGCATTTAAAAACAAAAATGATAATGGCTATGCAAAATCACTGTAACATAACAGCTAACCACCACCTCAATGAAACTTCACTGAGGTGGAGGGGAACACTTTGTAATTGTGGACGAAACTTGGCCTACTGATGAAACCACAAGATGTCTCTCTGTCCTTGAACGCCTCCCAGTCTCTTATATACACAAAAAAATTACATTATGTCCAAGTGTTTAATGACTAGATTAAATGTGTTGTTGCCTATACTGTGTTCCTTGTTTTGATCCCTCTCTTTTTTTCATTTCTTCTCTTTGGAATGTAGTGCATCGATAACATCCGCTGTAATGGCCTTATGACCAGCGTGTTTGAGGAGAACTCAAAAGTCACTGTGCCACATATGATTAAGTAAGTCAGTCCTGAGTTTATAAAGAAGCAATGTGTGTCTTAAGGCACCCACACTACAAGATAACTTCTCCACTACAGTTCTCCCCATTCCAATGCTATGTAAAGTAATGATTATCTTGATGATTGTATAAATGATCTTATCAGATTTATGGTGTTAAGTGTGATTGAATCTGCTCGGGAAAAACGTCGGAGCCGCACCGATCTCAAATCATAAATATCCACCATGTTGAAAATCTGCAATCAGAAATCCTATTGTTTTGGGAGAACCTCGAGGACAAACACACTCTGCACAATGTCACGTTGAACGAAACAATACCAAATCAGAAAGCGAGGTGACGAAAGATACTACGGAAACATAATACGACTTCATCCAAACCCTTTTTCCCCCCGCAAATTTTCTCTATAAAAGCAGTCCTAACACCATTCTTGCTATTACACTATCATTCCTCTTGCCTGTCATCCTCCATGTTTGCTTCTTCTAAAGTCAAGTTTGACCACAAGAGATTTCTCGTGTTCACGGTCAGGACAGATTCCATTCTCAAACAACCAGAGTCCCAAATGTAAACGCAAGAAATCTCCACAAACATGGCGATTAAAAAAAAATCCAGCCCGGTCTCATCCCAGACGTGATACACTGACGCTTTTGGCATTTCGTCTACATCAAATGTACATGGCACTGTTTAGCGTCAATAATGAGATGCAGGTATATATGGGCCAGAAGGAGCCTTCTAGTGGTGTAACCCTAACCCTATCCCATAACCGAAGAACCAAACAAAGCAAATTTAGACGAAATGCCAAAAGCGGCAGTGTATGACGCCCTAGGATGGAATGCGTTAATCATACATTTTCCATCTAGTGTGTGGACAGATTCCTTTCTCAAACAACCAGAGGGAAAAAAAAAACTATTAAATTATGATTTTTTTCATCGTTTGTGGTCTCTCACAGTTTGAAAATCTGATAAGATTTTAAATATCTTGTAGTGTGGGTCAGCCTTAATTTGCCATGGGTTAATGTATTGTACTTATAGAAGCACTTCCTCTACATGTTCTACAAAATTTAGGCCAGTAACTCCCCATGTACACATACAAGTGATTTTGATTTCATCTAGTAATAGACCAAATGGCTAAAATACAATTTCAGATGACCAAAAATCACAATTTTTAAATGATTAGACCTTTAAATTCAGCAAATCAGTTAGCCAAGAACAGCATCTTGCTAACAGCTTGTTTTTAAGGCACTGTGAACATGCACTGAAGCCCTACATTTGTGCAAACACATCTGTCCAAGCTTAACATTGGAGTGACAGAGAGGGCATGCAACCAGGGCTAATTTCCCTCTCTGCTGGAAAATATGTTGGCACTACCAGTCCAGGAAGGATGTGGCATTTCAGTGCAACTGGCAAAAAGGGCCTTAAGCAAAAAAACAAAAAAAAGGGGGGGAATTTATTTATTTATTCATTTATTTTATTTGATATTTTAAATAATTTTTATATTCTACTTGTGGATTAGCATAAATATTCTAAAACTTGACCATTAAAAGTTAGAAAACAAATAATGTATATTATTATTATTATTATTAGTCAACAAATACAGGTTAGATTTGGACTAACATATTTAGAATTAATGTCAACTGTGATATCAGTTCATCTCCACTAGTTTTTCATAACATCTCCATCCACCATCAACATAAATGCACACCATACAGACCGTAAAGATGCTTTGGTTGTGCTCTTCATTAGATCTGACGCACGTCTCCATAAAGATGATGTTGACATTTGCTTCAGTAAGACGCTCAACTCCTGCAAGGTTCCTCAGATCCGCTACGCCAGCGTGGAGAGGCTGCTGGAGAGGCTGACCGACCTGCGCTTCCTCTCCATAGACTTCCTCAACACCTTCCTGCACACCTACCGGATCTTCACCACTGCCATCGTGGTCATGGAGAAACTGGCTGACATCTACAAGAAGCCTTTCACATCCATACCAGTCAGGTAATGGAGCTCTCAAAGGGGTTAAAAGGGGCAAGAGCTAAAACAACCAATGTCTGCCTTTAGTTTTGATGTCCAATATACTGTATATCTCAATTTTTTTCTCTTTAGTCTGAAATAACTAAAACGGCTATTTTTTCAATCCTTCATTTCAACAAACAGCCATTATTGTCAACCATTTTGCAAGATGTAAACAACACTGGTCCAGAAACACTTCCTGTTTCAGTGTGTAACTGTTTTCTTTATTTCACATGTAAAGAAAACATCTTAAAGAGTAACTAAACACTTACCAAACACTAACCAACTTTTTTTAGTTAATGATCGGTAAGAATGGATCTTTATTAATACCAGTCATTGATTCGTGTAACTTTTTTGGCATTTGTTTATAAAGTGTTCTATTTCTACAATATATGGTGTAAAAACGTCTTAGTGCTGCCCTCTTCGGGTTGAACGGTGGCTACTGCAGTTGAATTTTCCTATTGGATGTTTGCGGTGGTACGTGACACTGACACAGCGGTTGTTGGTGACGTAGGCAAGTTCCATACAAAGAGATGCGTCTCAGGTGCACGCCCCCCTCCGCTGGGCTCTGCCCACTTTTCCAGCATTTTTCAAATATTGCCAGTGGGTGGAGTCAGGCTCTGACCAGGGGTTTAGTTACCCTTTAAAGATATTTGTTTAACTTTTTGATTCAGTTTTACATGTTCTGTTGGTTGTATTTTACCCCAGCTTTTAGGTAGTGTTAAAAAACTGAAACAGGAAGTGCTTCTGGACCAGTTTTGTTTACATCTTGCAAAATGGTCTATACTAATACTGTACTCAAAACATATTTTTTAAATAATAGTTATAAACAGCTATCACAGCTGTTTCAACCTACATACATTTTTACTGAAAAATATAGGTAATTTATTAATAAACATTGCATCGAGTTCTGTTAACGTTTTTGAGTGAAGATGCAAACAAATGTCGAATAAATTAAGTTTTGAGTGATTTATTGAAACAGAAAGTTCAAACTGACAATAACCAACTCCAAAAACATTTTTACCATGAGGTTTAAATCAAAGATCTGTCTTGACACCAGACACAAAAAGGTGTTAAACTTTTATATGGGCTTTTAAAAATAAAATCTAGGGACGGGTGCTGAATATTGTTACCTATTTCACAATCTATACAAAAACTGTCACAACCTGTGTCTTTCAATGTAAATCTAATTTTTTGTTCTTACCGCACCGACCAACAGAACATCTTGTTAATTAGGCTACTTTGTTTCTAATTCTGCTGCATCATGGTGGGTAGCCCAGCCTCATTGATCTCATTGGTCCTGCTCCACATAACTATGAAATGTCTTACTGGTTGTAAATATATTGCGTTACACACCAGTTTTGTATTTAGTGTGGACAGGGAACATTGGAAACTTGCATAGACCTCATTGTACGAAACATTTCTAATCCATTCAAAATAACAGCATATATTAACATTGAAATGTTCTGTGAAATTGAAACATATGAAAGAGTGCATAAGGTGTGTGAATCTAAACCACTGCTGTGAGTGAGCCTGAGTAGTGCATTTATCTCTGCAGACATTTGTGCTTAGATTGAATATCCTTTCAAATGGAAAAATGTTTTATATATTCCAAGTGGTGCACTTTTGGTAACCTGTACATAAGCAGGAGCCCAGAAAGTGCTCAGCAATATCGTTGAATGTTTAATATTCTTGAGCAGAATGCAAACACAGCATGTGTACCTCATGTGAAGATGTTTGTGGTCAGAGGGTGTCATTGTGAGTGATGTGACGTTCAATGTGTTGTCTCTGATGCTCCTCATCACTCCATCCACTTTGCTGTCACACAGGGTCCAGTATCACTCATTTGACCGCTTGTCCATTACATCCATCTGCCCAGACTACAGCCTGAAGATCAGGAAGATGGCACTGGATCAGTCAAAGTAACATACCCATCTCTCTGTTACCAATTCAGTTTCATCTCTGTCCATTTTCTCTGGTTTATCTCCTCACATTTTCCACTCTGTTTTTCTGTATTTTTTTCAGTGTTTGTCTTTTTTTTTTTTTGGAAGTTACTATTATGTGACTTTATTAAATCCTGGATTCTTCTCTTGCACGATTGCTTTCATCCATTGCAGATTTCACATCTTGCAATGTTTACCTGTTGTTCTCAAACTCTGAAGACGATGCTCTATATGTGTTTTCACACGTAGAATGCAACCAACACACCGTTTGACAAGAATGTTACTTGTACTTGGAGCATACAAGTATGGAGAATGTGTCAGTGTTGCTCTGTCATTTATACCCTATCTTTAAATGTTGTTTCCACAACTCAGATCCCTGGAGCTTTTCTTCGCCACCAACCAGAACAACCGCAGCGGGGACCACGTAAATGACAAATCCCCCAGACTGTGTCGCAAGTTCTCATCTCCTCCACCTCTTACCATCCCCTCCCGTACTTCCTCTCCAGTTCGCATCAGGAAACTCTCTCTTAATTCCCCTATCGGCTCAAAAGTGGGCATCCTGGATCTGTCCACAACCTCTTTATCTGCAGCCAGCAGCCCAACCTCTGCCAACCCCACCATCTCACCCCCACCATCCAACAACAACAATAACAAGCCCCCTGTGGACCTTAGCCGTGGACAAAGTCCGTCCTCCCCTGAGCAGAGCCCTGGCGCTCTGGATGAGAATGCAGAGGTGCCGCGAATCGACGCCCTCTGTGGTAAACTGCGCCGCAGCATCAGGAGAGGTGAGCTAAAAGAGATTTTCTATTTCTAGGAGTAGTAGGAGAAACATATTAAATCTTTTTTAAAACCTAGGGAGTGTCCCCACTGTCTACTGCCTTCTGGGTATCTACTGGAATAGAGATTCCAATAGAATGTGGCAATGTAACGGGGTAACACTTTATTTTACGACCCGCAAACAACTGTGTAAGTACACTGAAATTATGACGTTTCTGTAACTATAGCGTACTTCCGTGTAGGTATAAGGGAACAATATGTTAAGTTTGGGGTTATAAAGGGGTAACAAGCACCACTTTAATTTACAGCCCGCAGGAGTTACACTTACCCTGTAACTACACAAAACAAGGGGTTAACAAATGCTACTTACTATGTAGCAATACGAACGGAAACAACACTATTTGCACCGTAATTGCAGAGAAAGGTACTGTTATATATATATATAAAAAAATCGTTTTAATTACACAGTATATTTGCACTGACATTTAAGTGTTATTGCAATTCAATGGTATAAGGTAAGTACTAATTACCACATGGTACGGTCTAAATTAAAATCATAGCACAAACAAATTATTTTGACTTAACATTAAGTAATCTAGTAAGAAAAGCCAATAAATTTAATTTTTATCATAGTATATATATATATATATATATATATATATAAAACCCACAGATGTCAAAATTACCCTAACATTGCACAAGAACATATTTTGCCAGAAATGTGATACATTTTATAAACAACAAACGTACAAGTTTTGCCTGGAATATATTAACAGAATAGGTACCTGGTATTTTTTAACTAATTAAATAATTTGCTTGTATACCTGCTTGTTAGTGTCACGGTGCGGGTTCAGGTAGAAGGACAGGCTGAGTCCAAAACTCGATAAACAGACATTTAATTCCAAATTCAGGCAGGAAGACAGGGTACAGAGCGTAACATTCAACATTGACCGACAAGGACAGAATGAAACAGAGGAAACTAAATACACAGAGGAATCAGGGTTAATGAGGTGAAGACAGGTGATACAGATGAACAGGACGCTGAACGGGAGGCTGATGAGGGAGTGAGTTCAGGTGTGCAGACGAGAGGATCATGGGAAGTGTAGTGCTGGAGACGCAGACAGGATGGTGCAGACGAAGGACTGTGACAGAACTCCCCCCTCCCGGGAGGCGTGACCTCACGCCGCATAACAGAGGAAGGAGGGGGGACGAACTGGGGGCTGGGCGGGGCGTAGCCAGGGCGGAGCAGGCTGAGGGCGTGGCCAGGGCGGAGCAGGCTGAGGGCGTGGCCAGGGCGGAGCAGGCTGAGGGCGTGGCCAGGGCGGAGCAGGCTGAGGGCGAGACCAGGGCGGAGCAGGCTGAGGGCGAGACCAGGGCGGAGCCGATGGAGGGAGGACCCCTGGTGGAGCCGATGGAATCGGGGCTGACCACACCAGGGGGCCGACTGACAGGGGCGGAGCAGATGGGAGAGGAGACCAGGGTGCAGCTGAGGGACAGACGACAATGGGTGCTGAGGAGGGACCGAGGGAACATGGTGACACCGCAGGCTCAGGTGACGGAAGTGACGACAGGGGCACAGAGGGACACGGTGAGGTCAGAGGGAGTGAGGGCTGACGGGTGACTGGAGGGAGTGAGGAGTCCGACAGAACTGGGGGGGTGACATGACGGGGCGGAGCCAGAGGAAGGAAGTCCCAAGGTGAAGGGAGGATGACGAGGGAGCGAAGGGAGTCCGGAGGGTCGAGGGAGCCTGGCCGAGCTGGTGGACTGAGGGGCCATGGAGGAGCTGAGGGAGGTAGGAGCCACGGGGGAGCCAATGGGACCGGGGACCGAGGAAGTGTCCAGATGGAGGAGGTGTGAGGCGAAGGCCGGGGATCCAACGACCCAGCTGGGTCAGGGGAGCTGGCAGACGGAAGGGCTGACGGCTGCGTGACGGGAGGAGGTGGGAGAGGGAGGCTGGGTGGGATCCTGGTCTCGGGCTCTGGCTGGACGGTCTCTGGGGCTGGCTGGACGGTCTCTGGCGCAGGCTGGACGGTCTCTGGGGCTGGCTGGACGGTCTCTGGCGCAGGCTGGACGGTCTCTGGGGCTGGCTGGACGGTCTCTGGGGCAGGCTGGACGGTCTCTGGGGCTGGCTGGACGGTCTCTGGGGCTGGCTGGACGGTCTCTGGCGCTGGCTGGACGGTCTCTGGCGCTGGCTGGACGGTCTCTGGCGCTGGCTGGACGGTCTCTGGCGCTGGCTGGACGGTCTCTGGCGCTGGCTGGACGGTCTCTGGCGCTGGCTGGACTGGCGCTGGCTGGACGGTCTCTGGCGCTGGCTGGACGGTCTCTGGCGCTGGCTGGACGGGGCTGGACGGAACCAGCGAAGAAGAGAGCTCGGGCTCTGAGAGGCTAGACGGAACTAGCGGAGAGGGGATGATGGCAGGTGTGGTGATGATGGTGGGTGTGTGTGGTTGAGTGGTGCTGTCATCTTCAGCCTCACCAACGGTGAAGGCTGACCCACTCAACCACAACACATGGTCCAGGTATTCGGCGAAGGCTCCTGGAAACGCTGCTGCTGGGGCTTGCTGGTACAGATGATCATCCAAACCCAACCAAAAGACTGACTTTAGGACGTCATCTGACCAACTTACCCCAGCAGAGAGCTCCAGGAACCTGCCGACATACTCCTCAGATGAGCGTCCGTCTTGAAATAGGTTGAGGGTGGTGAGAGCTGGGGTGAGGAGAAGTCCCATGCTGTCAAGGTTTTGGGTCGGTCAATCTGTCACGGTGCGGGTTCAGGTAGAAGGACAGGCTGAGTCCAAAACTCGATAAACAGACATTTAATTCCAAATTCAGGCAGGAAGACAGGGTACAGAGCGTAACATTCAACATTGACCGACAAGGACAGAATGAAACAGAGGAAACTAAATACACAGAGGAATCAGGGTTAATGAGGTGAAGACAGGTGATACAGATGAACAGGACGCTGAACGGGAGGCTGATGAGGGAGTGAGTTCAGGTGTGCAGACGAGAGGATCATGGGAAGTGTAGTGCTGGAGACGCAGACAGGATGGTGCAGACGAAGGACTGTGACAGTTAGCAGTTTATTACCCCAAACTTAACATATTGTTCCCTTATACCTACACGGAAGTACACTATAATTACAGAAACGTACACCGTAATTTCAGTGTAGTTACACAGTTGTTTGCGGGTCGTAAAATAAAGTGTTACCTGTAACGGATTCTGGAAGTAAAAACCCCATTAATTTTCAGCATAGGGCAATTGATTTTTAACGACAACTTATACACCTTTAAAGACAGATCTACTTTGAGCTATGAGGTTGTTAATCAATGACATAAGCTTTTGTTGAAGTCATCAGACCACATTATTTCAAATTATTCTGCTTTACAGCAAAATTCCTAGCGAAAACAACACTACCCATTAGGGGTGTAACGATACTCTCATGTCACAATTCAATACATATAGTATAACGATACTGAACTCACGATACGATATTATTGCGATACTCCAAGACATATGATGAAAGGTTAAAGGTGCTCTAAGCGATGTGACACGTTTTTTAGGCCCAACTTTTTTTTTGTCACATACAGCAAACATCTCCTCACTATCCGCTAGCTGCCTGTCCCCTAAACACGCTGTAAAAAAAACTTGGTCTAGGTATACAACCCTGGCTCCACAAATGGCAACAAAAACAAACTGCGGCAGCCCGCTCCACGAAACATAACAAACTGTTCCAGCCAATAACTGACAAGAAGGCCCTGGGGGTGGAGTTTTGGGGGTCAGTGCGCGGATGAGGAGGAGGGAGGGTGTATCTGTTTTGTTTGAAAATACTTTAAACATCAACAAAAAGTCACGTCACCCGACATCGCTTAGAGCACCTTTAACAAAAAATGTTTATTAAAATGCTAACTTTGATATTACATTGTGGGTTTAAATGAATAGGCTTGGACTTGGTGCTTGTAACCCAAGGACAATGGTGACACCAGAATAAAAAGTTTCATGATTCTGAAGCTGAAAACACAGAATTATTTTAGCTTACACTTTGTCACTAACTAGATGCATTTAAAATAAATATAGGCCACTTTTTACTGGTGACATAAGACATTTGGCATTATCAGGACCCACAAATATTCCCCTATTGCATTATTATAAATTATATTTAACATTATATATAGTAGTTTAATGTAGTACTGACACTAAAACTCAGATTTTTATTTTTATTGTTTTTTTTTTTTTTTTGGGTGAACTATCCATAATACAAATGGTCATTTTTGTATTGCGATATATTGTGGCACGATATATTATTACACCCCTACTACCCATGATTCTGCAAATAAATATCCACAAATCGGAGAATCGAAACAAAATTCAAAGCCCGGTCCCAGATGGAACCCCAAGCCCTCGCAATCTTCCCACGAGTTCGCACTTTCGTGATGTACAGTAATGCCGCTTTGACTGTCGGGTGGAAGTTTATCATTTATCATTCGTCCACCATCATGGATTTACTTTTTTGCTGGGCTTATCACAAATACATTCTGGGTTTGCTTTTTCCAAAATGTGATGCTGCCTTAAAATATGGCCAAAACAAGGTCCTATGAGTCAGCATAAGTAAGATTTTTTATTTTATTTTAAAAGCCTTCACTTTGGGATCTTGCCTAGTGCCTCTGTAGGCAATTCAATTCAATTCAATATACAGTAGCATTATTAGCATGACTGTGTACAACAATGTTGCCAAAGCATCAACATATTATATATAAATAATAGAACAAACACACAGAACATATATGTATAGATCATGCCATATGTAGCTTGGTAAATAAATAAACACAGTATATATTAATAAATGAATAAGTTTTGAAATAGGGAAGTGTTGGATGTTGGAAGTAGGTCAAGACACTAGCTGGATAGGACCGTGGATGTTCATGAACATGACCTTCATTAGCCATCTTTTGCTTTTTTAAAAGAAAAATTTCATAGAAGTAGCTGGCAGAGTGAATAGTGTAGGTAAAATTTCTGTAGCCATTGAAAACCATTATAACTGAATAGCCAAACTAATGTGTTGTTTTCTTTTATAGGCTATTAGTCTTACTAGCATTCTCCTGTCTCCACATAAAATCTGCGCACATATAAAGTGCAAACGTGCTTGTATTGAGTCTCTCCTTAATGCAAAACAGAGGACTTAAGATATTTGACGAAACACTCATAATGCTTGTGGTTATGGCCCTCTATTATACTACTGGCATCCAGGCAGCTCGGAATGAGAAGGAAAAGGTTGAAACCTCAACCAAATATGATTTATTCAGAAACATTATAGGGATTGATTTTTGTTTAGGAAATGCATGTTTTTGTGTGACTTTGGTTAGGAATTCTGATGTGCGAACTACAATAATATTTTTCTTCTTGTGTTTGCTAGTTTAAAGAGATTTTCTTGTATTGTTTCTCCTTCTTTCTGCTATAAAATCAACCATATTATGAGGTCAGTCTTACTGTGAGCTATTGGCACTAGTAAGCTTTAACACTGCATCAGACAAGCCACATATTACTTTGTGACCAGACCCGAAATTGAAAATTCTGTCATCATTGTTAACCAAACAGTTGATGGACCCCAGTGACTTCCATAATATGAAAACAAACAAACAAACAAATGAAAAAAAAAAAAAAAACATAAACGTCAATAGTTTTGTTATCCTTTAAAATATCTTCTTTCGTGTTCAGCTTAAGAAAGAAATTCATCCAGGCTTTTAACAACTTGAGGGTGGCAGAATTTTCATTTTTGGGTTAACTATCCTTTTAAGTCTTTTTTTTTTTTTTTTTGGTATGTCATAACTGATAAACTGATAATTTTTTAAAATATAATAATTTTAATTCACATATGTACCCAGTCATATCTATGCCACAGAATATAATTTAAACTGAAATATTTTTATAGTTTTTATTAATAGTTTGAATTATTGTACTTTGTTTTTATTAAACTAAAACTGAAATAAAAAACAAAAAATAAAACCAGACATTAATTGTATTTATTTTTTATGTCAGTTTTATTATTTTAGGACATCAAGTAAATGAAAAGTAATCTAAATATATTTTTTAATGGTTTTAGTTTTAGTTAACTACTGTAACCCTGCTTAGGGGTGTTTTTTTTTTTTATTGTACTAAACCACCTCACAACTTCTCATATCACAATATCAACAACCTAACAACCACCCAGAACACCCAAACAGCTTTTTTGTCAGTTTAATGCAATTTACGTTGAAATTATTATTATTTTATTTTTTTTTGTGAGTGAACACTCACTGACACACTGGCCCTAGTTTTTTGCTGTTCCCTGCCCCCTTGCTCTGTTTGCTTGTAGAGCTGTTGCCCTAAAACCATTCATTTTTGAAGAATGAGGGGTTGTATCATCCATTTTAATAAAAGAGTCTGACTTTCCCCTCAGCTGTGCTGGAGTCAGTGTCTTTGGACAAATTTATTCCAGAGTCGCCCCAGGGCAGTGAACCAGGAGAAATATCTCCTTGCCGCTCACCCTCCACTCCACGCCACCTCCGCTACAGACAGCCAGGAGGTAAGCGTGCGCATGTCTGTTGCTGTTTGGCTCTCCTTTGAGACCAACTGCAGAGTCAAACACTGTAGTGAGTTATGACTTCTGAAGGAAAAATAGATACATCTGTGAATGTAACAATTTCATTCCAATACTAATTTCATTCCAATATTGCTAGCTCTTTTCCCATTAGTCCTTTTTGCATGTAGTGGCATATACTGTACATGCATGGCATGCAGTCACCTTTATGCTGGTCTTAAATCAGTTTTTTATGTTTCTATTATAAATTGTTCACTTTGCATTTTAGAGGAGAGTGCAACCAGCATTCTTGATGGTTCCTTAAGAGAAGCTTGAACATAAAGTCCAGTTATGTTACTAAACAGACAAATATTGTGCTTGGATGACATTAAATAAAGCCATATATGGGGAGAGTTGGGAGAGGAGTAAATTATAAGTAACACATTCCAACTGGTTCTGACTGGCACATATTTGTTCCATCCAGACTGTTTGTATTTGGCTTTATATATATATATATATATTTTTTTTGCATCTTCATTTTGCTCAACATAAGCATTCAAATCAAGATTCATATTTATATACTAAAATATGGTTTATACTATAGCTATGTCTGCTCTCTTAGTTTCCATGAAATTTCCATATGTTCACTGCAGTTGCTGATTGAATATGTTTACTAAAGGGCAAAAAACATCATTTATTTTGAGGTATCACCACTGGATTAGCAGAAAGACTGGATATGTGATAATTATGGCGGCTTTATGTAAATACTTTACTACACGTCGCCTGAAAAATAAACATTCTGTCGTTATCTGCTCACCATAATATCATTCCAAACCCAGTTATTTACATTTTCCCATTCTCTAAAAAATGCTGGGTTGTTTTATCCCAATTTTGGACAAACCCAGCCATTGGGTTACATTTTTAATTTACATTTTTAACCCAATGACTGGGTTTGTCCATATTTTACCCAAAATTGGGTTAATGGGTTTAGTGTGGGATCAATATCCCATCAAAAGTATTGTGGTCACGGATAAAAAAGAAAAAAAAGAAACCTGAATCAATTTGTTTTAAAACATATGTAAAAATATGTTGCACAAACTGAAAAAAGTAAAGCAAAATGATCAGAATAGCAAACAACATGGTCACGGATCAAAATATAATAAGCGTGAATAAAAAAAAAAATAGCAAGCATAAATATCATTAAACACATTAAAAATTACATTGCACAAAGGCAGCCCGTTCTCATCCCAAGACGTCATCTAACTGACGCTTTTGAACATACGTCAACATCCGACGTTTTAGGGCACCCTTTAACGTCAGTTAGATGACGCTATCTAACCCTAACCCTACCCCAGACCTAAACCTACAGTACCTGCGTCATCTAACTGACACTAAAGGTAAAGCGTCAGATGATGCCATAGGATAGCGTCATCTAACTGACGTTAAAGGGTGCCCTAAAACGTTGAATGTTGACGTATGGTCAAAAGCATCAGTTAGATGACGTCTGACGGAGAAGAATGTGTTGATAAAAGTTAAACTTATGTCCATGTTTTCTTAAAAATTGTTTGTTACTTTGTGCTCTCTTACATTTTATGCTCATATTTTACTCTTTTGTACGCCTGTGCTGTTTTTTTCTCTTCGCTCTTCTTTCCACATTCTGCGCTTGCTTTTCCAAATGTTGCAGTTTGAGTTTCATGTAAATTAGGGCCGGCTTAAGCGTCACCATTGGTCCACTAGTTTTACAGCTCCTCCTCTAGACTCTAGAGGGGAGTTGACGTCACTCCAATGGGACTCATGACTACTCATGCTCACTCATAAAGGGGAGGACAACCATCTAATTTAAAACTTTAAAAGGACTTTCCTCTTTTTTGTGATGCATGAGAATTAATCTTACTTTTAATTTTACATTTCTTTGCAAAAATAAGTTTAAAAATGGCCATTGTAACTGTCTGAAGACTTTGGGACTTAAAGTCCGCTACGCACAGCCTACTTTAAAAAATAAAAATAATATATATATATTTTATTTAGTTCCATTATAGACAAGGCCTACAGGGCAAAAAGTACTAGACAAATACAAGGCATTTGTGGTACAGTTCAGAGTAAAATAAAGAATAACAACAAATAAAATTTAAATGAACAATTTTAAATCAATCATTAAATTTTAATCTCCATATTTTCTGTTTTAGTCCAGTCAGCTGAGAACTCGCGCTGCTCCGTTTCTCCAGCCTCTGCATTTGCTATTGCCACAGCAGCAGCTGGACACAGCAGCCCTCCAGGTACACTGCACCACTCACAGAACCCAAGAGATGTGCAAAGCTTCATGTGCTATTGAAATTCACTTTACACACAGCTGTTGAAGTTTCTGCAGATCTAACAGCCTCTCCATTATCAGCCCTCAATGGCAGAAGAACATGTTCAACATCAGAACGGGAATAGCAGACTAAAGAAGTACATGTTGAATTAAGAATAATTTAGAATAAACTTTAAAAAGCCCTAATCATTTTACTTGCATAAACAAACATTCTCTCATCCTACTAAATACCATCAAAAAGAATTTTATTAAAGGGTTAGTTCCCCTGAAAATGAAAATTCTGTCATTAATTACTCACCCTCATGCCGTTGCCGTAAGTCTTTCATTCATCTTTGGAACACAGAAAGCTCTCAAATTTCATCAAAAAGATCTTCATTTGTCTCTCTGGTACCAATTCGACGCTTCAAACTGTTTATAAAAATATCGTAAAACGAATCCATATAAATGTAATGGTTTAGTCCAAATTTTCTGAAGATTCACAACCGCTTTATATGGTGAGATTGAGTTTAGGCTTCTATTCACATAAACATGCATCAACTCACAGATCAGTTGTGGTAAACGGAAGCTCAAGCATGTTTGCTTGACGTGCGAGAACCAATGAGGTTCATTCTCGTGTTACAGTACATAGCACATTTTGAGCTTCCCCAAGAACCAATTAGGTTTATTCTCGTGTTATGCAGCACGTTTGAGCTTCCTCTAGAACAAATTAGGTTTATTCTCGTGTTACGCAGCACGTTTGAGCTTCCTCAAGAACCAATTAGGTTCATTCTCATATGTTACGCAGCACGTTTGAGCTTCCTCTAGAACCAATGAGGTTCATTCTCGTATGTTACGTGGCATGTTTGAGCTTCCTCAAGAACCAATGAGGTTCATTCTCATGTGTTGCACAACATGTTTGAGCTTCCTCAAGTCATCAAGTGAGTAATTAATGATAAAATCTTTCTATTTTGGGTGAACTAACCCTTTAATACTGTGTTCTTTTATGCCACTTTGTGGTTTACAGCATAGTGGCATTGTTTGGTGGCAGTAATGGCATTTGGGAATTTGGGTTTTTTATGCAGTACAGTACATTGCATTTTTGAGAAAGAAGTACATTTGATAGTACGGTAAATGACTGTGTATGTATATAATCAATGTACTGAAACCTTAATTGTTTCACCTTTTTTTCAAATATGCTGTTTATCATATAGTATGCAATCCATATATATATATAGGTTTTACAATCTGGAATAAGAGCCTGGATATTACAGGTCTGTATTACCCTTACACTGTGTTTATTCCTTTACAGTTTTTAATAATTCTGAGCGAACTTGTGACAAGGAGTTCATTATACGTCGTGCGGCTACCAACAGAGTTCTGAATGTCCTGCGCCATTGGGTCTCCAAACACTCACAGGTCTGTCCTTCAGTATCAGCTCACAGAATATTTCAGTCACCTGCATTGCGTGTCATTACGTACCTTAAACAGAAGTTGTCAACCTCATTTGTGTATTTTTCTCCCTCCCTGCTTCTTGACTGATATTTTATCACAGGTACTTTACTTTCACATTTGTGTCCAGGCTCTGGCTGTGAACACATGGTTAACCCCCAGGCCTCATATTTTACAGGGCAGAGGAAGCGTAATACCTCTTCACAATTTCCATGTTATTTTCACAAGGGAAAGCAATTACCTTACATAAACAGTACCAGACCTTAATTAACATAGCAACTACTGGATCAAAATTCATTTCTTCAAAGAGAGACTAATAAAGGTGAAGTGTGCAATTTCAGTGCCAGTTGGATCCAACCAAATGAATTTGAAGAATATTGTTTTGTTTTTTTTTACTTTTTCTTTTTTACTTTTTCCCATCTATACCATTGGGTGGACTGACAGATAGTCCCAGCCCAAATTTAGAGACGTCTTTAACCATCTCACGTCTTTCTCAATGTCTGTCTAACACATACATTAAATAATTATCTAAAAACTTGGTGATCCAGTTGAACAAAGATGTAGACCTTGTGCGTTTTCTGTTCAATTGACTGCATCTCACATTTTAACAGCAAAAATTGCATTCTGTGTGAACTAGCCCTTCATGTTGCTTTGTCGAGAAGCTTGGCATGCACGAATACACAGAGCAATGTTTTGAAAAACCTAAAAGCACAGTGTTACAGTTTTCAGGGAAATACAAATGACTTTGGATCTGCCCATCCAGTTGGAATAGTAAAAAGTATTCTAACATAAAAATGAACTCAAATCCATGCTCTGTTCTGTATGGCCTCACTCCCTCGGTGCAATGTGAAAAAAGTACTATAGGTTAATGGGTGCAATACAGTCGTATTTTTGTATCTTTATTGATTCAGTTTTTTCAGCAGTGCTTGGTTTGCTATTAAAGCCAGGCATTTGTCATATTGATCTGTGTTATAGTATGACCATTCAGATAATGGTAGAACTCGTAGAGATAAAAGATCATTTCAGTCCAGGGCCAACTTTTTTTATGAGTCAAAGCATAGGATATTATAACATTAATATTGACAACTTCAGAACAACACAGTCACAGCACCTCTCACACTGCAAATATAATTCCGTGCTGCAGTGGAAACAGTTTCTCGTAATGGCCTTCTGAAATAAGCGTCTCTTTTTCAGATTTTACCTCGCTTAGAGTCAAAGGCAAAGTATGGGCTAATTGCATTGATCTGTTTGAACCCTTTGTCAGTTTATGCCAAGAACAGTCAGAAAAAGTCACAAAGAGAGAGCTTGTTAGGAGTGACCTTTATAGTTGCACAGGTGAAAGATGCTGGTGAAAGAAACATGAGAGGAAAAATGCTTACAAATGCTGGTTGTCTAGAGAGAGAGAGGTGAAAAATTCAGCGGATAGTAAGGAGTAACTCAAATGTACTTCAAAGTATTACCGTGGTAAATTTGTGTGTGTGTGTGTGTGTGTGTGTGTGTATATATGAAGAGTTCAGATGCAAAAGCCTCTAAATGCCATTTGAAATTTTCTTCTTTAATGATGATTTTTCTCAAACTTGTATATTTAAGTTCAGTAATTGCACTTAAATAACAATTAATAGGTAATTATCATTGCCATTTAAGTGAAATCACTGAACTTAAATATACAAGCTTGATAAAAATGATCATTCTAGAAGAAAATTTCAAATGGCACTTAGAGGCTTTTGCATCTGAACTCCTCATATGAAGAGCTCTTTTCCAAAACGCTATAAATCCATTTCAATAGTTTTCAGGAAAACTACATTTTTTACCTAGACCCACACATTTTGTGAATATTCAAATTATCCTGTTTAAATGTTTTATTGGTTCAGTCTGAACATTTTGAACAATAATTATTAAATCAAACAACAATATTGTTAATGATAATTTAAACGTTAATTTTATTTTTTTCCAAAACGTTATAAATCCATCCATTTTTTTGTATCATTTTTAGTAAAGTCATTTTTAGTAAAAAGTCAAACCTCAAACAAATAGTACCAATTTCAACATATGCATGAAAAAAAAACGAAGTATTAAAAATGATCAATATATGATAACGATATTCAAAAAAGGGATGGGCACCCCTCCAGCACACACACACGGGCTACATAACATGTGAGCAAAGCGGAGCAGCATGACGCTTAAATATAAGTAAAAAAAAATAAAAAATAAAAAAATAAACATAAAATATACGTTTCACATTTGTTTTTAATAATATTACATTACTTATTTTAATTATTTCATCTATGTTGAGTAGGCTATGAAAAGGGAACCGCATGAGATGAGTAAGATAGGATCAAAATTCAAAAGCTGCCCAATATCTGAAAATATTTGAAGTGCGTCAGACATGATTTTGACCACTTATTAAGTTTTGTTTTGTAGAAAGCTTGTAAATTTCGTTTCATATAAATTGTATCTTCATTTTAATAAATGTTTCATCGACAAATTGACTGGATTAATACATTAGAAGTAAATATTAGACTATAATCAGGACACAGAGGCGCGCAGGTGAACCGGAGCGCGTCTCATAATATGAACCGAAACACCGCGATGCTTGCCTCACACAGGCCTGAGAACTAAGCTACAGAAAGCTTTAAATATCTACTTTTAAACAAAACAATTAAAAACTAAAATAAATTGGCAACTCTCTGTGTATGTAGGCTAATTCGAAGTATGCGTTTCTCTATGCGCGTTCACTGCGAAGATGGCGAGTAAGCATCATCAACTTTATCTTTGTTGCTGACACTGACAGAAAACACTAGTTTATTAATAAACAATTCAAATGTTTCATGCATAATCATTACTTTTGCCGGTTCTTTGTGGCAAGCTTTATGCATACGTTGAAATGCGGAATAGGCAATTAAAAACGCTCATTTGGGTTTCTCTCCCATTTAATTAAATCAATATACACAGTATGTGATTACTGATAATACAAAGGGCTTAAATGATCTACTACTAGTCGACTAGAAAACTAGGACTCATTTTGAGGAATAAATGAACATAATAAACCTCTGTTCAGAGTGCCGCCGTGCTGGATTGTGCAGAGCGCTCATTGAATTTGAGGATTTATCGTGTTTAGGCTAAAAACAGGGCTGGCGCTTATCGCGGCTTGGAAAGAAACTGTATCTTGCAGTACATTTTAAACAAGGAAATATAGCGATTTGGCATGAAACGTTGATGGAGCAGTGAAAGGGTTCTGTCCACAGCAGAATGACACGACAAACTCATTTTTTTTTAAAATGGCGTTTATCGCGTTTTGGAAAAGAGCTCTTCATATATATATATATATATAAGTATACTCACACTGAGGAAAATTATTTGAGCACCCTGCTATTTTGCAAGTTCTCCCAATTAGAAATCATGGAAGGGTCTGAAATTGTCATCATAGGTGCATGTCCACTGTGAGAGACATAATCTAATAAAAAAAAAAAATTAAATAAAAATATCCAGAAATCACAATGTATGATTTTTAACTATGTATTTGTATGATACAGCTGCAAATAAGTATTTAAAGACCTGAGAAAATCAATGTTAATATTTGGTACAGTAGCCTTTGTTTGCAATTACAGAGATCCAGAGATGTATAAAGTTCTAGAAACCCGTAGAAACCAAGTATTGCAAGTAGTTTATTTTAAAATTCACTACTTAAGTACTAAAAGTAAAAGTACAAGTATTGTGTCATGTAATTATTAAAGAAAGCAGTCAAAAGTTTGAACTAGCAATCAAATAAGGCGCTTTGGCGGGATACAAATTTGCTTTGGCGGCCGCCAAAAAAATGTCATTGCAGGACAACCCCTGCATTGTCAATGTTTGTCTGAATCAATACCATTATCCTACAAAACTGGCGTGTGATTTAGGCAGTATGAAAGCTAACTTGCAACGAATCATTTGTAAAATGATTATAATTGTAACGAGTAACTAGCAGAACATTAAAAAAATATCGAAGTAAAAGTATTAAATTTATCGAAAATATCTACTGAAGTAAAAGTAGAAGTATGAGAAAAAACAACACTCTAGTAGAGTACAGATACAGCATTTTAGTACTTAAGTACAGTACTTAAGTAGTTCTACTTTGTTACTATACATCTCTGCAGAGGTCAAACGTTTCCTGTATTTTTTCCACCAGGTTTGCACACACTGCAGGAGGGATTTTGGCCCACTCCTCCACACAGATCTTCTCTAGATCAGTCAGGTTTCTGGGCTGTCGCTGAGAAACACAGAGTCTGAGCTCCCTCTAAAGATTCTCTATATGCTGATTTCACGCAGCTGCCATTTTGAAATCGAAAGCGAGGCTCCGGTGGGAAGAATCCCTGAAGTACAGATAATGTCTTGGACTACCAACCTGAAGCTGCTGGCGCGATTTAAACTATTAGATGTTAATATCCAATATAGGATATATATATATATATATATATATATATATATATATCAACGCATTCTCACCCCAAGGCGTCACCTTTGACCATGCTTCAATATTTGACGTTTTAGGCGCCCTTTAGCGTCACTTACATGACGCGATCCTACGGCGTCATCTAACTGACGCTAAAGGAAAGCGTCAGTTAGAGGACGCGGTTAGGTTTAGGTGTGGGGTCGGGGTAGGGTACACGCGATCCTAGGGCGTCATCTAACTCACGCTAAAGGGCGCCTAAAGCGTCAGATATTGAAGCATGT
The DNA here is from genome assembly GCF_016745375.1 of Pimephales promelas. Next base: position 2,497,247 of record NW_024121987.1, read on the forward strand.
CCAAATGCTTCCCAAGGCGTCAGTTAAGTGACGCCTTGGGGGTGAGAATGGGCTGTATATATATATATATATATATATAGTTCATTCCTGCTTCTTTTTTATGTTCTGAATATATATTTAAAAAATGTATTTATAAATTTATAAATGTCACTGTATATAGTCTAAACTATGAAAGAAATGTGTGTAAATTTTTAGAATAACAAATTTCTACATTAAACACAACAATACGCCATCGCATTCGCGACTCTCCTATGATTTAAATCGACACTTCCGGTTTTCTTCCCACCGGAGCCATTTCAAAATGGCGGCTGCGTGAAATCAGCTTATTGAGTTTAGGTCTGGAGATTGGGTAGGCCACGCCAGAACCTTGATATGCTTCTTACAGAGCCACTCCTTGGTTGTCCGGGCTGTGTGCTTCGGGTCATTGTCATGTTGGAAGCCAGCCTCGACCAATAAACGCAGCCTTGGTGTGCATAAGAGACGCACAGCCATGTGCTGCTCACAATGGTATGCAGAATGATTTAACGTAAATCACTGTTGGATCTTAGAGAGCGCTTTGTACCGGCTGCTGAATCTCTTTGAAAACCACAAGTGAATTGTAAAAAGTAATAAGTTGACTTTACTAGGAAAAGCTGTGGAAACTGATTGCCTCAAAATTTTCAAGCAAATTAGGTCATCATTTTTGAGTTGATACTACTTTCTACTTCTTTGTAGAGTTAAATTGTGTATTTGTAGAGGTTACCATAAAACTTGAGTACAGGTAACTTAATAATCTCAAGTTAAGGCAACTTACAGATTTAAGTTGAGATTTGTAAGCAGAACTTACACAAAACAGTTAATTTAACATATCTGCTTGTTCTACTTACTAGAGGAATGTGTGGAAACTGATTGCCTTAAATTTCTCAAGCAAATTGTACTCAAAATTCTGAGTTGAGAATACAAAGAAAGACAACACATTTGGCAAACCACTAGAATGTTTATTTGTTCAACAACAATATGTTAAAACATTACTGGCCCGCCAACAACATTTTAGAAATAAAGCACATAATGCACTCAAGAAAAAAAAAACAAAGTATTAAAGACAATAAAAACAATGTTTCTTTGTTTTTAACATCTTTACAAAGTGGTTGAAAGCAGAGCATGCAAGTCACACAGTTTGGTACAGAATTCCTTTCCTACTACAGTTCTCTTTAAAATTCTCTTCTTATAAAACTATTCCAAAACCAAACAAGTAACATCCTTTTAAATAAGGATTTTTTTTCTTTCCTTTTTTCTTTTCAACAATTGAAAAACAGTGAAGTATCTATAAAACAGTACTGAACAATTTTCTTTAGAGTTCTCTTAAATGAACACTCCACTGTTTTATTTCATATTAAGGGAATAGTTCACTTTGAAATTAATTTTTGATATGTTGTATCTTACTTCAAGGGCATCCAAGATGTAGGTGTCTTTGTTTCCGCAGTGGTTTCAATTTTGATATTTTTAGGTCAAAGCGTTCTTGTCTGTCAGTCACATAATGGAGGTCTATGGTCACCACCACAAAGAGCATGCACAGAGAAGTCAAAATTAAACATGATTTAATGACTCGTAAATGTAAGTACACATTGATGGCCTAAGACACGAAACGAGCGGTTTGTGTGAGGAAACAAACAGTATTTATATCGTTTTTACCTCTTGTTAACAGCCATGTCCAGCTGATCTGGATCAGATGTCTAACTGAACCGTATTGAACCATGTCCAACGTTCTGCAAGAAGTGATCTCGCGCGTCTACGTCACGCATTGTTTACACAGAGATTTACCTTTCACTAAACATATTTAGATATATCGAAATCATTTTTTATTGCGATTTCCTGTATATCTAAATATATTTAGATCTTCACAGTGAAAGGTAAAACTTCCGAAATCTCTGTGTAAACAATGAGTGACTTAGACGCGCGCGAGATCACTTCCAGCGGAACGTTGGACATGGTTCAGTTCGGTTCATTTGGACATCTGATCCAGATCAGTTGAACATGGCTGTTAACAAGAGGTAAAAACGATATAAATACTGTTCGTTTTCTCACAAACCGCTCGTTTCTTGTCTTAGGCCATCAATGTGTACTTACATTTACAAGTCATTAAATCATGTTTAATTTTGACTTCTCTGTGCATGCTTTTTGACGTGGACCCCCTAAACATCCATTGTATGACTGACAGACAAGAACGGTTTGACCAAAAATGTAAAAATTGAAAATACTGTGGAAACAAAGACACCTACATCTTGGATGCCCTTGAGGTAAGATAAAACATATCAAAAATTAATTTCAAAGTGAACTATCCCTTTAAACTATGTTATTTCCTCACAAAGACGAGTTGATACATACCTCTCACGTCTTAGTGCGTGCACTCAATCGCTTTAGCGCGACGCGACACATTGATAGCACTTAGCTAAGCACAGTTTATTCATTAGGATCCAAAAAGAGATGAAGTTAGAAGCGACCAAACACCTCCACGTTTTCCCTATTTAAATACAGTTACACGTTGGTAAGCAGTTACATGACCGAGAATGGTGTATGATTACACAAGTGTAAAATGGATAACTATAATGTATGGCGGAATAGCACTTGAGAGCACTTCGACTTGGCGCAGTAATATCATCACTCCTAAAAAATCCTCTCATCATCAGTAGTGATGATATTACTGTGCCAAGTCGAAGCGCTCTCAAGTGCTATTCCTTACTCCATACATTGTAGTTCTCCACTTTACACGCTTAGAAAAGCGGCACATTTTATTTTGTCACCATACTTGGTCGTATAACTACTCGTGTAACTGTATTTAAATAGGGAAAATGTGGAGGTGTTTGGTAGCTTCACTGCTTGGATCCTAATGAATGAACAGGGCTAGTTAAGGGCTATCAAAGTTTCGCTGCACGTCAGAGAAATTAAGTGTACGGCGCACTGAAACGAGAGAGGTATGTAACAACTTGTCTTAGTTAAGGGAATAAAATAGTTTAATATAAAAAAAATGGTGGAGTGTTCCTTTAAAGACAGCTCATTGCTTGTGGAAGATTTTCAAGATCATCCACAACCACTGTACCTTCCAGAATGATTGCCGTTGTTGTGGCATCAAGATGCAGGGAGTAGGGTATGGCAGCGGTTGCAGACGATTCGGGAATCACTGTCAGAACTCATTTCAATGTTGGACATATCTTCATTGTCATCACAGTCCTAAAAATGGGAATAGCATATAACAAAAATTAGGTAATAGAACAAGACATATTTTAACGGAACACTCCACTATTTTTTCATATTAAACTATGTTACTCTCTTTACTAAGACGAGTTGATACATACCTCTGTCGTCTCAGTGCGTGCACTCAATGGCTCTGGCGTGCGGAGACACTTTAACACTTAGCTTAGCCCAGTTTATTTAAACAGAGAAGCGACCAAACATCTCCACATTTTCTCTATTCAAATGTGGTTACACGGCCAAGTATGGTGACACAAAATAAAATATGGCGGTGTTTGGTCACTTCTAACTTCATCTCAATTTGCATCCTAATGAATGAACTGGGCTAAGCTAAGTGCTAACAATGTTTCTCCATGCACCAGAGCGATTGAGTGCAGGCACTGAGACGAGAGAGGTATTCATAGAGAGGTATTCATCAACTTGTCTTTGTTAAGGGAATAACATAGTTTAATATGGAACAAAATGGTGGAGTGTTACTATAAAGGGATAGTCCACTCAAAAATTAAAATCTTGTCTTAATTTACTCACCCTCAAGTTGTTATAAACCTGTATGAGGTTTTTTTTTTTTTCATCTGCTGAACTGAAAAGAAGATATTTTGATGAATGTTGGTAACCAGACTGTTGAGAGTAGCCATTGACTTCCATAGTGGGAAAAAAAACTATGGAAGTCAATGGCTAATCTCAACTGTTTGATTACCGAACTTCTTCAAAATATATTATTTTGTGTTCAATATAAGAAAGAAACTCAAACATGTTTGGAATAACATAAGAGTGAGTAAATAACAACATCATTTCATTTTGGGTGATCGATCCCTTTAAGAGCACATAGTCATTAAAGGGTTAGTTCACCCAAAAATGAAAATTAAGTCATTAATTACTCACCCCCATGCTGTACCAACCCCGTAAGACCTTCGTTCGTCTTCGGAACACAAATGAAGATATTTTTGATTAAATTTGAGAGCTGTATAACTACCACATTGGCTCCTAAGGGACTGCCTCTTGACGGCCCAAAAAGTCAACGAAGAAAATGTTTAAATATCCCAAGTGACTACCGTGGCTCAACTATATGTTTATCAAGCGACGCGAATACTTTTTGTGCGAAAAAACAAACAAAAATAACGAGTTTATTCGACTATTTTTTTCTTCCTTGTAGGCCAGAACGAGACTTCCTTATAGATTTCCACGACGCATGCGCGAGAATTGCGATCTGAAGTAGTGTAAGCTGGTGTACGCAGATCGCAAATCTCGCGCATGCGTCGTGGAAATCTATAAGGAAGTCTCGTTCTGGCCTACAAGGAAGAAAAAAATAGTCGAATAAACTCATTATTTTTGTTTGTTTTTTCGAAGACGAACGAAGGTCTTACGGGGTTGGTACAGCATGGGGGTGAGTAATTAATGACTTAATTTTCATTTTTGGGTGAACTAACCCTTTAAAATATGAAACTAAATTAATAACCCTTTGTGTCTAAATGTAAAGGCCTTTTCAGGGGGAAAAACATTCATCAAACCACTGCATGAAAAGACAAATAAAACTGATGGCCGGTTATATAAATTAAAACTAATATAAAATGTATCTTCTAACTGTCTTTTTTCTTCTAAACTCTTAATTTATCTTTCACTTTCTTTTCTCCAACCATTACTTTGTTTCACTGTCCTGACAGTTTTTCATGCCTTTCTTCTTGCCAGATATCAACTGTTTGAAGAACAGTTAGACTGTTAAACAAGAATCACATCAGAGATGAAAATACTTACAAAAGATGTCTTGTAAAAATCATTGTGGTCCTCCTCGAAAAGTAGTGGTAGGCCATGATGAAGAACGCTGTTCGTTCCGCATTGATATTAGATTTCTGCAAAGTTATAAAAATGTATATTGAATAGCACTCGTTACTAGCAAAACGTCAGAGCAAAAAACAACAGTAAAAGCAACATATGTTTTGCAATCGAGACATAATTGTGATATGTCGATGAGCTTACGTCATTTTGAATCTGCTGCAGAATCTTAAGTTTGGAGCCAATATCTCCAGATTTAGCCTTGAATTTATTGATGAAACGTTGAGCGAATCTGTCACAAAATAAAGACAAAATAAGGTAATAACTGCTTGTTAGTTACACTTCTTAATTAATGCGTCATGTAATTAATTTTCATGTGAACGACACGTGAGCATTGAACTTTCTAGAAAGAAGGAAAGTTACGTTAGCTGCTATCTAGGCCGCACAGCCAGGGTTTTTACATTTTAGATAAACCCCAAACTTAAACGATTAACACAGCATACAAACTGTAACAAATATAAAACACGTGTTCAGTAAAAATCGTTTTTTAATCTAGTAACTTATGCCGCTTGTCTCAACTGGTCTCATTCGACATAAAACTAACGTTACTTCAGTGTGTCTTTTCCTCTTACTGCACAATGAGCAAAATAAATTCTGTTTTTAAGCTATACAATGACATTAAAGTTGATAAATAGTTGTTCAAGAGGCTAGCATACCTAGTTTTGCTGCCGCATCCATTCCCGAACACGAGCTGAAGTCCCTCGTCGATGTCGTCTCGTCTTGACGTCTTCCTCAAGTTCAACCGTCCAATTGCGCAAATGCGCATGCGCGAGTTGAAAAAAAAAAAAATAACCGAGTTGTTTCGTCTTATGCTGAAACTTAATAACCAAAGTAAATGTATAAAGATTTGTTACTAAAAATATAAAGGACTGTGAAGTAGCAGCCGATGGGCTTGCTTTTTATCTTCCCAGTTATTTTTTTAAGCGTGCAGGAAAAAAAGATTCAGAACCTATTAACTATATATTAACCTATTAACTATTTTCAAACTAATTGTATGGTATTTACTAAAAATGTTGTTAATTTTACTATTATTATTATTATTATTACTATCCAAATTCTGTGCTCCAGAAATTTTCAACAGTGTGAAAATGCCTTTAGTACAATACACTTACCAAACTTAAGTACAATGTACTAGATTTGTTTAGTTTGACTATTGCATCCACCTAAAAGTTCACAGTACACAGTGTAATCAAGTTAAATCAACTAAGTTTCTAAAGTAAGTTAAATTCACTAGTTTTTCTTAAGTAGAATCAGCAATTACTTTTTACAGTGAATAAGAGGACAGAGGATTCAACTGTACCATTAATGAGCACAGAGACTCTTGTTCCATCACTCTCATCCTCTACCAGATCTTTCTGTCTTTCTCCTTTTACCATCTTCAAAACAAAAACTGAACTGAAATGACCAGTTGTGCAGATTCTATTGGTTCTACTTCTTTTTGAATTCAGATTAATTTAGTAAATTAAAAAAGGGTATACTGGAGAAGCCAGGTTGTACCAGCTTAAAGTGGTAAAACTGTTCTTTGTAACACGGTATCTGGTTTGCCGGTCAAAGACAATCCACTAGCAGTAAACCTCACAGAATTATCAGAAATTCATTGTCTTAATATTTCTGTTAGCAGGAAGAAGTACATCTGGCAAATATGTCTTAGGGGAGTAAAAAGGTTAATTTCAATATTTTATCCAGTTATGTTAAAACATAAACTGTATAACTGGGGTATGAAAATGTGCTGCATAATAGCATAAGCAAAGTTGCCCATTATGCTAACTAGCATATCGAACATGAGAGTACTCATACTCTGAGAACAACAGAGCACTCAAGTGGTTTATGCATTTGCAATTGAAAGGCTGGACAGAATATTATGTACTAATTAAATGGTTTGTTTAAATCATGTCATTTATTGCTATTTCAGATAACTATTCATTCGCAGAGGAGTATTTACATTTTTCGTATCAGTATTATTAAACTCAAAAACTGGCAGACAAAAGTGCTCAAAACACAGATGGTGCGAACAAGGACGGATCAGACTAGTCGAAAGCTTTGGTCCCTATGGCCAAATTATTTCTTCAATAAACCTAATAAAGTGAATGGGGAAAACTGCAAAGAACATTGACTGTTTAATACATGCAGGACTTTATGAAGCTTTATGAAGGGAAGAATGCTTTAACTGTGACACAAGAGATTATTGCCACCCACCTGCATTGCTTGCAGGCACAGAGAGACAGAAGACAGACTGGGCTAGCTGTCGATTAGTGCACTGGGAAACTGTAGAGCTGAGATACTGTAGTATGGCTTCTTGTAAGCTCGAATAGAAAGTGTACTGTACCGTTGTAAACACTTTCATGAATCACACACTGCATACAACAGCCTAATTTTATTAATCTCTTTTTCAGAAAAAATAAAAAATAAAATAAACATTCGTATGCTTGCCCAATGCCCATAAGTAAATTAAGCTGCACTATATTTTTCAAACTATTATTTAAATGTTAATTCAAGATTTGTTCTTTGAAAACAAGTCAGTTTTGCTTGCAAAGTTTAGACGTTTCTACTGAAAAACAAGACAAATATTGATAAATAATATTTTGCAGTGTACACACAGAATCTGCATTGGACTTCATTAGTGTGAAAAAAGACCTTGACATTTCAGGGAAATGAGTTTAGGTTCCCCCAGTAGTTGATTTCATTCATTTGACTGGCGATGTTAACCCATTAGACTTTGCTTAGCTTCATTTATTATGCATTGGTTTCACATGTTTGTGGAACGTGACATTATGTGTGTGGTGGGTTTCAGGACTTTGAAATGAATGGAGAGCTGAAGATGGGTGTGATCTGCCTGCTAGAGGAGGTGTTGAGAGACCCCGACCTTCTTCCCCAAGAGAGGAAAGCCACAGCAAACATACTAAGGCAGGTTACATAAGCACAGCCTCTCACATATGAAAACCAAAGCACTCTTGGAAAGTCACTCCGGACAGGAGGTTTGTTTTCGAGGGAAACATGAAAGCTGATTAGATGAAGTTGGCTTTTTTTTCCCTCAGTGCCCTTTCTCAAGATGACCAGGACGATGCACAATTGAAGATTGAAGACATTCTTCAGATGGTGAGAATATGTTATAGTCTTTTTACATGTGTATAGACCCACTGAAATTATTTCACAAGTGCAGCAAAAGACCTTAAAGGGGTGGTCGATTTCACTTTTTTCAATTTAGATAGTTGCTGTTGGTGCATGAACAGTAGCTGCAAAGTTGCAGCCCTGAAAGTTCATGTAAGCAGAGATATGGTCTTTTAAAAATCAGGAAGTTTAATGCAGACAAAAATTTCTCGATTGGGACTACAGCTGGGTTTTAGACGTCACTAACCCACACATTTACATCAACCCTCCTTCCGGAATATGCACAAGGGCTCTGTGGCTCATCGAAAGTGTGTTATGTTCACCAGCTGTCAGGTCTTCTGTGTTCGAGCATCCCACGGACGTTGTAGTTCATCAACAATGGATACTATTTATGTTTGATTATGTTCCTGAAAATTACAATCGTAGTTTAGCTCTCTGTGCTGCGCATTTTATGAAAGACTCTATTTTTATGTAAGACACACGAGAAACTGTTACTAAAAGATGAAGCAGTTCCAACTTTAAAACCAGAGGTAGCAGTTGTTGGGCCACAACCTGTAAGTAGGCTAAGACTTCATCATTTTAAATGTATTTGCATGTATAATTTCAGACGTAATCTTTTAGACCCCGTTTACACCTGGTATTAAAATGCGATCTGTATCCAGATAAGTTATCCGGATAATAAAAAACGCATGTTAATGCAAGGTGTAAACGCGTTGTGATCGGATCGTGATCGGATCTGCCTGACCACATCTGGAGGTAGTCTGGCTCGCATTGTGTCCGGATCTTTACTAGGTGTAAACGCAATCTGGTTGTTGAAACCACATATGTATATTTTACTCCTCCCAAAAATGCTAAAAAATAAACGAGTGAGAGCGTGTTATATAGGCTATGTCATGTTATAGCCTAGTCAGATGCGACACGCGACACGCATCACCGCAGATTAGCAGCTGAGCGTCGATTCAACGTGCAAACATCGCAAATAAAAGTGAAAGTAAGTCACAGACGCAGTTAACACATCTTCAAGTAAAGAAACGAAATTATCTTACCAGGCCTGTTGCCACTCTCTCTTATTGATGTCTCTGATTTGGAAATTAGCTGATGATCAATAAAATGCCGCTCAGATCTGTTGCTTTTGGTGGCGTGCAATCCAATAAATCTGCATATAACGCAGGAGGTGAAGATCGGATTTATATCCGTTTTGCAAAAACACATTTATGTGGCCAGGTGTAAATGGAATCAGTACTTATTATCCGGATAACTTATCTGGATACAGATCGCATTTTAATACCAGGTGTAAACGGGGTCTTTGTTTTATCAAATGCCAGCGCTGGCTTTATAGCCACTAGGCTACTAGTTATGCTATTTTGTGTCTATGACAAATGCGTACAAACATTTTGGACTTGAATTTTGTATAAGTACTAATGTTGTAAATGTATTTTTCATGTATATACTTTATGACGTTATTTTTCGATTTGATCAAGAACGTAAACCAATACCAACGCTGTTTTTGTATATAGTAGCCAGTAAGTTCGATGCTATTGTGTAAAACAAACGTGTATAAAGTAAAAATATATATAAAGGCAAATTACCATTCAGAAACGTTTTGTAAGAGCCGTGTTTGAGGAGGTTTTGCGTGCCTCTCTTCATCGCCACTTTCTGGGTCTGATTCTGGCTCATACTAGAGACTGATACTGCAGTATCGATACCATTATGTACATTTGACAGGAACAGTGAAGTATCCGGACTACGTGCACTATACAGTTTAACCAATCACAACACACCGGCCCAAACTAACCAATCTGAGCCCACTGCCTGTTTCTGTGGGAGTGGTCTCATAGAATCAGGATGTAAACCGGTCGTTCAAATGACAGAGGAGAAAGCGGCTTACAATAAAGGTGAAATTTATGAAAAATAAGACTTTTTAAAAAAGAAAAACCACGAATATGTGTTATATTGCACCCAATGAACAAATTCATGCAATGAAAAAAAAGCAGTAAACCACCCCTTTAAATTACATCACAGCTGAGAATTAGGATGGATGGGTGGATGAAAAATATCCAACTCCATATTAAACCCTACAGGTCAGAAATGGGATGTTCATGTTCATATAAAGTTCATGTGCATATACTGTAAAGCAGACGTCCCAAAACTTGATTGATTGATTGATTGATCGATCGATCAATCACCCCCAGTTGTCTCACATAAAGTATAACATAAAGTAATATTTCTGGTCCACATCATGTGTGTCGAGCAGCCAGTGAAGGTTTAGATCTCAGAGTTAACTTTGGCATCATCATCATCATCATCATCATCAGCCTTGGGGACTAAATTACATGTTCAAACTACAAATCACCGAGCAGCAGGACTCTAATTACTGTACAACGTCAAACAGCGAGACTGTTGGTGTCCGCCACATGCAAACTCTACACACAAAAAACACACTCGAGAATACATTCCAGGGGTATTTCCTTTCTGAAATCTCTATGTATTTTTGTAAATGATCATGTGGTTCAAAGCCCTGCTTGTGATATCTGATATGTTTTGATGCATGATTTTGGAGGGGTTTCTCTTGTTGGATAAGCATATCATTGGCAGTATATGAAAAATAGCTATTACTTTATGTGATAAGACTGATGTTTATTAATATTGTACAAGAGGCGTCTGCACTGTATACATGTACTTTATTATGCTGTCAGTTCCACTTATTCCTCTGCATGTATTGTACATTTAACAAAGATGTTATGGAGCACTCTGTCTTGTAAAAGGAATTGAGTGAGTTACATTAGTTGATTTTAATGTTTCTTATGCACCATTGTTAATAGGCTGAAGGCAGATAAATGTATTCATACACTCACACACACGACTGTATGATATAATGTGCTACTTGGCAGCACCATACTGGGCTCACTAATTACAAACACAGCATGTGTATGTGTGTGTGCGTGTGCGAGGACATGTTTAATAACATGTTGTCTGGACATATACACCCTTATCTTGCTTCTGAAATCCTCATCTGTGTTAATTGAGCAGTGTCTATGCCAAAGAAAACATAACCAACAGCCAATCATCGCTAATTGGCGGTTTGATTATAGATTTTCATAGGTTCATAGATATGTAATTGCTTGCCATCAAATCAGCATCAGCATGGTATTTTGCCATTTCGAGTGTTATATTTTATTATAAATACAGGGTAACACTTTAGAATACGGTTCCTTCGTTAATGAATAACTACACAAGAACTAATGAGTAACACAATATTAACAATCTAGTAACTATTATTAACTAACAAGAAACTCTGATTAACGAACTAGTAAGTAATAGCGCACAGACGAAAGTTGTAGTTCACTATTAAGTAATCAATGACTACTATTTTTTTAATACTTCCCAGAGAACTACTGAAAAAGTTTATTAACAATCTAGTAACTAATATTAACTAAAAGAAACTCTTATTAACGAATTAGTAAGTAATAGCTCACAGATGAAAGTGTTACTAGATACTTCTGTGGGAATTACTAATTATTTGGATCCGTATTATAAAGTGAAGATCATTGGAACTAACTAGTAATTACTCAAGTGTTACTAAAGACATTTTCTAAAAGTATACTAAAGTTCACCAAAAATCTCAAACGGTTGCACAAATCATGACTAGATCATGTAGTAACTCTTGAGTAATTACTAGTTAGTTCCAATGATCTTCACTTTATAATACGGATCCAAATAATTAGTAATTCCCACAGAAGTATCTAGTAACACTTTCATCTATGAGCTATTACTTACTAATTATTTGGATCCGTATTATAAAGTGAAGATCATTGGAACTAACTAGTAATGACTCAAGCGTTACTACATGATCTAGTCATGATTTGTGCAACCGTTTGAGATTTTTGGTGAACTTTAGTATACTTTTAGAAAATGTCTTTAGTAACACTTGAGTAATTACTAGTTAGTTCCAATGATCTTCACTTTATAATACGAATCCAAATAATTAGTAACTCCCACAGAAGTATCTAGTAACACTTTCATCTGCGCACTATTACTTACTAATTCGTTAATAAGAGTTTCTTTTAGTTAAGAGTAGTTACTAGATTGTTAATAAACTTTTTCAGTAGTTCTCTGGGAAGTATTAAAAAAATCGTTATTGATTACTTAATAGTGAACTACCACTTTCGTCTGTACGCTATTACTTACTAGTTTGTTAATCAGAGTTTCTTGTTAGTTAATAATAGTTACTAGATTGTTAATATTGTGTTACTCATTAGTTCTTGTGTAGTTATTCATTAACGAAGGAACCGTATTGTAAAGTGTTACCAAATACAGTTGTCCCCGGAATCGAATGTTGTTACATTGTTAAAGAGATAGTTCACCCCCACGTTTTTTAAACCTTTATGTAACACTAAAGGTGGTGTTTTGAAGAATGTTCATGCTGCTCTTTTCTGTGCTATGAAAGTGAATGATGGCCACATCTATCAAGCAAGCTTTTTCCTTAATATATCCAGTCTGTTCCTCACACATGTATCTTTTGGCTTATTATTTCCCTTTTGAAGCATGACGTTCACTTTTATTGTATGGAAAAGGGCCGTATGACATGGATTTTTGTGTGTGTGTGTCCAATCGAAGAAAGAAAGACTTGAGGGAGAGTAAATAATATTGTTTTTTTCCTTCAGAATACTTTCTAGATATGCAGTATTGATAATACCAGAAAGAGTTATTAAACAAGCACCATGCCATTTTTCACAGTAAAGAACTTTTTATGTGTCTGTTCATCTCATCCAGGCTGAATGCCCAAAGGCTGAGTGTTTTGAATCTCTGTCAGCAATGGAGATAGCTGAACAAATCACTCTTCTCGATCACATCGTCTTCAGGAGCATTCCCTACGAGTGAGTAGAGCTTCAACACCGTTCACAGAGCCTCCAAAGACACCAGAGAAAAATGCACGAACAAATCTATGTCAGCTTTACTGAACATTTTCATTATGGGCCTCAAAAAAGCTCCTGTGTTCGTGGTATAGAAGAAGCCTCTGCAGACTTACATCTATCAGAATAAAAATACACTGACTGTGCTCTTGCTGTAGGGAGTTCCTTGGCCAAGGATGGATGAAGACAGACAAGAATGAGAGAACGCCATACATCATGAAGACAAGTCAGCACTTCAATGATGTGAGTATATATGGGCATATCTATAGGCAATCTTAGCTAGTTATAGGAGATACCAGGTCAAGTTGTCACATGTAGAAGGGTACTGTGTCTCAGTGAGGTTGAGTGTCAAAAGTACACATTAGAATATTTGTTAACACTTATACATATATATATATATAATGCATGATAAATGTATGCTTAATGCATTGATTATGCCTTATAATGTATGTTCTGGTGAATAATTGTATCCACAATGCATTATAATTCTTATCTATTCAATGTTACACCTTTATAAAGTGTAGTGCCTTAAAACACAACCCATTTCAGATGTAACATATCTTCAAATATTATAATGCATTTTAACTTTGGTTATTTAATGCATTACTAATATTTAGAATACCTTTGTAATGCATTATACATAAAGGTTTTAAGTTAAACTGTTGCCAAATATTCTTTTGTGATTTATTTATCAATTGGAAAATTCCAATCATGATTTGAGCGAATATTTATGAAAAAATAAATCATAAAAGAAAGAGTGATTTCACAAAAAATGTTTTTCATAAATATGTTTCACACAAGTGTTACAGTACAGTATGTATACATTTATACATTATGTCTCATAATTGTCTTGGCGTTAAATTGTTTTGCTACAAATGTGTGTGTAAAATGGCAAATATACATTTTTTTGGGCTATGTTTTCACAGAATGTTCACTGAAATGTGTATTCTTTTCAATAATGGTGCAAATGTTTTTTTGTAGACAATACTATGTAAAGTAGGCCTATATATCTATACAGAAATTGATTTTCAAAAATAATCTTACTCTGTTAAATATTCACTGGAGTGTAATAGTGTCACAACTAGTCCTGGTCATCCCTCCAAAGATAAAAGAAAATGTCTTTATCCCTCTGTGTGTGTAGATGAGCAATCTCGTGGCCTCCCAGATCATGACCCACACAGATGTTGGCTCTAGAGCCAGCTCTATTGAAAAATGGGTAGCAGTGGCTGACATTTGCCGTTGTCTCAACAATTATAATGGTGTCTTGGAGATCACATCTGCCCTGAATCGGAGTGCCATCTACAGGCTTAAGAAGACATGGGCTAAAGTGTGCAAACAGGTGAGAGATGCACTACATTGTAACATTTTGTGTAGTTGATTATATCAGCGTCGCCAATTATTCACCACTGTTGTGTCTTTCCAAACAGACTAAAGCACTAATGGACAAACTTCAAAAGACTGTGTCATCTGAGGGAAGATTTAAAAACCTGAGGGAAACTTTAAAAAAGTGAGCTCTTGCTACTACATTTTGAGAACCCTACATTATTATAACTCTCCTACATTGTTTGATAACTTATGACTTGAATGTGACCTCATTTCTGTCTTTCTGCAGCTGTAATCCACCTTGTGTTCCATATCTGGGTATGTACTTGACTGACCTTGCATTTATCGAAGAGGGAACCCCAAACTTCACAGAGGAAGGTCTGGTTAACTTCTCAAAGATGAGAATGGTAAGAAATTAGATTGTATCCTACATCATTTCCTTTTGGATTAATTCTTATTTGTGTCAATTATCTTTGAGATACTGTGGATAGACTGATAAATCATGATGCTCTGTCTGCAGATATCTCATATCATACGAGAGATCCGACAGTTTCAGCAAACTCCCTACAGAATTGAGCACCAACCAAAGGTTAGACAAATAATTCATATTAAGATCAAGTCCTGACTTCAGTAACATTACTATAGATCATTTGATTGATCTCAGGCATGCAGATAGTGTGTTTTCTGTGCTTATACCATTCATAGACATTCAATGACTATTATTTGCAGATGCAATTTATAGCAATCAATGCTTATTAAATTAGTTGATGACATATTTTGCTTTTTATTATTAATAATTTCAATTACATATGATGGTATTTACTTATGTATTTCAATAAGTGTATATTACAGTTCAAATGTTTGGGTAAGATAAAAAAAACTAAATTTAAAAAATATTCTTCAGATGGTGAGATATTAATACTTTTATTCAGGAATAGTAACAGGAATTTATGATGTATTCTATTTAAAATAACTGTTGTCCATTTGAAATTTCTATCCATCAAAGAAATCTGAAAAAAAAAAAAAACTTATCTCAGTTTCCACAAAAATAGCAAGCAGCTAAATTGTTTTCAAAATTGATAATAATAAGAAATGTTTTTTTTTTTTACTTATCAAATCAGCATATTAAAATGACTTCATGTGGATCATGTGGCACTGATGACTGAAGTAAGATGCTGAAAATTCAGCTTTGAATCACAGGAATAATTGACATTTTAAAATATATTGAATAAGAAAAGAGTTGAAAATAAGAGACTTCTTTCAAAAACAATAAAAAATCTTGCCAACCCCAAACTTTAGAAGTTTTGCCAGGAGGTTGAAAACTTGTTGAACTTTTTTTGCGTATGAGATTATGTGCTTTAAAATATGATATGAAATAATTATGAGCTTATTGGACTGCAGATGAACCATCACATTGTTTTTCTAGTGTTTTTTATTAAATGCTTGAAATATTTGCCATTTTTCTTTATATAGTTTCTTATGTAATCTAATTCTACTCTTATTTGTAATCTGTACTCTAACCGTTTTCATGTAATGTACTGTTTTCGTGTCCAGGTCACGCAGTATCTTATGGATAAGACCTTGATTATGGATGAGGACACACTGTATGACTTATCTCTCAAGATTGAACCCAGGCTTCCTGCATGAACTACAACCTCAGTACCTGGCAGCTTCCATCTAAATGTGCTTCTCACTCTTGGGATGTTTTGAAGGCATGAAGCGTGCCTAGTGTTTGAGAAAGAAGGACGTGAAGGATGGAGAGAACATGTCCGCTTGGGTATAGGGTCCAAATTTGGAAGAGTGTATTAAACAGTGCAGAAGGGTGAGCACCACAATGTCACCTGATGGATTACTTTTATCATGGCGATAAAAGAAAGAAGGAAAACTGGCCACTGTCAGTTCATGAGTCATGAGTGAGTTTCAGGGTCTAGCAGATTTGAAGAGAGTGGGTGAAGATATGTAGCATGTACAGAAGTAGAGCTATTAGGCAGTTTGTATGTAGTGTATTGTGGCCCCCTGGGCCTGTGGCCCCTGGCACATCCCCTCATTGGTAATGGTAGTGACTTTGTGCATGAACTAGACTGTGGGTTTGCTGTGCGCTTTGCCTCAACTTTACACTCCATGTGCTTTCCCATCTGCCAACAGCTGGCTGCATTGAACCAAAATGCCACAAGATAATTTTAAAAGATACATCAATCTTCTAAGTATAATGGGAATGTATAGTAGCTCTCTAAAATACTAACCAGTTGTAGATGATATTTAGATTTCGTAATTCCCCCTGAAGCAATGTGGGCTCTTAAAAAAATGTGCCTTCTCACATTTACAGACACTTGTAAATGAAAACTAATGTCTCAGCAATGCTAGAAGTTATGATATTAGCAAACGGTTGGCCTCTGTAGCAAACGACAGAACAGAGATATTCAGACCAAGTATAAATTTGCATTTTCTTCTCAAATTCTGAAACATCTTACTTGAATCGCATCAGTTTGCAGATATACTCCACTTGCGGTGGGTTGTATCATCCATGCATTTAAAAAGTACAAGTTGAGTTGATATTGTGCAATGGAAACCTTTTCTGATCTGATTTTACAGTAGGTTGAGGCTTTGCCGCCCCCTTTTGGAGAAAAAGGCTCATTATTGTTGAGTGATTCTTGACTAAAATTACTGCAATCTTATTCTGACTCTTCAAGTTCTTCAATAATCAAAGCTTTCCTGCTTTTTAATGTGTCGACCCTCCTGGTCAGCTAACCAGAAAAGAGGGCCTCTTCATTATTTGCATGAAAAATTCAGTGATCGCATGTTGGAAAATGCATTGCAAGACATGTTTTGTGGTCATTGTGTCATTCAGCTGCTGTGTAGCCTCTTTTAAACTCTCTAGAAACCTCAAGTAAAACAGATAGGTGAAAATATTTAACTTCTCGTTTGACTGCACTTCTTTATCTAAATACTTTGATCATAATAGCTGGAGATTTCATATGCATAGACTGGCAGGGAACTGTCAAATTGGCCATAAATATATATCTACCACTGTGCTGTATGAAGAAGATGTTGTTTCTGTCTGATCTTTCCTTTCTTCAGAGTGGGACAGATTTCTATTCTTTATGTGTGAGAGCTGTAGGTGTGAATGTGATCTCAGAGGTGAGTGGGTTGGAAAGGTGTGAGTTACTCTCTCACCAATGTAGCGTTGTTATTGTTAAAGCAAGTGTGATGGTAGTATTTATTTCCTGGCATATTTATTTGACCCTTTTTGTATATAGTGTGTCGATATGGGTTTATGATATAATGTGATTTTCGTCCCCATCCATGTAATATTTTAATTTCCGCAAGCACTCCTGTAATTGTTACATTTTGCTAAATGTGTTAAGAAAAATGTAGCATATCTGATTAATTTATAATCCTTTGTCTATTGTTTTTGTTTTCTATTTTTTTTTATGCGTTTAATGTGATGTGCACAGAATTGTTGCTTTGGTATGTTGCATGTCTTTGCATGTCTGGGTTGGATTCCTTATGTGAAAACTGCTTTTTGTACATTTCTGTATCAAACTATTTTTCCTTATTTTTCTTTCCTCTTTATTTTATCATTGATTCCCTTGCAGAATGTATGGCCTCGGTACTTCAATTATATGCTTTCATTTCAAATAAATCAAACAACTCTACAAATCTACACTAAATTACTAATCAAATGATTGTACATCAAATCATAGATAGATAGATAGATAGATGGATGGATGGATGGATGGATGGATGGATGGATGGATGGATGGATGGATGGATGGATGGATGGATGGATGGATGGATGGATGGATGGATGGATGGATGGATGGATGGATGGATGGATGGATGGATGGATGGATGGATGGATGGATGGATGGATGGATGGATAGATAGATAGATAGATAGATGGAATTGAAAACGATTTTTTGGGGACGCTCCCTAAGTGTGCTTCTGAAGTATGAATGAAACTAATCCAATCCTGATTGGTGTTGCGTCGTGACGTAACGTGACGGCATAACCGGATGCATAAAAGTGACGCTGACACACACACACTCATAAGCCTCGCGATGAAGTAAGCCGCTCTAAGGTTTCGAGGGGCGTCGCAATATGACGCAGTGTCTCGTTCTCTTCTCAGGGAACAACGGTTAGTCATAACCCGAGACGTTCCCTTTCGAGGGAACTCAACACTGCGTTGTTGAAAACGACTCGTTGGGGAACAAATGTCCACTATGCCACGCACCGAATAGGCCTGTCATGGAGTGAAAATGAATCAGGCGCTCAGCTAGGACGAGAGCACGTGTGCGCAAGGCGTACTAGGGAGGTGCAGACTAGAACCTAATAAAAGTGTGTGGGGTAGCCCAACCGGCCCCCGAAAGCGAATCTTAGGAACCTCCTGTGACATGGAAGGATGGATACATGAAAATAGGTGTCTTTTAGATCTATCATGACAAACCAGTCCTCGGATCTGATCTGACTCACGATGACAGGAATAGTAAGCATTTTGAACCTGAACCTCCTCGGAGACTGGTTCAAAACCCTGAGATCTAGAATCGGCCTCAACCCCCCATCCTTCTTTGGAACTAGGTGCCCGAACTGCAGACTGTACTGATTTTATTATATGCAGGACCCATGCAGATATGCTGGGAAGATGATACCATCCTTCTACAAAATCTACTAAGGGAACCAGCCTCTTGAGACTGGCCTCTAGTGTTTTTTGAGCACCCTTCTCGACCCGCTGAAGCGGAAGGCCGGCAGACTGTAGTCGATATGGTTTTCGTGACCATAACTGATGCTATTTTTTTTATTCTTTGAGAAAATAACGACGCGGAGTGCGTTCGCTGGAAAATGATGCGTCCCGAAGCGTCACCGACGGTGGGCAATTTACATTGTTTCCTAGAGGGCTCCGCTGCGAGAACAACCTCGGTTGCTCTGCAACAGAGGGGAAAGCCCTCAGAGGTCCCACCACCCTGGCTAGGACCTCTTTCCTGAAGGACGTCCCTCAGGTCACCCCTCTGGATGGAGGTCTTCTGCTGGGAGCGTTTTCTCTGTTGCCAAGCTCCTGGAGGAAGGGCTCTAGAGGAAACGCTCTCTCTTTGCTCTGTGTGGTGCAAGGAGCTGGCTGATGGCTGGGGCTGATCTCTTTGCCCCACCCTTCTCGATTTAGATTTCTGAACTACTGAAACCTGTCTGACCGATGTAACGGCGTCGCCGAACAGGCCAGAAGGCGAGAGCGGCGTATCCAGCCACAGATGCCTTTCTGTGGCCACCATAGCTGCCATAGAGCGGCCAATGGTGCGAGCCATCTCTTTAGTGGCCCGTAGAGACAAATCTGTGGCTTTACGCAATTCTGAGATGTCCCCTGAAGTTGGCCCCTCCCCCTCGTCTAAATCTTTCAGGAGGTCGGCCTGGTATGCCTGCAAAATAGCCATTGAATGCAGTCATGAACCAGTCTGACCTGCCGCCATGTAAGCCCTGCCTATTAATGCAGATGTATCTCTGCAGGGAAGATGCCGTCTCAGGGGAGAGGTAAAGCTTTCCCACTAAAGCTTCCTCAACTTTAGGCATCTTCTCATAGCCATGTCCTGTGCCCCCATATCATTGCTGTAATCAACCACACTGGGATTGGAGACATGGGACGAATGTGGTTTATCCCACAATTTCGATATCTCCTTGTGGAGATCGGGGGAAAACGGCAAACCCCGGCACTGAGGCTGTGACCTGTGCCGCAGGAAACGCATGTCTAATTTACTTTTGACTTGCGTTCCCTGCTCATCTTGTGGCCAGCTGCTCAACCAAGCGTTCCCTGCTCAACCAAGTCTGGCCATGGCACGAGTCACAACCTCCACCAGCTCCTCATATGCCTGGCCATGAACTGGCGCGCCTAACTCACGGTCATCCGCATCGATGCTGAGCACGTCCACTTCCTCGGAAGCAGAGAGCTCGAGTATCGGGACCTGATCGTGGGCAGAAGAAATCGTGACGCAGGCTTTTATGGGGCCGGGGGCGGTTATGGTGTGGGGCTGTGTTTCAGGGGTTGGGCTTGGCCCCTTAGTTCCAGTGAACTCTTAATTTAGCATACCAAGACTTTTTATACAATTTCATGCTACAGTTTGGGGATGACCCCTTCCAACATGTCTGCGCACCAGTGCACAAAGCAAGGTCCAAAAAGACATGGATGAGGAAGTTTGGTGTGGAGGAACTTGACTGGCCTGCACAGAGTCATTTAACTACAGCTAGCAAAATTTTGTCTCTTCAGCTGGTGCCCGGGCTTTCAGGTCGGTCTCTCTCTCTCTCTCTCTCTCTCTCTCTCTCTCTCTCTCTCTCTCTCTCTCTCTAATCCTACTGAGGAAGGAAGGGATGAGCACAGCATGGCTCTGGTGTTAAACCAGATAATGCTTGAGCTGGGCAAATCAAATACCAGTTTAATTTTATACATCACACACACACACACTGTCATGCTAGCTTTATATATCCTCTATAGCCACATGACAAAATGTTAAATGTAGAACAAGGGTATTTTCTCTGAATATGGGGATACCCCTGCTGAAAAATCCAGCATAAGGTATGTTTTGCATACTGGGACTAACTCAGTTTTGCATTAGTGCATTGTTAGGGAAAGTAACTTTTAAAAGTAATGCAATACTACATTACATAGATAATTATTTATGGAAATTAATGCATTTCAATACTTTTGTGTTGCTTTTTCTCACCTGATCTAGAATTGTTTTTTTGTTTTGTTTTTTTTTTTTGCAAATGTAAAGGCCTTTACACACACAAAGTGAAATGAATAAGCCTGACTGAAGGAAATGCAAATGCATGCCTGTGCAGTAGAGGGCGCAGCTCAAGACTTTCAGCTGTGCTGCCATTCTGGATTGCAGTTCAACACTCTCACTTCAGCAATAATAATAAAAAAAGAACATCAACTCAAATGTGATGTTTAACTAGAGTCATTTTTGCTTATTTGGTTGATTTGGATGGTCAGCAGCAAAGACTTAAAAAGTCAATAAAGTGAGATTAAGCACATAAAGTATATTTGTGTTTTTAACATTTAATTATTGCAGGTTTGCGTAGTATTTTGAGTTTACATTAATCATTTTGAGGAATAATCCTGTGCAAGTTAGATGAGAATGCTATTGATCATGTTTGGACAGCGCACAAATGCCTCTGCAGTCTGCATTTACTCCTGATTTCTCTTAACATAGGGACAAGAAAGCTATCAGTCAATAAATGAAAGAAAAGGGTAAATTTCATTACTTATTTGAAAAAGTAACTCAGATATTTTGTTGTAAATTTAAAAGTTCTATGCTTCTTTACTAGTTACTTCAAAAGTAATCTGATTACATAACTCATGTTACTTGTAATCCCTAACATTGATGAGTATACCAGCTCTAACCAGCCTGGACCAACATTGAATTCATACTGGTTTAATCTGGATTTTTCAACAGGGACATGATTAGCATTGTAATTTAGTAATATCTAAACACGGATAGTAATGGCTCTTGATGTACTACAGTGGGTAAAAGGGAAGTAGGCTATATTCAGTATGTCCGCAGTACATCCAGTAGAGTCACAAGCCATACACTGTCACTGTAAGTGGAGGTTTCCACTGGTTAGGGACAGCTCAAGGACACAGACGTGGTGTCATGCTGACAGATGAAATAGGATTGGCTGGAGAGATGAGCTCTTATTTTGAGCACAGGCCCAGTGTGGTCTCACTCTACAGGGAACAGTCTGCTGTACTGAAGCCTGAAATCCATTCAATCTAAGATTCCTAAAGACTGCCGGTCTTTAGTCTGGGACTGTGAAAATCCTTTGGTGTAAGCCCAGCATAACAGGTGAGTACAATAAAGCGTCTACTTTAGCAATCATGTTGTTTGTTGCTTTTTTTATTGACAGAAATTTAAAGACACCAGCTCAGCATGGAAGCTAGATTTTGTGTAGTTGCAACAATGCTGAATATATTTGAAAGAAAGTTTAATAAGAAAGTGTTTGTTCTTTTTGATATCAATCTGTTTAAAACAACAGTAGATTTATAATCATATAATTAAACATATTTAAACAGTTGATTTACATCAATATAATTAAATACGTATTAAGTTAGTTTAAATTATAACTTAATAATTAAGTTCATAAATTAGTTTATATTTAAAATTGTGTAAAATAATGTTTGTTTTGTATTTCCAGTGTATCATTTTATATATTTTTTGCTTACTTTATATAATTTACAGCAATACATATCTACTAGAAACACTAGAAACTAGAAGTGTGACCAGCGCAGAGCCACCCTGTCCAACTGTCAGCCCCGACTGGTCACAGGTCATGTGATCATTGTAACATATGGCAGGAGAGTAATTGCATAAGACCTTTTGCTGTGGCTCCACTGTCATTTGTAACACTGTAAAAAGCACTGACCTCTTCGTCATACAGCTAAAATATTTGGAACCATTGAGACCATATAATATCCTCCTCGTAGGGATCGTGAATAGTGAAAATACACTATCATTCACATGATAGTGAAAATACAAACATCATTACCAAGTAGTCCCTTCTGAAAAGAGCTGTGCCAATTCTTATAACTAACTGAAGTTTGTGTGTAAGATTTGTGTACATTTTTGGGTTCACCTGATGTCTGGAACATGTGACACATGGGGTGCACTGTTTGTTACTGGGGAAATATAAGGTGGCACATTACTTTGGCATTAAGTTCAAAGCCAAGGTATATTTGGATACACCAGTGGAAAAAAGTCAACATGTACATCAGGACACAGAGGTTGCAATCCATATCAAACTATTGTATCAGGAATAAGTTTGATTAATACTTTAAAACACTCATCAGCAATCAATCAATCAATCACAAATATAAACAATTTACACATCACTTATTGATACTTAAAACCATAATCCATTTAAGAATTTAAACCCAGTTAGTTCATCCAATCATTTACTCAAATTATGACTGAATTTTGATTGTTGGGTGAACCATCCCATTTTATCCCTTTTATTGGACATCTCGGAACTTAAGAATTTAAACTGGTTTACTTGTACCGTATACATTTAGTTGTTACCTTAGGGACCACTTCTACCTGATTTGACCCTTAAAAATCACATTTATTATTGTAAATGTTCAATAAACAGATTATGCATTTGTATACATATGAATATAATTTGAATAAAAACAAAGATATTTATTAATTTTGTCCTCCGCTCTGAAGTTAGGTGTGTGAGTGAGTGAGTGAGTAGTGGCGATGGCAAGCATGTTCACTCGAATGCTTTCGGGACGCAACGTGGCTGTGATCATGGCCAGCCTGGGCGCAGGTACCCTGGTATCCAGCTATGTCACGATGACTGAGTCAAGAATCTCTGCTGGGGAGAAAAAGAAGCTGTACCCACCCAGGTGAAGGATTCAGTTGCCTTTCGGTTACTCTACACCTTCACTTAGTTTCCAGTTAACCTGAGAATATCTTTTTGTCCTACGCTACAACCCCAAAACAATTCAGTGTCATTTTCTCTTCATCTTTCCAAGTGCTGACTTCCCAGACCTGCGCAAACACAACAACTGCATGGCTGCTGCTTTGACCCCTTCTATTTATGGCCGTCTGAGGGACAAGCTGACCCCTAATAACTGGAGTCTTGACCAATGCATTCAGACTGGAGTGGACAACCCTGGTCATCCCTTCATCAAGACTGTGGGCATGGTGGCTGGTGATGAGGAGAGCTATGAGGTACATTGGACCAAATGTGAATTAAAAATAGATCCGGCCCACATTTAGTACACATGGAATCCACACGTACCAGATGTGAGCCGGATCTGGGCAGACGCTATGTTGCTGTCTGCGATGGGTCTTTTCAGGACTGTTCTTTGGGGAACCAAAAATGGTTCTTCCATGGTATCACTTTTACAACCTTTACTTTTAAGAGTGCATGTTGAGATATATAGTAAATAGTAAATATGTAGTAAATAATAATCATCATAGTCAACTATGTCAATTGTTGGCATCAAAACGAATTGTGCTTGCAATCTTTTGCATAAGTACATGAAGAGTTCAGATGCAAAAGCCTCTAAATGCCATTTGAAATTTTCTTCTTTAATGATGATTTTTATCAAACTTGTATATTTAAGTTCAGTAATTTCACTTAAATAACAATTAATAGGTAATTATCATTGCCATTTAAGTGAAATTACTGAACTTAAATATACAAGTTTGATACAAATCATCATTAAAGAAGAAAATTTCAAATGGCATTTAGAGGCTTTTGCATCTGAACTCTTCACATGCACTTGACCTTTACAGTATCCTTGACTATGGTTGTGATTCTCAGGTGTTTGCTGAAATCTTTAACCCAGTCATTAAGGACAGGCACAATGGCTATGACCCTACAACCATGACGCACCCAACAGACCTGGACAGCTCAAAGGTAAAGCCTTCCTCTTGTGTCTTTAGTTCTGAACCTTTAACAAAACCTCATTCCGTCAAGAATATGCAAGATGAGACTTGCCTCAGTTTAGTCTAGTTAGTTACATTAAACACTGAAAGGTTGTGTCTGACGACGTTTGAACAGATCAGCTCCGGGATGTTCGACGAGAACTATGTGCTGTCATCACGTGTGCGTACAGGGCGCAGTATTCGTGGACTCAGTCTGCCACCGGCTTGCACCCGCGCTGAACGCCGTGAGGTGGAGCGTGTGGTGGTCCAGGCTCTTTCTGGACTGAAAGAGGATTTGGCGGGCAAATACTACAGCCTGACAGAAATGACTGAGCAGGAGCAGCAGCAGTTGATTGATGTAAGTATACACACAACAAAAACATGTTCCAGCTTACCCAGACGGCAACATAGTGTCGGCCCAGATCCGGGCAACATCTGGTACGTGTGGAATACAAAAATTGTTATCCCTGCAGCACTCTATTCTGCCTGGTATACAAACATATTAAGGGGGTTTACCAGAAAACACATATAAAGTTGGTTATCCAGCATAAACGTAACTAAGAAGTCTTGCTCGTTTTGCTACTTTTTAAGGACACTAGCCCTAGCTCAGTATCCAAAATATCCAAAATGCTGTACATGCTCGTGTTTTCAACAGGGTAGTTGCATATTGCAATTCTCTAACAATCCTCACTGCTCTTGTCTTATGGTGGCCTACCAAAGGAGCACTTCCTCTTTGATAAGCCAGTGTCTCCTCTCCTCACTTCAGCTGGTATGGCAAGAGATTGGCCAGATGCTCGTGGGATTTGGTAAGGCTGAGGAACTACTGACCCGCAGTTAGAGCATAGCACTCTTTCCCTTTAGCGCATCCTTTACTAGTCGCCAAAGCTGATTCAAATATTCTCAGTCAAATGTCAGTTTGAGGATCTATTTTCTTTTTGGTAGCTATTCCAGTGCCAGAGAGACATAATAATGACAATTTTTTTTAAATGTTCCATTTATATATTGTCTAAATGTCCACATTAAAAATGTAATGTATAAATGTAGAAGATAAGTGTTTGAACTTGACTTTTTAATATATGAGATTATTGACTATAAATGTAGTCATACAATTTGCACGCCATTAAAACAGGCTTTCAAACATTATGAACACTTTTCAAACCTATCTCTCTCATGAGATCACAGCAAGAGCAATCCACAAACATCCAATCAGTTCACAATGGACACAAAATCAAGTCCCGCCTTACACTTTTCCTTGTTCGAGAAGCGTTTCATTCATACATAACAACAGGGAAGAAAAGACTATTGAAAATTCTGTTTCATGCTGACTTAAATCACATTACTTACCATTTCACTCGGGAAGAATCTGTAACGCGTGTTTAAATATGCGGGGAGGAAAACTTACTGTCAGAAAGTGTCCAGTCTGACCAGAAGTTAGGATGAAACATGAAATGGCACCAAAAAATGGTACCATTTTCCAACTCTGAACCAGTCCTGGCTTCACTTTACACCCCCTTTTTCTTTTCTTGAATGAAAACTCTAGGACCACTTCTTGTTTGACAAGCCTGTATCACCCTTGCTGACTTGTGCAGGAATGGCGCGGGACTGGCCCGATGCCAGAGGCATTTGGTACGGTGCATGAGATTTGCATTACCAGAGGATGCAGAGAGCATGTGCCTGTGTGTGTTACATAATGACCCTGACAGGGCCCTCAATAAATGTCTATTTTTACTGATTCACACTCACAGTTTTACAGTACGACGACTACTACGCCAGTCTATGGAATCAAAAGCTTGAGACTTAGGGAATTTAGGGCTGAATAAAAGAAAGTTTTATCTAAATTTAGTGAATGTATTTTAACCATGATCTGTTCTCATGTCCAGGCACAACAATGAAAATACATTTTTGATCTGGATCAATGAGGAGGATCACAGCCGTGTCATTTCTATGGAAAAGGGCGGGAATATGAGGAGGGTGTTTGAGAGGTTCTGCAGAGGACTGAAAGAGGTATCATTGTCACACAAAAATGCACATTATCTGTAAATAAAATTAAACAAGTTCCATTTATGATGTTTGTTTCTCACAGGTAGAGAGACTGATTCAGGAGAGAGGCTGGGAGTTTATGTGGAATGAGCACTTGGGATATATCCTGACCTGCCCCTCTAACCTAGGCACCGGTCTAAGAGCTGGAGTCCATGTCCGTCTGCCCCTCCTTAGCAAGGTGTCACGATCTCACATGGTTCTGTTTAATCTAAAGTTTACATTAGTGCATTTCACAATGCGAAGATCGGGTTCAATTCCAGTCAAAACTGTTCAAATGAAATGTTAAAAAAAAAATCACTATCTGAAAGACTTTTAAGTTCATGCAGAGATGCTCTCTTCTTCTACTATATCCTCCTGAACAGGACTTGCGCTTCAATAAAATTTTGGATAATCTCAGGCTACAAAAACGTGGCACTGGAGGTGTGGATACTGCGGCTGTGGGTGACACTTTCGACATCTCCAACCTTGACCGTCTAGGCAAATCTGAGGTAAACAGATCCGCTTTGATAAGTCCCATAATGCCCCTGAAAGTACTTTTAATTGGATTGAAGCAAATTCTATAACTAGAATGTACTACAATTGAGATTTTAGTCGAAAAAAATATTAGGGGTCAAAAATTATGCAACAGTAAATAAAAGTTTTTCAATTTGTTTGCAAAAATTAAAGACCTAAAAAAGCCTATCCAGACAGCAACATAGTGTCGGCCCTGATCTGGCCCACATCTAGCCTGGATGCCAGCGCGAATCCCGCCCACAACATTTTTTGGTTGGGAAGTTCGGTCTGGACTCGATCCATTGAGGAGTAGTTATGATCAGGCAAAAAATGTTCACACCAATCAAATTGCCAGGGTGGGCTTTATACGATGATGGACAGATGATCTGCAGGGACATTATCATCATATTATCAAAGAGTGCTTAACTGGTTTCCCTCAAAGATGACTGCAGCTGGAGAATTGAGATGTATAGATTCCGCTGTCGCGTCTGTTGTAAAATAAATCGACAGCGCATTCAAATTAACAGACGAACAGAAAACTTTTTTTTCTGGTTCGGTTAAGACACGCCTCATAATCAAAGCCCTACGGAGCAGTTTCAGACTCATTATTCCAACAAGAATATGAGTATGACGAAGTCAGGCTAGCCCACATCTGTTACGTGTGGAATCCATGAGTACTAGATGTGGGCCAGATCTGGGCCGACACTATGTTGCTGTCTGTGTATGCTTTTGATGTGTAGCCAGTGATTAAATCCAATTTTATTTGACATTGCCTTTCAGGTTGAGCTCGTTCAGTGTGTGATTGATGGCGTCAACTACCTGATCGACTGTGAAAAGAAACTCGAGAAGGGCCAAGACATCACTGTTCCTCCACCAGTAACCCAGTTCAGGAAATGATGACCTGCTCCTTATGAGAGGAACTGAGGGTTAGGCAGCTGAGAGACCTGTAACCTGTTTACTCTCTCCATGTTATCTACAGGTCTTACTAAATGGAACTCAACTGAATAAATTCATATTTTAATTCAGTCTTGTGAGATCTTTTGAATTAAGGCTGGAATACACTACATGGTTTTTGCCCAAATTTCAAACTAAGAATCCATCGAGTTGATGGATATCAAACATGTTTGATATTTCGTGTGTGATCCTTTATCACACGATGCTCAGTTTTCCTCATATGTGGCATATAATTCAAGTAATTACTGTTCAGCTATTCAGCCCAATAACAAGGCCCCTATAATCATCATCACCTTTCGAGCGACAGCCCTGCTGTTTAGCCTTATCATTAAAGACCTTCTTCCTAGATGAATTCATAATATGAAAGTAGATTAACGGTGTCTATAATATTATCAGTTAGCCATAGCTTACAAACTGGGTATTTCTCTCAATAAATTCACAGCCTCTGACCCTCAATAAATTATTTTTCTAAACCTGTTTTTCTAAGCCTGATCTAAACCTGAAGCGAGATACCAAACAAACCAAGGGCCAATCCCAATTCTACCCCTTACCCCTTCACTTTCCCCTAGCCCTACCCCTTCGCCTTCCCCTTGACCCTTGAAACAGAGTGGCAATGCGTAGGGGTGAAAATATTCCCCTAAGAAATGGGACACCACTACGCCTCCGTTAAACGTCATTATAAGTCGTCGCTAGCGCCTACGTCACAGGATATGTGTGACACCCTGTATGTATTGTCACAGGAATAATTACATTTTTCTGTATGTATTTTATTTTATTTTATTGTGTTTATGGTATTGTTTCAATTACTGTTAGTATGTTGAATTGGTGAGGAGTGATACTCACGGTGGACAGTAGGTGGAGACAGTGTGCTGATCGGGGACTATGTGAGTAACTGAGTCGCGGAGAAGAAGCCGCCATTACAGAGCGACTCAGACTGCATTCAACAGCACATCTTTGTCTGTCTCCTTGTTTTATTAAACAGCAATAATTAACTGCAGCAACGCCAGTCGGACGGCGGGCGTGTTACAGATTTTGGGGGCTCGTCCGGGATCTAGCGCCACCTGCTGGTATGCGGATCCAATTCAAATGAACCACAGAAGGGCTGAGTGACGGGTGATCAGCGCGAGGACCACAAAGGGCAGCTCAACGGCGGCAGGAGAACCAAAGCACGGCGGTGAAAGGCTTTCCTGGCTGAGGAGGAGTAGTGCAGTGTGGTACAAGTCAAGTGTGAACCCATCAGCAGCTGGATTGTCGACAAGATGACTTCGAGCGAGAGAAAAGCAACAGTTTGGGAAATCAAGAAAAGACTGCATCAACTCACCCATGATGAACTGATCAGCCTGATGGATTGTCTGGAGCCAACTGCAGCACCAGGAAAGCACAGGTTGGATATAACTGATGAGGAGTGTTGCTTTGAGTATATTGTTGAGTACATGATCAGTGATAGTCTGCTGGAATTAGAAGATGGAGGGTTGTCTCAATTGTTACTGTTAAAAGACAATGTTGATGTGATAATCCAGAAACAGAATGTAAAAACGGTTGTGCATGACACTGTCCCACTTACAACACCACAACAACTTACACCCACCACTGACACGCAGGCACAGCCGGTAGAGTATAACCGATTGGTAGACTGTTATGAAGAGCTAGGGCGAAAATTAGCACAGTACAAGGTCGAGGCTAATCCAAGTAAACCAGAATCTCCCAAAAGTAGCGGCAGCTTACCTGTGAATGTAGCTGGTGAGCCCACCAGTGGAAAAAGGGAAAGTATGATCTCCCTCCGTGACCTTCAGCTACTGCCATTTCAGCACAGAGAGTTCAAAGTTCAAGGGGGGCAGATTGGTGACAGTACTTCTGATATAAGCTACACAAGTGTAACCAAGCAAATAGATGAGGGACTTGCAGCTAACCACAGTGAAAATGACATCATCAGAGGGGTCTTGAGAGTCATTAAGCCAGGAAACTTTAAGGACATGTTAGTAAACAAGGAGGGACTAACAATCCTAGAGTTAAAGAGTTTCCTTCAGTCGCATCTGAACGAGAGAAGTAGCTCTGAACTCTTCCAGGAGTTAATGTGTGGTAAACAGAATGACAATGAAACTCCTCAACAATTCCTGTATAGACTGATTGGACTGAAACAGAAACTAATTTTCCTGTCCAAACAAGCTGTCACAGACCTGGAGTATGATGAACAAACAATACAAAATGTGTTTCTGAGGACGATTTATCAGGGCATGGGTGCAAAGTACAATCAATTACGCACTGAATTGAAACCTCTGCTTACGAATCGTCTGGTGACAGATGAGGCACTCCTGCGCCAAGTAACCCAGATAGCAAGTGATGAAAGTGAAAGACAACGTCGGTTGGGACAAGCTACACGGCAGAAAGTGTCGAATGCCCTCAGCGCCCAGTGGGAGTCCAGCCGAGGTAAAGACGCTGATTGCAGTAGACAAAACGACCAAACTGAGACGATTCGCCGGTTAAGTGCACAAATTGAAGCCCTTACCAAGACTGTTGAATCACTTACAAAGGCAAGAACGACAGAAGGTCCGTGCAAAGTCTTTGATTCCCAGCTGCAACGAAGGCAACGTCGACGAATGTGTCCCAGATGTAGTAGCAAGGATGTTAGCTCTTGCAGTCATTGCTTTGTATGCGGTGAGGAAGGACATCGTGCAGTGGGCTGTCTAAGAAGGGAAAAGGGGTCGGGAAACGACCAGCGGCCACTGATGAGGGGCGAACAGTGACCGAGCGACCACAGCCCCAGCCTAAGGAAAAAGAACCTTGGAAGGGTAGGACACCTGATTCACCAAATCAAAGACAAAGTTCCTGTGACCGAGTAGCCCAGCTCATTGGAAAGAAAGCCACCCTTAAGTGCCACATTCATGGGTTTGCAGTAACTGCTCTACTGGACACAGGAGCGCAAGTTAGTATAATCGACTGCAACTGGAAGAGTAAATACTTACCAGATCAAGCTCTACGACCACTGTCAGAAATAGTCGATGGGGGCGACTTCAGTGTCTCAGCTGTTAATGGAGAACCATTGCCATTCGAGGGATGGGTAGAATTGACAGTGAACCTGCCCGGGAATGATGATCCAAGTTTGGCTATTCAAGTGCCTTTCCTCGTGGGGAAGATGCCATTAGAACGGCCATTGTTGGGTTTTAATGTGGTCGAGGAGATAATAAGAGGAAAAAAGAACACAGAGCAGGGTCTATGTGCTTTTGCAGAACTCCTAAAGATGGCCCTGGACATCAAAGGTGAACAAGCCAACGCGATAGTGAGCTTCATACAGAAACAACCCAATGTGAACCTCGGAGCTGTTGTCACAGTCGGCCCTAGAGATGTGGTCGTACCACCCGGTCAGGTGACCCATATTAAGTGTGAAGTTTCAGTTAGCTTGGAATGCTCTGAGCCAGTAGTACTGTTCGAGTCCAGTGAGGAGAGTACATTGTTAACCGAACTAGACGTTGGAGAAGGTCTGATGGAATTAGAGGGGACAGACCGGCGGCCCTATGTTAGGATTCCTCTGGGAAACCCTACTGCTTGTGAAGTCACTATCAGACGGCGTACACCCCTAGGAAGTATTCAGCCAATATCAAGCATTATTGAGACGAAGCAGCAAGACTTGGTCAACGGAAGTGACTTACCAGTGAGCCGTGGAGAAGAAACAGGTCCCCCAGAGCACGAGGACGTCCACAGGACAGGCAGCTTGTGGCATCCACCGGTCGATGTAAGCCATCTCGAAGAAGAACAGCAGAAATTAGTCAAAGAAATGCTTTACCAAGAATCCAACGTGTTTGCTCGCGGAGATGATGATATTGGGTGCATCCCAAGCTTACAGATGACGATTAACCTGAAGGACGATATCCCTGTTCAGCGAGCTTATGCCTCCATCCCTAAGCCCCTATACAAGGAGGTGAAGGAATACGTTCAGGACTTACTAGCTCGTGGTTGGGTGGTCAAGTCAAAGTCTCCATATGCAGCCCCGGTGGTGTGCGTTCGGAAGAAAGATGGCACGCTGAGACTGTGCATAGACTACAGATTGCTAAACCAGAAGACAGTCCCAGACCGTCACCCACTTCCTCGGATTCAGGACCTCATTGACACCCTGGGGGGCTACCGATGGTTTTCAATTCTGGATCAGGGGAAGGCCTACCATCAGGGATTCATGGCGGAGGGATATCAGCACCTTACGGCATTCACAACGCCTTGGGGGCTATATGAGTGGGTGCGCATACCCTTCGGATTGGCTAATGCACCAGCGGCATTCCAGAGGAGTATGGAGGGCATGCTGGACTCGCTGAGAGACGAATTATGTATCCCGTATCTCGACGACATCCTTTGCTATGGTAAAACGTTCAGTGATCATGTTGAGGGGCTAAGGAGAGTTCTCAGAGTACTGCGGCATCATGGAGTAAAGTTGAGGCCGGCAAAATGCGAGCTCTTCAAGAGAGAAGTCAGGTATGTGGGGAGACTAGTTTCGGAGGATGGTGTCCGCATCGACCCAAAAGATCTAGAGGCTGTCCTCTCCCTGAAAGACCAGAAGCCCACTACTGTCGGGGAGTTACGCCGATTGTTGGGGTTCCTCAGTTACTACCGCACCTTCATCCAGGACTTTTCACGAATCGCCAAGCCACTGTACGAACTCCTCCAGTCTCGGGGATCAGTAGTATCTGGGGGCAGGATAAGTCTGGTAAAACCGAGAAAAGAGGGAACCAGTTACCTTCCCGTGCGAAAGTAGAGTGGTTGAGTGTGCACCAAGGTGTGTTGGAGAGACTCATTGGGGCTCTGACAACCCCCCCTGTACTTGCTTACCCGAACTTTGAACTTCCGTTTGTGCTCCATACAGACGCGTCCGAACAGGGGCTCGGAGCTGTGCTGTACCAGCAGCAAGAGGGCAGACTCAGAGTTATTGGCTATGGCTCCAGAACTTTGACGCCTGCAGAGAGAGGTTACAGACTCCACTCGGGAAAGCTTGAGTTCCTGGCACTCAAATGGGCAATTTGTGAGAAGTTCCGCGATTATTTGTTCTATGCACCACACTTTACGGTCTTCACAGACAACAACCCGTTGACGTATGTCCTCAGAACGGCCAAGCTCAACGCTGTTGGACATAGGTGGGTGGGAGAATTGGCGGACTTCAGATTTGACATTCGCTACAGACCAGGCAAAATGAATGCGGACGCAGACATGCTCTCTCGTTGTCCCCTCGATATCAATGAGTTTATGACCACCTGTACCGAAGTTCTCGCAGAGGAGGTGGTCCGGGCTACATGGGAAGGAAGTCGGGCGGACCAAGAGAATGAAGTTGCCTGGGTTGCGGCCCTCAATGCACGTCAAGAGGATGCAGAGTGTAAGTTTGGAGAGAATCTCGCTACACTTGACCGCTCCAAGTTGAAAGCTGCTCAGAGGGAAGATCCTGTCGTTGGTAAGGTGATAGAGTTAAAGGAGAGTGGTGGAGAACTGACATCTGAAATGACGAAAACTGCTAAAGGAAGCCTGAAGAGACTGTTGTATGAGTGGAGAAAACTTGATCTTGAAGAGGACCTGCTCTATCGTAAGACCAATCACAGATCTCAACTTGTTCTTCCTGCTAAGTTTAAGCAGTTGGCCCTGAACCAGTTGCACAACGAGATGGGTCATGTAGGGACAGAACGAGTTCTAGACTTGGCAAGGAGTAGATTCTACTGGCCTTTTATGAAAAAGGAGATTGAGCACTATGTCACCCAGCAGTGCCGATGTGTGAAGCAGAAGAAACCCGTGGTGAAGATCAGAGCTCCCATGGGAAGTCTTACCTCGAGTTGTCCACTGGATTTGGTGTCCATCGATTATCTGCACCTGGAGCGGAGTCGGGGCGGATATGAATATATTCTGGTGGTGGTGGACCATTTCACCAGATTTGCCCAGGCGTATCCGACAAGAGACAAGTCTGGAAGGACGGCAGCTGAGAGGATATTTAATGACTATATCCCAAGATTTGGCTATCCTTGTCGGCTCCATCACGACCAAGGCCGTGAATTCGAGAACCATCTCTTTGCGACTTTGCAACGGTTAACGGGTGTCAGTAACTCCAGAACGACACCTTATCACCCCCAAGCAAACCCAGCGGAACGTTTCAATCGCACTTTGTTACAAATGTTGAGGACGCTGGAAGAGAAAGAAAAGGATAGATGGAAAGACCACCTCCCGAAGGTAGTGCACGCCTATAATTGCACTAAGCATGAAGCGACGGGGTTCTCTCCATTCTTTCTTCTGTATGGACGTCACCCTCGCTTGCCCGTTGACTTGTTGTTTGGTCTAAGATCGGAGGATGACCAATACTCGCCTCGAGATTATGCAGAGAAGTGGGCACAACGGATGGCTGATGCATATAAAGTAGCCTCAGACAACAGCAAACAAGCGAGCGCACGGAACAAGAAATACTATGATCAGCACCTGCGGGGTGTTGTGCTGCAACCAGGAGATCGAGTTCTGGTTCGTAACCTAAGTGAACGGGGCGGGCCTGGAAAGTTAAGATCCTACTGGGAAAAAACAGTGCACGTGGTCAAAGAAAGAATAGGAGAAGGACCGGTCTATCAAGTGTGCCCGGAGTCCAGTGAAGGCCAAAATCCAGCCATGATACGTACCTTGCATCGGAACCTGCTTCACCTGGTTAATGACCTACCAGTAGACCCGCCACCTCCAGGAGCAGATGAGTCATGTAGACCTAAGGGAAGGAAACCAAGGTTGTCAAAATCAGCAAGAGAGCCTGAAGAAGCAAATTCGAGTGATTCATGTTCGGATGACAGTGATGCACCGAGAGCTTACTACTGGTTACGCTCCTCTGAACAGCAGAGATCTAAGCAGGGAAGGACTGTCCCTGACACTCACGAAAGAAGAGTTTGGAGACGGAGAAATAGTGAGGATGGACCTGTGAGGCATGGAGAGATTACTCCAGGAGTAGAGGAAGAATACTTACCTGAGACAGTGGAAACTCACTCATTGACTGACTTACCTGCTGCATCAGAATTTGAGAGGATGAATCCTGAGCTGAGAGAGATAGTACCTGTGGAGAAAGAGAGACAGAGGGTTAGTCCAATGGGAAAAGTTGCAGGAGACGAATATGTGAGGAGATCAAGCAGAGAGAGAAAACCCACACGGGTCTTTACTTACCCCTCATTGGGTCAGCCCAATTATGAACTGCCTACGGAGATAGGGGCTGCTCAGTTTATGCAGACACAGCAGTTACCGTATTACTCTGGGGTACAGGGGCCAGTATGTGCGACTTGTGCTCATGTCCCACCTACATTTCCTTATCAGATAGGGTCCTATCCTACCTTATTACCCTATGCTGCCTTTTAGTGGATACTAGAGAATTAGTGCCTACAAGAAAACAGGGTTAAGATCCCCACACTGAACACATATATTACACAATCTTGAAATCGGTTACAATATTGGAAGGTTTGTGTTAATTAGTTAACTGTTTATAAGAGTTAGAGGGTCAGTGTTGTTTGGAGCCATTTCTTTTGTCGGGGAGAGTGTGACACCCTGTATGTATTGTCACAGGAATAATTACATTTTTCTGTATGTATTTTATTTTATTTTATTGTGTTTATGGTATTGTTTCAATTACTGTTAGTATGTTGAATTGGTGAGGAGTGATACTCACGGTGGACAGTAGGTGGAGACAGTGTGCTGATCGGGGACTATGTGAGTAACTGAGTCGCGGAGAAGAAGCCGCCATTACAGAGCGACTCAGACTGCATTCAACAGCACATCTTTGTCTGTCTCCTTGTTTTATTAAACAGCAATAATTAACTGCAGCAACGCCAGTCGGACGGCGGGCGTGTTACATATGCGCCGATGTTTATCACAACTTCCAAGATCCCGTCGACAGCTGCAGTTATCTCAGTCGCGTGGGTTACAGCTATTTTCTTGCATCTTGTGAAGTTCGCAGGAAACAACGGAGACGACGAAAATATGTTGCGGGACTATCGTTAGCAAACTACAGTAATTTTAGCGATTTTTTTACAAACGTTTCTGTGAAGAAACTGACCGTAAATATGAACACAATATTGAATGTAACATAAAGCAAATCAGTATTTGTCGTTATAATACTTATTAAAGCCACAAATACTTAAATTTATGGGTCTCCTTTGTCGCTTGGGCAGCCAGCCTGGGTTAGCAGTGACACTTCTCATACCCCTTCGTTTGAAGTGTGCTCCCGAAAAATCTTCGTTTGAAGGGCTATCTGGCCCTTCCCCCTAGCCCTCCCCCTCCAACCAAAAGAGAATTGGGACAGCCCTACCCCTTCACGTGGACGCGCAAAACGGAGGGGAAGGGGAAAGTGAAGGGGTAAGGGGTAGAATTGGGATTGGCCCCAAGTTAGCTCGCCCCTCCCTCCCGTTTCGTGCACCATGAAAAAAATGATCATGCACTCATATACAATGTTATGGACACATCAAAGTAGACACACAACAAACGCAACTCACACACTAAATCCCTACAATCTGATATTCGCTAGAGCTATCCAAGTTTAGTCAAGCTTCACCGATATTTTTTAAAGAATTATATTTTCACACACCGTTCACATACAAAAAAAGTCAGCACTAGAAGCTACTCACCTGTCCAGAAGAAACCTCGGCGTCCGATTTAAAAATGTTCAATTCTTTGAGTTCTCTCCACCGTTCAAAAGCCTTCCCCTTTTATTAGTCGCAGCTTTGACGAAAAACGACGGTATTCCCTCGTCCTAATCCTCCTTCTCTTCTTGGGGTTTGCCTCTTCCATGTTAGATGTATCTGCTTCGTGTGCAGGTACCGCGTGCACGAGCGCAAAAACAAACAACACCCGCCCCTGACGGTGATTGGTTAGAGCCAAAGCCCATCTACGGAATTGATGGCCACTGGCCACTAACGATTAAGTACTATTCCTATTGTACCGAATTTTGGTTGTAGTTCCATCAGAGTTCCACTAGGGGTGATCGTCCGAGTGCAAAATGAATGGGAGTCAGACAGCTAAATTTGTCTCTTTCACCCGATTGTCATTGAGAAATCTCAGATTTGAATGTAGGTTTTGCAAGTTCAACATGGGTTATAGCTCGAAAGTTGAATGAACGAGTACAAGAATGATTTCTTACAGGTTGAGTTGTTGTTGCCCATAACACGCTTGCATTCTGCTAACGGATATTGATTGGTCAGTGAAGGACTGGTTACAACCAGAGACACCGCTTGATGGCATCCGAAGCGGGACTAATGTTAAAGGGCACCTATTATGGCATTTAAAATGTTCCTAATATTGTTCTGGGAGTCCCCAACAACAGTTTTACATATATGCAATGACAAAAAACTCTTTTGTTGTCGTATAATATGCATTTATTTTTACCTGATTTGCTCACCGACTCCCAAATGATTCGTACAACGACTCATTTTTCCAAACCACTCCTTTGCGTGACACTAATTGGCGGTGATTGGTCAGATGACCCAGTCAGTTATTGTTTGTTAGCCCAACGCATAAACATATTGATAAAGCACTGCAGTACTACAAGACGCTCTATTCTTTATGACTGTAGGAGCCATTTATGTTTATTGTTTGCATGATAGTTTATTTTGTTTGGATATATTTATATTAGTATTTAGACACTAGGTGGCAGTGATTAGATGCACATGGTTGTATTTAAAGGGGCATAGGTGACAGGAAATGGAAGACACAGGTAGGGAGAGCACAAGCAGTTCTCACCAGACCACGGATTAAACCCTGATTAGAACACACAACTCACAACTGGAAACAAGACAAGAAAACAACTGGTATGTTCATCTTTGATGTACTTTTACTTCAATAAACCACAAATCTCCACTGCAATAACGGCTGGAAAATCTTGTGTGTCTGCGTAGAAACTTCACTCCTACCTGTACATGATGGCAAATAAATGAAATTGAATATAGGGCTAAAGGTACAGCCAAGCAAAGATTGCCATTATAATGACAACTACAATAACAGCGACAAACATTTCACATATTTAAAAAAAAAATGACATTGGAGAGAAGCTACGTTGAGCGTAACTTGTGTAACACACACACACACACACACACACACACACACACACACACACACACACACACACACACACACACACACACACACACACACACACACACACACACACACACACACACACACACACACACACACACACACACAATTAAATATCGTTAAATATCGTTTTAAACGTTAAATATAGTTTTAATATAATTTGACATCCTTTATCCGTTTTCCACAGTGTAATAAGCCTTAATCAACAGTAATATACTTCATATAATTTAAACAATTTTGACTGTAGCCTAATGTAAATTCTGTATTTTTAATTCTGCCAGAGATTCACCGTTTTTTTACGGGATTTATTTATTTATTTATTTACAGTGTATAGTAATAGAAATATAAAATGAATAGCTTACCATTGTGTATTCATAGCACATTAAATGAGGGAATGAGAGACACGTGCCCTTGTCAGCTAAGTTAGCCTATAAAGATGTTAAAACTTAAATTAAAATAGTAAAATTGTATTCTGATTTAAATTCTGGTCAATTATAGACTATATTTCATTCAACGTGTGGTATTTCTAAATAAGCTTCTTGATAAAAAAAAATAATAATAATAAAAAGTCATGCTGGACTCAAGCCATTATTAGGACTGTATTCCTAAAGAATCGGTCGCCTATGCACAAAACATTCTCTCTATTTCACCAGCAGGTGGCAATATAACATGTGATAAACACATTCCCAACACTGCAGAAGTCAAACACCATAAAATGTGTTTTCCATAATAAAAATTGCTGTTGAATATTATAACCCAGATTTCATATATTTGTGTCGTCTAAATAATCAATCATGGTGATATCTTATTGGCCTATTATGATTGAGGGAGCTGTAGAAAATAGGCTTCACTAAAGATTTTAGGCTACACTAAAGTGCTACAATAAAGTGTGTTCACTAAAGAGATTTTTTATGTTATTGTATTTTATAGAAATTAATGGGCTATTTTGCCATGTAACAAAGATAGAAATACTGATAAAAAAAACAACAACAGAGTAATGTAAATAACTGGAAAAAAAATATTTAATTCATAAGCTACAGTACAAACAGTGAGTGTATATATGCTACTTTTACTTATAAATTGACCAGACCTAGATTGCGCAGAAGAAAAAAAAAAAGTATTTTCTGTTGGTTAGTTCTGTTTTAATTCATCCATGCTGAGAGTAAGGCATGTCCCAGACTGATATCGGGAGATTCCTCCTGTTGGTCACGGATGTGTGCTCCGTGTGGATAAAGATGGCATCCTGCTGATGTCTGTGACCTTCATGGAGGCTTACTCCTCTGCCAGCCACTGCTTTCTGATTTAGTGCTGCTCTTGTCGGGAGCTGTGAGGTGCTTTTCATGTACTGGCAGAGCAACTCAAGGGCAAGTGTGGACAGGCTGGGTGAAGGAAGATCACACAGAAAAGCAAGGAATGGCTTATGTGCATCAGATGTGCGTCGTTTCTGGAGGGGAGCATGGTATTGTGAAATATAGGTTCAAATGCAGCCTTCTTTTCATTCATAACTCAAATCCAATTTGTCAAAAAAAAAAAAAAAAAAAAAAAATTAAGAAAGTCTTCTGTGGCCCTAAGGGCCACCTATTAACTGAAAGTAGATTTTTCAACCAACACTTATGACAAAATCTCATTCATTCCATTTTGAAGAATCTCCTAATTGTGATTATATTCTGTTTTAATCATGAGACACTTGTGCGTTTTGCTCAAATACACCAGTGAAGAGAGCATGCATTCACAGGGGGGCCGGGAGGCAGAGGGTCTCTCAGAGCAGATGCTAAAACTGATGATGATGGATGTCTGCATGGAGACTGTTGAATGATCAGGGGAGGCTTGTGTAGATTCTTCAATTTCCATTGTTTCACAAAATCTTATATGCAAATTTACTGGGACAATTATAATATCAAATAATATCAAAGCAGGGCGACACTCTGAGAGTGGCAATTTCAGATTTTAAATATCTCTCATTTGTTGCTCTAAGGTATAGTAGGCTAACCTGTATTGTATGTTTAGTGCTGGCTGCTGGGTAGATTATTTACAAGTTGTTGTCCATTACTAAATACAATTTATACAAAATACATAATATAAATTGTAGTTAGTAATGTAATAATTACATTACACATTTTAGGTAATGTAATCAGACTACTTTTAGATAACTTTTGACCTTATAATGTTTATTTGAATAATATAATCTTACCATACATTAATAAAAGAGAATGAGTAAGAGAAAGAGAAAGAGTATTCCACTTTTGTTATCAAGAACATGAAGTGGATTACACTTTAGTTTAGGGTCCAATTAACTAGTTGATTATTGGCATGCAAATCACTAAGGTATTGGCTGTTTATTAGTACTTATAAAACACAAATTCATATTCTGCATGATCATATTCTACATCCCTTATTCCTAACCAATACCTTAACATAACAACTAC
Source organism: Pimephales promelas (assembly GCF_016745375.1). The sequence goes on from NW_024121987.1 coordinate 2,538,047, forward strand.
ATTATAACTATTAATAAGCAGTAATTAGGAGATTATTGAGGCAAACGTTGTTGTTAATAGTTAACTTAATAATGAGAATTGGACCCTAAACTAAAGTGTGGCAAATCTTTAAAAAATTAATTAAAATAAATAAATTATTTTTAAAATAAAAACAATCAAAATAAACACTAATTAAAAAGATTCAATATTTTATTTGTTCATGCTGTGTGGCCTTCCATTTTTCGTGTTCAAAACACTTTGATCATATATAGCCTAAGCAAAAGTTTTTTTTGTTTTTTGTTTTTTAAAAGGAACATTTAAAAGATAAAAACAGAAATCTTAGGGAGAATCAATGAATTCTGAATAATGAAACATTAAGTGAGTATTAAGTAATCATGGAATCAATAAAAAGTATTTTAAAACATAAAGGAATTATCATTTTTGGAATTCTGTCCCTGGAGGGGACATAACCCTGGAGTTGCATAAACCGCTAAGACTTAAAAGTTAGACATCAATTTTTTTTCTTTGCTTTTTAAAATCAGTTACACAAAAACATTACTTGTGGGTCATACTAGAACGTAGATAATCCAACCGGTTTTAATCAGTTACTACCCATGTTGTATAGTAACATGATTTTGCCAAATAAAATATTGTGTTGATCCTGAAACAATATTCCTGTTCAAAAATGTAGTCCTAACCCCATCCCTACCACTAAACCTAACCCTATACCCAGCTTCCTAAAATCAGAGGGAGAAGATAGATGAATAAAACTGATGTAGATGCACCAAACCATGATTGTTATAGCCTAAACCTGACCAAAACTGTAAACTGTTCCTTTACTTTGATTGGTTACTTGGAATATTGTTCCAGGATCAATATCCAGGAACATGTTGCACTTGGTGAAATAACTTTCACCATTGTATCATATGTTTTTAAAATATCAAAAAGAGTGGGATAGTAAACAGCTTGTTTTTAATCTGTGACAGGCATTACAGTCATTTTTTGATATCTGGTTATATTTATCCAGCATCATCTGTGTCTTTTGACAGTCGATAAAGGTGATTGCTGAAGTGACAGTATGGTTCATCTCAAAGTAGAAAGGAATCTTGCTAAATGGGAGACAGTCGAGGCGTTGTATCTGAGAAAAGATCAAGCAGATGTTTGTGGGCTGTTACACCTCCCCAGTGGTTTCAAATCACACAAAGAGAACAGGGGAAAAAAACATGGCAGACTAATTGGTTACAATCTTGCTTTGGGTATTTGTCTACAAGAAGCAGTTAAGCTTTCATCCGGACTTATTGCAAATGGAATTTATTAATTCAATACTAATGTGCAATTTCATAAGAAACCTTATTAAAATGTCTTCTGGGAAATAATTGTGTTGGTGTTTAGAAGTAAAGCAAAGGGTTAGGGTTATGATTAATGTTTTCCCCACATTGCAGGGACAAAATTCATGTTTCTGTATGAACATGTTTTATCTATCCATGATGATGTCTAGTATTTACATTTTCCCAAGAGCTGTAAAATATTTATCTTGTTCCGTTGAATGATATGTCATCGTTCACTCATCATCTTGTTGTTCAAAACATCTATGACTTTCTTCTGCTGGACACAAAAATAGGATAATTTTAAGACTGTGCCCAAACATTTGGGGAACCTTCTGTGCATTCTTGTGTTTTGAAATCAATAACATTTTAATGAATGTTTCATTTGTTAACATAGTTAATGCATTAATCATGAAATAACAACGAGCAATATATTTTTTACAGAATTCATTAACCTTAAAGTACGTTAATAAAATTGTTCATGTTATTATTGTTTCACATGGCATTAACTAATGTTAAAAGATACAACTTTTCGATCTTTAAAAATAAACTAGAAACAATACACGTTGTAGAAATATAGTTAATTGTGCATTTGAATTAATGTAATTAACTGTTGATTGTAAAGTGTTACCGTGAAATCAAGGTAATTCTCTGAACTCAGATTTCTAAAAATCACATAGCATACTGAAATTCTTAAAATGATTTTATTCACCCACTTACAATCAGTAATATAAACCTTCCCAATTCTGTTGAATTTGGTAAGATAAGCATTTACGAAAACCATATTTCAGTACAGACAATAAGTTAAAACATATATCACAAACATACCAGCAGGTAACAAGATTATTTTCGTATCTACACAAACACTCAAGTTCATTTTGCTTTATGTAAACAACTTCCTGTTGATCCCGTTTGAAAAATTACATGCATCTGATCTGAAACTGATTATTTGGAAAGTGCCTCTTAATCCAACGTGTTCTTTTGTGTATGTCTACCCGAAAAAAAATCACTCCAACATGTGCCTTACAATCTGTACATGCAGACATGTGGTCCTCATTAACGTGCCCTTCACATTTAGTTTAGCAAAAATAATATCACCGATCAGCGAAATAAATATTCCTCCAGTTGTTTCTTCATATGAATGAAGAGTCAAATAAATACGCTTAAATAAATAAACAACTCGCCATTATTAAAATCAATTGCTAGGAAAATAAAATAAACAAATAAACATGACCAAATCCAACACATAAATAAAGTACGTACATTTCAAGCATTAAAACTATTACTATAGTCTATACATCTGCTGTATATAAGCATTGTCTGGGGATTGTTGGGATTCCATCATCCAGTAAGGCTGCCAATTTGTAATTTCACAGGTATAACCTCATATCCTGAGTGCTCCGTGACTGTTTTTTTCAGGAATACTTGGGGTTTGTAGTGACAAATTTGTATTTCACCTCAAATTAGGTGAAACTCATGGAAACGGTGTGCTCAAGTGCTTTACGGCGCAGGGAGGCGATACTAGTCCCTCTCCACATGTCACTGTCCGGGGAGCTACACAGCTGAGGTGAGCCGGTCACATTCGTTGGACCCGAGAGGGACGCGGGCACCATCCCAGGAAATGTAGGTTGATACAGATGCGATTGAAGACCGGAACCGTTTGACGATAAGCTGTTGGAAAGGCCCATGGAGTTTGGTGGAGGGCCAGCTCCGAGACTGCACTGGGACAGGGACTGTGCCATCGCCTGCTGTCGGCCCAGCGAAGGCGGAATCTGCAGCTGTGAGACTCCGGGCATCCCAGCCGCGGCCCAGCGAGTGTCGTTGGCATGAAAAGAGCAGAGACTGTCGCCCATTCCAGACGGAAACTGAGGCAAACCGTGCGTTGGTAGCAAAGTGCCCGGCGACCGGAAAACGTTCGTTGTCTTCTTGCGCTTCTTCCATTTTGCACGTCGATTCTGAAACCATACCTGAAATAAAAAATCGAAATCAAACCATTAGAAAGTCGTGCATTTCGTCAGTGAGAACACATTACTATTCTATTTTTCTTTTCTTTTTACTTTTTACAACTGTATTTTTAACAGTTTTATATAGGCCTATATACTGGTCTACGTTATATCGCAATTTTAATAAAAAAACAAAAAACAAAAACGAAATATAGCATATAATACAAGCTATAATAAATTAACGCATAGTTTGTCGGCAAAATGAGAGCACTTTGGTTTTTAAACATTGCAGAACTGCGCCTTTAAATAACGGAGAACTGTAAATATAGACCTATAATATGGTTCTTTATAAATGCTGAGGTTATTAAACATGCGCCTTAAATCATCATTCATCATTTTTTTTCTCAGTAAAAATATTAATATTTGGGCTAGGCTATATATTCACAAACACAACTATGTCATAACATGCGAAGGATTTTATTAAAATAAAAAATACACAAAGCAATTTCTTATTTCAAGATGGATATGAGATGGATAGGCTAGTAATATTTTTCAGACAGCCGGGGATGAAGTCGTTATAGTTAATGTTATCTAGGAGACAAATATGGGCTATTTTGATAGCCTCCGTTATTCATCATGGAACCATAATAAAGTATTTACTCACATGAAGCGTCCAAAATTAATACTCCTTCCTAGTCTGAGATATTTTAACATGTTGCACGTATTAGCTCGGAAGAATTGTTTTTTTGTTGTTATAACCGGTTAAATCGACGCCAATAATTTATACTATTATTTGATATAAGATAATTAGCATATTTTCATAAATATGAAACAGCCTACGGTTAACAACAGAATTCGCATCCAGTAAGACCCATAAAACACGTTATATAGGATTAAAGTAATTGTTCTTTTGAAGAAAAATATAGGCTATATGCACATGTACTAGTTTATTTTTATTTTATTTATTTATTTTTTATTCTAATAGGGAACATTTATTTCTCTCTCTTTTTTAATGCAATTATTTAACGTTGTATTGTTGCACACTGTAAAAAAGTAACCTAAAGCGCGGCGGGCAGCATGACATTAATATTTTAGGCTTGATGTTGTTTTGTGAGAATAGGCTCCCCTTGTTGAATGCATTGCATACCATGAAATTTAAGCACTAATTTTAGGGCTCTTTAGAAGAATCTTTTTTTATCATAAATTTTCGTTCGGTTTGCTTTCAGATCCTCTTCTTTTTTTTTCTTGTTTTTCTTTTTACGCTGTATAACCAGCTGGAAAACTCCGTTGCGACGTCAAAGCTGAGCAGGTTCACTCAAGACTCACCTGAACCCGTGACTCCGTTAAACCAATCCGTAATGCAAGTTCTTCTCTCATGAATATATCAGGATAGTGGGTTTTAGCAAAGCTCCTTTCCAGTTCGTTCAGCTGCGCTGGAGTAAAGCGGGTCCTGTGCCGTTTCTGTTTCTGGCTTTGTTGGCTAGCCGACTGATTAGAGTTTTGCTGTTGCTGCTTTTCTTGGTCTTTGGCGTTGACCTGCTGCATTCCATTAGGATTGGATCCACCATTGCTAATGTCTTCCCCGGGGAGCATAGTGGTCCCTTCCACAGTCTCTGTAGCAGAAGTAAGATCTCCGGGGTGTCCAGAGTCAGTGCCCCCAAGCCTGCACTTTAAAGCTTCCCGGTGTCCGAGAAGCTCGGCTGCAGCATCTTTCATCCCTGTGAACGCACGTGTCAACAATTTAGCATTCTGTCCAAAAGACAGGGACATATTAATAGACTGTTAACATTAAAGACAGAAAGAACAAATAGTAAGCAGCTTATCGACATATTTATTGCACAAACAATCATAAACATTGTTTGGTATACCGCAATCCATCAACGTCAAATGCATTTATGTGGTAGCTAATTAACAAACATTGCAAGTAAAACTAATACAGTTTGAGATATCATTATGTCATCACATTAGTTAAACAGTTTGAAGACTGAAAAAAATACTCTAGCTTACAGTGGAGTTGAAGACCGGAGTTTGGTGACGATAACTCACCGAGGCGAGTATCCAAGAGGTCGGCATGAGAGAGCATTGCGCACTGCTGGAGTCACAACTGCTTCCCAAACTACTTTACAACTTTTAACCCTTTTAAAAACGCGCATAGAGCTCAAATGAGGGAAAGTCGTCAGTGCGTTTAAAAAGGCGGTTCCATGTATTATACTGTTCTTTAGAGAGATTGGGAGGCGCTTAATAGTTGGATGAGCCCGTGAGCTTCCACAAATGCGAGCCAATCAGAATTGAGGCTTTGTAAATGTCAGACAACCAACCAGTAAAACGCACAAACCGGCTTCATCTGCTGATGCTCTAGTTCATTTCAAATCTGATTTATTGCAGCGCCTCCTTATTAGCTATACATTTTAAATGACTTCATAATCATGGCAAATAACCAGTGAATAATAAATCTTATTGGCAAAAAGAGGCTTCACAAAAGGTGGGGAAGTCTAGTCGTTATGCTTCTTGACCGACTTAGGATGCAATATCTACAGTAAATGCATGGAATGAGGTCACTATTTGGTTATCGCCCAACTTTTCGAGGCCCTTTACGAATCGAATACAGGACGCTGGTCATCCATGTTTGTGTTCGTGTGAAGGGAATGATGAACACTATTCTGTGAGCTGGTTTTGTCATTGTACCTTCCTGTGAGTTACAGCTTTATTTGAGTGGAATCCATCTATCAAAAACGATGAATTCTTTGAGGCAGCTAACAACACATCCAAGGTACATTTCCAACTAGTCATTTTCAAGACCATTAAGCATTTGAAGTAATTAGTGCCAAATCTATGAGCTTTCATCTCAATTATTACAGTGAAATCTGAATAATGCGGGATAATTTAACTGTGTTTAGATATAATGCAAGAAGGCGGTGTAAATCATGTTTGAATTAGGCTAATCTATTTCGTTAAAGGCTTGAAGTGAAACAGTGAAACTGGCTACTGATGCGTACTGATGCCTCAGTTGTATCGATGTTTCATCAGCGCTGACGCAAGTAATTTGATTTATTTAATTCAAACTCGCTGACATACATTGCCTAATTTAATCCATTCAGCGAAAGCACATTCGGCAGGCTGTCAAGTTTTCAGCGTATTTTTGTGTAATCAATCAGTTCTCCCTTCTTTTGTGGCATGAATGTGCACCGGCAAGCCGTTGGACTATGAGAGTGATTAAAGAAAGAATATGAATCTCGAATAGCCTGTCAAAGACTCGTCATATTGCTATTTTGAGTTTATAATCGGCAATGAGGAGCTCTATCAACACTTTGGGTTGGTCGGGGAGTTTCCTGTAGTTTATCGAGCAATACGTTCAGATTAACACAATTTCAGACAACAAATAATGTAAAAATATATTTACGACGGAGGGTGACATCATTTAAAAATATATTTTAAGTGTCAAGGAAGGTTCAGTAGTGGGGGTAAAAACACCCTGAGACATAATGAGATATTATAAAAGCAATATCTTTGTCGATGGGTCTTTTATATTAGCAACAAATATCTTTACAGGTGCACGCCTTAAGTCGTCTGTGAAACGACTTAATCTAATGAAATTAGACTACATCATGCAATTATGTCAGCTTTTCTGGTCCCGTTTAATAGAAGTAGGTAATCTTGTCATTATATCATGAAATCATCCTAGATCTCCAAAATTCAAAAGGTTTATTTAAAGGTTTTCATTGACAATTTGCCATTTTTAGAGAAGGAATATGCTCGTTATTATTAGCCTATTACTATTGTTATTATTTGCTATAAATTTCACAGTTTTCACATTTCGAATGTGCAGTGCTTGGGTCTTTTTTATTAATATTTTCACATTTATATTGCTGGGTTACTTACGATTCCATCCATGAGGAATTCTTATTTATTTTTTGTAAATGACTTTGGGATTTGACAGGTTGGATAATAGGTCCAAAGGGCTCACCATATACCGTGAAATAAGTGACTTGGAAAGTAACACAACGGCTCCTCCATTCAACCAGAAGCGACCCCCGTGGCATCTCATACTGTGATTAGACTTGGTGCCCTCCATGTGGACCCGATTTCAACGTGAGTTATCTGGAGAGAATACAATTATGGCCCTAAATAAAATAATCAGCATTGGACGGCGATTACCGTAATGAAATGGAGCTTTGGTGTGTCACGGAGTGGCTGGCCTCCATTACGTTCCGTAATGAGACTTTTGGGGGTAAGCACGCTCGACAATCATATAAACATGAAAATGTGTTTACTTCGATGTCCACCCCTGCACTAAAACTTTGTTCTCGAAGTCTAAATGCAAGGTGTAGTCCTGTTTAACAAATGCATAATTAAACTCTGGGCCTTAAAATATGCGATGCAAGCAATAGCCTTTCAGCACGTTTACTGTGACACAAAACTTGAACCGAATATAAATAATACAATTAGCCTATTAAAAAAATAAACATTTTTTGTAATTTGTGATTTATGTTTAAATTAAGCAATGAACTGAACTCAATGTCATATTTCGAGTAAAGGATTTGTTGTAATATTTAAAAGATAGGACGATGCATCATTCATTTTAAGAAGGGCCGTCAGTGGCTTGCGAGAAGGGAGGTCTTGGGTCAGTGGTCACTCTGAGTTTCTTCAAATTAGGAACATGTGCTAGTAATTATTAAATTCCAGCATAATCACACTGCTAATGCAATTTAATGCATCAGCAAATTAATACCGAAAATAATTAGTTTCACTGACCTTGTACATTGCAAGAAGAGAGTGAAAATATGCTTAAATGAGCCAAACCACTCCGTCCTCTTCCATTCAAAACCCAATGTGATTTAGTCTTATATTTTTCATACAGAATCTAAAAGTAGGTATAGGCTACTCTAAGTAAATTAGCTCTCAAAAAAGTGTGTTTATCAATGTATCATGTGCAAGTGAATAGAGGGCTCTTTGAATATTGATATGCGGTTATGCTCAGTTGCAAGAAACCCCTTAGTTAATTGTTAAAAAAATTGCATATTGTACCCTATTCGTTAAAACGAAATGGACTGATCCAGATTCATTACATTACATGTATTTTAGGCTACAATTAGCTACCAATACGTTAGCCATGACAATTTACATTAAAGGTGAATCCTAGGATTTCATCCCATTCGAAATGCAAGTTAAAACAAATAAGCAATGGGGGGGTTGGACGGACTCACATTCGTTATGATAAATAATAAGTATATTTGACTCCTACAGATGATACAAATCCAGCAATTTGCGAGCCAGCTGCAGGCCCATTATCTGCAGACCGAGGCGGTTCAGCTCTTTTCTGCTCATTCCACTAATCTCCTGTCTCCACTCCATTTATTTGCCACTTCTCTGCTGCTTGTCCACAAAATACAACTCTAGCGCCTCCAAGATTAATTGATCGTCAATTTAGCTCTAATTCGGACCAAGTCAGGTGGTAAATGGTCTACTTTTACTTGATTGTAACTGAAATGTGTGCAAGTTCCATTGATACATTTTGATTATTTATCAATTACGCACAAACGAGATACATATTGAATAAATCGCAGGCTGATTTTTTTCTAATAGAGTTTGTAGATATCACTATTTATAATGATTCCGCACTAACAGTTTCGTTCCGGATTTGCTTGTCGTGATGACAGCACAAAATGCATTTTTCATGAAATCAGCAGTACGCGTGGGCAAGTTGCCATTTTTCAGTGGCATTATTGGGCAGATCTTCGGTAAGTGTGATCTTTGCTCAGAAAGCCTGACATACTTTGTCACACTTTGTGTCAGTTACAAATAATTTCAGTCAACAGGGCATTGTTAGCATACAAAGTTGAGCACACCATGAATATCTCATCTGATATAATCGACTGCAGGAGTTACCCTTGTGGAAGGATTTTGTTCTTATATTGAGGCACCATACGTGAAAGATAAAAGGGTCCTTTTTTGTGGACAAAAAAAGTAGCTATATGAATACAATTTATGCCGCATCAGTTTAACTCAACCAATTAGTTTGCTTGATTCTGACATGGAATTTTAATAAAATAAATCCAGTTAACGCAGTGGTCGATGATAGCTGCATCATTGCAGTTCTAAATGGAAATTATACTCCTCTGTAGAGTAAATTTTACCATTGTGTCAAACATTATTTCATAGGCTAAATAAAGAAAATGATTTGACTATTGACAACTATAGAAAAACTATAAGCTGTCCAAAATACATCTTATTTTCATCAAGCCAAGTCAGATATCTTTGTTGGCATGTGGCACATCTTGCAAAAGCTCATGCTCATCTGGGGCCCATTTTCAATTTTCTTGTAATCAAAATAAAATCGATTTCGCCTCTGCTCACATCACGGAGGAAAACTAACAACTTGTAAATACTTGATATGCGCTTACCAATACTTTCATTTTGCCATAGCACCCGCTCACCCCATTTGTTTTTCAGTAAGAACATATTCATTTGTATCTTGGCTATCTGGTCTGAGACATAGATTTTATTTGCCAAGTAGGGTAATTGCCAAGCAAGACGTGGGTAGTCTGAATTAAATTAATTTGGAACATAACCACCGCGGTGTGCACGCTGGCTTTATAAACCTTGATCATTATAAGCCATAAATGAAACTTCTAATTCATCGTTAAAAAAACGTAAATCACTTGTTTTTGGAAGTTTGTGAATATTAGGCTAAAGTAACAGGTAGCCTACTTTTCGAGGTTTTATACAACCTATTTTCAGGATAGGCCTATTATGCACAAAGAGAAATTTCACATCTATTGATAGCATTGCCACCTTTCCTCCGTATCCTCCCTTTTTCCCATGACCCCTGATTATTAGTATTTTCCTTGTTTTCCAAACTAATAAGTGCCACCATCAAGCACTTGGAGGCTTCCGGAGGCTGCAGACATGCTGCTCGGTGTAATTGATATTGAACGAGCTGGTGGTAGGCGCGAACTGTTGGCGCTGCTGGATAATTTGCAGTTTAATCAGCGATTGTAATGAGAGTCGCTGATTAGGGGCCGTTTGAAAATAAAAGAGAGTTACAAGGAACGTCTGTCAGGGTCCGATGATAATTCAGAAGTAATTGTCGTGATTAAGGAAAACTGGATGAGTGGCTTATCCTAGTGCACGGAATAACCGGGGGGTGGCGAGATTTTATATGATCCAGTCCAAGTGGAAAAAATAAATGTAGGATAGCACGCACGCAAACATACAGTTTAGTCGTTAGTAATAGCAAACACGAATTAACTAGGCCTAGGCCTATACTACAGTGAAAATCAAACTTCTTAAAAGCATTTAATCCTATCGCTCACAACCAGGTTTACATTTATAAGCTCTAAAAATGTTTTCTGACTGGTGTTTTAGTCCATTTCCTGCAAATATTGAAAAAATAAAGTGTCTCAATTAAATATGTTCAGTGTCACATGGTTAGTGCAAATTGTCACACGACCAGGGGCGTACGATGCATTGTACTATGGTAGTGAAGCAGTGAAGTGAACTACGTCGTTGTACGGGACCATAGTACGATGCATCGTTGGAAAAATCAACTAGCTAGTCACGACTGTTTCCCGAAACCCACTGTCGCAAAGTATAGTTCAACCACATTGGTTTCGCACGTTGTGGAGTAATAACTGCTTTTAATGAAACTGTTTGAGATCCAATTAACGCTAGATTTGTTTTATATAAATTACAGACATGTCATCTGAGGACTACTTCTAATTGTTCTCAGTTGTTTTGCTTTATTACCCGACTCAATATTTGTCTCGTTCTTAGGCTACATAGTGGAGCGCGTTCGCACATGCGCACTTTTCAAACACGTTACTTCAAATCTCTTGAAACTAAAACTAAAAGACGTAAATTCCATTTGTAAGTATTCTAAATAAAAGACCGGTTGTACTGAATGTCAGCTTGCTAATTATGCTCAAGATAAGGATTTATTACCTCCAAATGTGTTGCAATATAGAAACGATGCTTCTAACCATGTCGAAAGCTGTCGTTCAAACCACACAACTTTGCGATGCTGTTTGCGAATGTTCGTTGGAACGATGGTTTCGGGAAACACCGAATCGTTGAACTATGCTGATAACGACGGAACTTGCGACCATAGTTGGCTAACGATGCTTTCGGGAAACGCACCCCAGCAGTTTACTTCCTGTTTGCACCATGGGAAGAGGATGGAACCAGAACAAACAAGGTTAGTAGATATGACAAAGATTTTTGGTACACGTTATCTTTAAGGTGTCTAGTATTAATATATGAACTTACAATTTAGTTTTATTGAGTGTGGTCATGGATACAAAAGAAGCAACAATAGTGACCACTGCACACAGTGCATTTGTATACACACACTTACACACATAGATAGGTATTTGGTCTACCTAACTCTACTCGGGATTTTTTAGATCTGGATGACCCCCCAGACAAGGAATGCACTTGACTTTTCAGTCATCCCTCAAAATGAGAAAGAGGCTGTCACCAGTGGAATCATTTGTCCTTTTTTTTTTGGAAAGGGTCAACTCATTCAAGACATATGACAATATGTCTGTTTGGTCTTAGTTCAAAATAGTGACATACTAATTGTGCACTTGGTTCTTACACCTACCTGATGTACAATTTAATTTCTTTAGCCTCTACTTGAACGTATGTGTTGAATGTTTTATGTTCAATATGACTGAACTATCCAATTGCAGTTGAAAGTGAAGGTTGCACTAAAGGTCGCAATGACAAATTTACAGTGAATATTGCAAGAAATTAAAAGTTCAAAAGTTACAATATTGATGCTGTAATACTAGTTGCACTAATATATCAATGTTAAAAATATATTATATATTTTTTTGTCTTTTTTCTCAGTATTCCTATCAGTGTTGTATAAGGGTTTTTATGTAGAATGGTAACCCTTGAATGTGAATAACAGAGTACAAAATGTGTTAATAACTGGGCTGAAATAAAATAATTTTGACTGCAGAAACAATTTTCCCCACACTTTTCCATTTAAAAAAAAAAAATAAAATAGATTATTTCAATGGGTTCTCAATGACACATTTTTTTATGTCTGGACAAAAAATGGGATTAAATGGGTTCAGTTATATCTAGTCAACGGGATAGATGCTAATAACGAAGCAACAAAGTGCAGTGGGCCACATACATGCAGAGAGGTGGTTGCATTTGACGTGATGCTTAAATGACAGCTCTGTGAGCATATTTTAACGCAAACCCAGCGTGGCTGTTCGGGCAAACCAATATGAGTGAAAAAGACCAAGAGCACACATCTAAATGCAGTTCTGGTGTCCTCGCAGGGTGCGCTGTCTGAATATCAATTACACCATTAGTGCGCATGTGTGTTTGACTGTGGAAGAGCAATTAGCGACGTTCGGAAAGGGGAGAGAATGTTACTGCGGTTACGGCAAGAAGAGCAGGGCATCAGCTGGTGGAAATGAACCATTGTGACACCTGCAGCCAGTCTGGTTAACACACACACATACACACACACCTAGTAAATAAGGAAATCACATACAATCTTACAATTCAAATAAATAGTCAGGTATTATTAATATTAGATTGTGTAGCCTAATATAGGGTCTGGAGACTGCAACGTAACCCTAACCTCTTTAAAGCCGCCGGTTTCTCTGCTAGACTATCCCCATCTATCCAGTGTCAATGACTGTCTTGTTGAGAGAATCAGTGAGTAAACAGGACTGACAGAGTAGGGAGCTCAACTGATTACTCATACAAATAGACCTCGCGAGCACACCAGGCTGGAGATGGCTTTTTCTGCCTCTCCAAGGGTCCTCTGTCCACGAGCTCTCACATTGTCCCGCCATCAATCATTCTGTTGTGCCCTGGATGTTCTATAGAGTCACTTAATATCCTTACCTTCATCTCTTTTATACTTTCGGAGCGATGCACCACAGCCACTCGCCCTTTTCTGTCGGATGAGGCCAACAGGCAACAGATCATGAAATGATTTAGTGAGCCCCTGAAGGATATTATCACATGCTATAAACTACATCTGACATCTTATTTAGAGTGATTCGAGAACCGAGATACTAATATTTTGGTGGCGAGCTGTAGACCTACTTGATCCAAATGGGCGGCCAAGACTTAAGGGTAGCCATGCAGCAAAATACTTAAATCAAAATCAGATTGGATTACCATCTGCATTATAATAGGCCTAAGATGGTTGTGCAATGCAAATTCGCTTTATTAAATGATGAATATTTTGTGCCACATTTAGATTTCTTTACCTGTCTCGGTTATATGTTTATAGATTATAGAAAACTTTCTTTGCTCAGAAATACTGCTTCGACAGCTTTATATGTTTGCATTCATTTGTCTATTCCTGGACATTTTGTTTATATAACTTTAATATAAGAACCAGAAGGGCCACATCATAAGTAATTGGACCTGATAAGGGATTTCGGTAACACTTTATTTTACATTGTCATTGTTACATATAGGTTACGTGTTACTATAGTAATTACAATAAATTATGCACAACTACAATGCAACTGGCCCTAAACCAAACCAAACCCTAATCCTAACCCTGTAATGACATGGAATTATTTAATATTACTCAGTACTTAAATGTAGTTACAGTGTAACAAAGACATACAGTTACAATTTATTTTTATACTGAGTAATAATAGTTGACTACATGTTCTTTAGGATAGGTTTAGGGTTAGTTGCATGAAATTATGCTCAATTTATTGCAATTACTATAGTAAATGTAACATGTAACGATGACTAAAACTGTTGGGTAACACTAAGCTTCCCTTTGTTAACATTAGTTAACTACATTTAACAAGAACTAACTGTGAAAAATACATCTAAACCATGTATTACTCTTAGTTCATGTTAATTCCAACATTTACTAATACATTACTCAAATAAAATCAGGTTAATGTTATTTGATGAACATCAGCTAACAATGAAGAGTGTTATATTTTTTAGGGCTGTGCAAAAGTTAATTGCGATTAATCGCATCCAAAATAAAAGTCTGTGTTTACATATATATTTGTGTGTGCTGTATATAATTATTTTGTATATATAAATACCTATGCATGCATGCATATATTTAAGAATTATTTGCTCTTAAATTCTGTATATATATATATATATAAATACATAATCTATATTATATAAATATAAATATTTTATATAGGAATAACACATTTTCTTAAACATATACATGCATGTGTGTGTATTTATATATACAAAATAATTATATACAGCACACACAAATATATTATGTAAAACAGACTTTTATTTTGGATGCGATTAATCGCAATTAACTTTTGCACAGCCCTAATATTTTTATTAACTAATGTTAACAAAGATTAATAAACACTGTAACTAATGCATTCCACAATTTGAGTTTATATTTGCTTTTTAAAAGTGTCACCAATTGTTGCGATAAATCTACTTCTTTCCATGCCCGTTTCACTGATCAGTATTATTGTAGCCAGCATACTAAAAACATTATTATTATGTGTTATAAGTATGGCAAGTGGCATTAAGCAGCCACTTAAACAATGATGGGATGAACTAGCAATTCATCTTTACCGTCAAAACCAGAGGCAAAATAATTGCAATTCAGGGTGTCATATTGTGCATGTGGCCTGTGTGTGAAATGGAGACATCACCTCTGCCTGTTCTGTATTTATGAGGGCAGAGCAGCCACGCATGAGTACATCTCTGTGTGCAGTTTGTTTGCGCAAGCGTTGCAGTATGTATTTGGGTGGGGGGGGTGGATGACAGATAGTAGGACACACAGACTGTGAATTTACAGATTGTGTATAAAAAATATACATTTGAAAATACAATGTATTATACATACCTTATGTGTAACATGTAACCCTGGCTCTTAACATTAAGGTCCATCCGTGTGACTGTGAACTTGGCACGAGGCCAGTTTTCCCAGTGATCAGCAAGCAAAGTCACCCAACCACAGTCGACGGACGGCTTTCAAATTCATAAAATTCATAAGATTCTTCACAAATGAATGAACACAATTTTCTATCAATTTCCTCATTATGCAAATATGCAAAACACCAAATTTGGATCAATTAGGGACCCTATAGTTCCAAATTTAACAATTTATATAGTAATTGCTGGGACTATCAAATAATTACTTGGCTAATTTGGATTATTTGTGACAGACATACTGTAGGAAATTCAAACAAAAATAATGTTTAATTCAGGTAAGCACAGCACACCACATCAGAGACAACAATATCAGCATAATGCAGGCATTTCGGAGTTTGATTGTTTTTATAATTTGTTCATAAAGTGTGCTGATTCTGTGCAAGCAAAATATATTTACCCAAGATTTTATTTAGAAAAACAGACATTAGAAATCAAATATGTTACAAAATCCAAAATTTGAAAGTGGGGTTTTGCTAATTATGGTCTCTGAATATGCAGCCACTAATTAGACAGTCCAATACATTATCACAGAGATAGAGAAATAATGTGAGAATGAGATGAATGTTTTAGACAACAGACAATACTTAGACCTACGATTAAATATTTTAATTTTAGTAGTGAATTTCATTTAGTTTTTAAGAATGTCTGACCTCTTTTTGGATCTCACCTCTCTTCCCCCACCCCCTCATTCACCAAAGACAAAGCAAAGCCTAAAGTTTGGGTCACTAATTGTATTTTATGTGTATTTTTTTTCTTAGAATGATTGAAATTGATTCCGGGTCCATGCAATAAATCACGATTAGACTATACACAAACACAGCACAAGCCTTTAGAATCAATTGAATAAAATAATCCTACTAGATCTGAGGACATACTCCAAACAAATACCTGACAAAATATACTGTAAAATAAGCCAGCCTGCACTACAAGCCAGACAAACACATGCATGTAAGAAACAAGACACCGAAGCATGCAATAAATTGCCTTGAGTAATTATCTATTTCTAGAGTTATTGTCTTAGTGGGCATTGTTACATTTATTATGACAACAGTCTAAAATTACAAGTGCAGTTGTCATTTGTCAGCACAAAAAAAAAAAAAAAAAATACTGTATCCACAGACACCTCATAAAAGAGCAGCGATAACGACTCTACTATTTCATGGCGTATTACACCATAATTACATTAATCCACCCATTTACATCTGATTCAGCCCCGGCCAATGGAAATGAACATCTAGTACGTCCCCGAATGGCAATTTGTGAATAAAAATTAGAGACTATCAAATGTTAATGAAATGCATATTTACTTTATTCTGGAGGCATTCATTGCTGGAGAGAGAGAGAGAGATGCATAACAATAGAAAGAGTTGACCTGCAATAAATGAGTTATGATGACACAAATATATATATTATGGTTAGATCGAGTGCAGTGCATGGGTTGATAAGAGACACTGATGCTTTGACAGATGCATATGCAAAGGAATGCAGCTCTAAATATTACCGCAATGTAAGTTGTCTTACTAACTGCACAAATATATAAACACACACACACACACATGCACGGCTGTACATGCAGGTACACGGCAGCTGAAAAAGTGGGTATTTTACTTTGGAAGTTAATGGGAATAAAATACCTCAGTGGATGAGTGCAGATGTGTTTGATACAAATAGTCATTTTCCTATTTGCTGCCTCATTGAGCTTGATGAATGATTGGAGTCAGAGAAGCGCCATGATAAATGGCAGCACCTTGGCTCCATTGCATGCCCTATTGATTCTCCTTCTTTATTACCCCTACAACCCAGCTGGTTGCTTTGCTCTTTGCACACACACACACACTCACGCACACGTGCAGGCTCGCATGTATATCTTTGCAAACACACTCGCTGTATTATGGTGCAGGAGCGGGTGGAGTTTTTCGCTCTTGAAGTGGGAAGACAAATATGGTATTTCATCGGCTCAGAATGGCAGTGTCTGTGTTATTAAATGCTTTGTCTGGAGTGTCTGCTGAACATCAGCGACTAACAACCTCATTGAGATCTCCCATTCAGTTTATGTGAAGTGAAAATCATTTTTTACATCTAAATTGGCTACGCCGAAGGAAACATCACTATCAGCAAATAGGGCTCATTTGCGAAACCTAACAACTTCTCTTTAAAGTAGTCCTGCCTTGACGTGGTTCTCAGAAGACCTGACTAAATTACACATGCGAGCAGAAGATAGGAAGACATAATGAAACTCTGCCACCCACTGAAATGCAATTATCATGCACTCCTGGGCTCAAAGTTAGAAGGTGAGAGAAGATGAATAGGGAAAGTAAAAATCGCTGACCCTTCAAAGTTCAATTTACAATTTGAATTTCCTTGACCTTGTTCAAAAGTTTGGAGACGTACTAATTTAGGGCACAGAGCGGTTGATAAATGGTCTGTGTGTTCATGCTCACTGCAACTGCTATGTTTATATGGTAATGTTGGTATTAAATGTAATGGTTTAAGCCGTTATAATTTACTGAGATAACATCACAAGTAGAAGGACAGTTAGATGTGCATTAATGCATTAGATGCAATATTTAGTCAAAAATACAGTAATATTTTGAAATATAATTTCAATTTTAAATATGTTGTTTTCTAATTTGAAATGAAATACATGCATCTTGATGGCATCTTCCATTCAGTATTTAGTGTTACATCAGGGGCGCAACTACCCAGTTTCAGAGGGGTATGCAGCAACAATTTTAGCGCCCCCCCCCCCCAAAAATAAAATAAAATAAATAAATAAAATAAATGTAATGTAAGTGTGCTGTGTAATAAGTGAGTAGGAAGAAATGAGAGCTAACAGAAAAAAATAAGTGCAAAATTGTCATTTATTAACACAATTAAACTATAGCTATACTCCACCTTGATGAACCCCCCCTAAGAAAACTATAAGCTCCATTGTAACAGCAATACCAGTTACATGATCCTTTACAAAACATTCTCATTTGATGATTTGGTGCTCAAGAAACCTTAAACATCTTCTTATCAATGTTGAGAGTTGTGCTGCTTAATATTTTTGTGAAAGCTGTGATAATTTTTTTTTGCAGGATTCTTTGATAGAACGTTACAAAAAACATTTTTAGACCAATGTAAATATCTTTATTGTCTATTTTGATCAATTTAATTCACACTTGCTGAATAAAGGTATTTTGGTTAAAGAGCTTCTCATTAATGACACACAACCTTTATTTACCACTTACAAAATTGGACCTACTTGGGTAAGAAAAAGTCTAGCAAGGACGCAGACATAAATGTTAATGCAATATCATAACTGACCCGACCATGATATTGCAATGGTTTAACATTGGTCTTGTACTATGGTAGTTTTTGTGAAGCTCATCTCTTTTTTTGTATTTGTGATCCAAGCCAATGAGTGTGGCATACTTAATAACAGCTGGCATTAATATTCAGCCAAATGTCTTCATGCCCACGTAGTATATAGTGTAAGAAGATTTTCCCACCATTCCCAGATTGGGAGAGGTGGGCCAATCCAACCTCTGTCTGTTCATTACAAAATGACAGCACTTCAGGCAACATCCACCTGAGAAGCTATAGTCCTAATCAAAGATGACATATCTGTGTGTCACAGACACAAAAATACGCACACACACACACATGCACGCATAACTTCACTAATCAAAAAGTGTATTTCCCCTGGCTGTCTCTAGAGAAATCTATTGGGAGAAATTGGAATAATTTATTAGCTTACAAGTTTTGGTCGACAGTTGGCCCAAAGCTATTTATCTCTGTAATAGAGAATGTGTCCTATGTGGCAAAATTGACCAAATCAGATTGTGTTGATCAGAGAATGAGTTTGGCATGCCTGTAGGTCTGTTCGTCTCAGGGGGATGGAGACCAAAATGCAGACCAGCACTCAAAATGATCCAACAAGTGGCTCCATCATGTCAAACCTCTGCTTCTGACATGAGGAACATATCAACATCTAAATGACATTGAGGAATCTTGAAGACACAAGTGTTTTTGCACTCATTCTGTTAACAAAGACATTACACAAGCAGCACACTTTCTTCCAAGGCACTCGAAAAACAGATGTGTGCATGACAATTAATACTCTGTTGTGATTGTAAAATATTGATGTAGAGATTATATGTGCAAAGTACTTTCATGACATTATTGTCACATTTAATTCCCAAGTTGTTCTATTATTCTGTGTTGGTAAAATTTTGTTTTTTTTAACCATGTTTGCCGTTGCCCAAACTATTTAGCATTCCAAATAAGTGTGTTCCTAATGAAGTGTCAGATTAATGGAATGGTTTTCCCCCAGATCACCCATAAAGATGGGTGAATATTTGGATCATTATTTTGTCTTTATGACTCATCATGCTGATGGTAACTGTCATTCCAGGTTTGTCTGCCTAATTTATGTTTGGTGGTTGTGAGTTGTTAATGTTTATTTTGTCTAATTTGCATGAAGAGACAGTGTTGATGGATTCTGAGCAGGAGACTTTATATTATACTGTTGATTATACATGTATGTATAGACTTTATGAACAAAATCATGAGCAAAATGTTTTAATTATCAGTTAAATGTACAGAAGGAAAATTGCATTCAGAAGTCTACTCTCTTCTGCCTTTTATTCCTATGTTTTTTTTATACATAATAAATACTAATTTACTTCCTGAATTATGATTTGATCACTATTTTTTAACCTATAGCCAAAATTTTAAAGTTGGCATGAAGTGAGAATTCATCATAACTGGATCTTCTGGTGAAATGACAGGTTCCTCTCTGATGCCGATAAGGACCCCTTTTACAAACTGGGATCATGTTTTTCCACATTTATTATTATTGTGAATTTATAATTTAGCTATTTTTTATCAATACAGAGTTATGTCAGATGACGACGAAGGGGATTACCAGTCTAATCTCGCCACCTTCACATCTGTCTTCCAGCGTAAATCTGCAATCCCTGTTGTGAGACTAGCATGGATGAAGGACTCCTATTTAGAACAGGAATACCAAGGTACACTGGGGAGCATATGAAGAGTTCAGATGCAAAAGCCTTTAAGTGCCATTTGAAATTTTCTTCTATAATGATCATTTTTATCAAGTTTGTCTATTTAAGTTCATTAATTTGCCTTAAATGGGAATGAAGATCACCTATGAATTGTCATTTAAGTGAAATTACTCAACTTAAATATACAGGGGTTGGACAATGAAACTGAAACACTGGCCAATGTTGGAGGTTTCACATCTATATGCCTGGCGGCCAATCTTCAGAGTGAAGCACGGGTGGATCAGGGATGGTTTGAGCTCCAATATCATGACAATCCTGATTGTATTTGATGGACACGACACTGCAGAGGACTACCAAACCCTTCTGGAGGATCATGAGCACCTGATGCTCAAACCGTGTATTAGCATGATCATGCACCAACACACACAGCAAGACTTGTGACAGAAGGGTTTGATGAAGATGAAAGTGACGTTGAACATCTCCCATGGTCTGCACAGTCACCAGATCTGAATATTATTGAGGTGTTTTGGAGGAGCGAGTCCACCAGCATCATATAGTGACCTGGACACTGTTCTGGAAGAGGAACGGCTCATAATCCCTCTGGTCACTGTGAAGGACTTCTATCTGTCAATTGGTGCTGTATTTGGATGCAAAATGAGGCCCTCATCATTCTAACAAATTATTGTGTTGTAAAACCAGGTGTTGGAGATTGTAGAATCTGGCAAATGTGTTAGGTGTCACCCAGCCTTCAGCTCTGCAGATGTCTGTTAGCAAGGACGCCACACTCCAAGTGGTCAGTCACACCAAAGGGGGCAGGGTTGACCTTGCTGCTGGTATGCCAAAGCAATGGCGTCCACTATCCAGTGAGACAGCCTTTGCTTGAGAGAGCCTTTCCTTTCAGCTTCCCACCATAACAGACAAAGAGCTGGTCTGAGGTCCTGAAACACTGCGTTCTGTCTACAAAGGCACAGAGGGCGCGCACTGGACAGAGCAGTGCCAAGGCTGGGTCTGCCTCCTCCAGGGGCAGCGCTTGCAGGTTCACCACCTGATCTTGAAAGGGAGTGGTGGGAACCTTGGGCACATATACAGGCCGGGGTCTCAGGATCACGTGAGAATAGGCCGGCCCGAATTCCAGGCACGCTTTGTCAACGGAAAATGCCTGCAGGTCCCCTACCCTCTTAATGGAGGCCAATGCAACCAGGAGCGCTGTCTTAATTGACAGAAACTTAAGCTCCACTGCAAAGGGAGAACTCTGCAAGGCAGTTAAAACCACTGAGAGGTCCCAAGAGGGAATGAGAGGAGGACGGGGAGGATTCAGTCCCCTCGCTCCTCTCAGGAACCTGATGATCAGGTCGTGCTTTTCCAAGAACTTACCTTCAACTGTGTCATGATGTGCAGCGGTAATAGCAACATAGACTTTCAGGGAGGGAGGGAGACAGCCTTCGCTCCAACTCCTCTTGCAGGAAGGAAAGCACAACACTGATCGGGCATTTCTGGGGTCTTCTAAGTGAGAAGAGCACCAGGAGACGAAGAGGTTCCAATTGAACGAGTAGGCAGACGATGCTCTAGCGCAGGGTTTCTCAAACTCGGTCCTGGAGGGCCGCTGTCCTGCAGAGTTTAGCTCCAACCCTGATCAAACACACCTGAGCAAGCTAATCAAGGTCTTCAGAATCACTAGAAAGTCACAAGTAGGTGTGTTTGATCAGGGTTGGAGCTAAACTCTGCAGGACAGTGGCCCTCCAGGACCGAGTTTGAGAAACCCTGCTCTAGCGGAAGTGATGTTGGCCACCACCGCTGGTTTTTGGGTATTATAGGTAGGGTTGGGAATCGTGAGAAATTTTCCGGTTCCGGTTCCGATTCCGGTTCCGCCAAACGATTCCAGTTCCGGTTCCGGTTCCCATTCAATTAAAAATATTAGTAAGAGAAAAATCCACAATCTTTTTTGTGTTTATTTCTTATAGTACATGACAAATTAGTTTAACAGACTGGTAATGTAAACAAACTCAAAATATTATTAAGCAATCTTTGCAAAAAAAAAAAATTATATATAAAGGAAATAAAAAAATTCTGCATTCTCTATAATAATTTAGACCTCTCCTTTATTGTATCTCCAACAGTGAAGAATACCCTCTCAGAAGGAATAGTATATGCTTTAACACACATATGTGTGTAGAACAGATTATTTTTTAAAACGGTTTGAATGATTGATTCATAAAGACTTTACTTATTTCATTACTGGATAAATCGGCGCTCTAGCAGTTAATAAACAGAACTGCATGCGTCTTGCGGAAGAACATTGTTGCCGGAGCTACTTCTCTCTGTTTATGTCCATGACGAGTCACGCAGGCATTGGGCTACTCCGCAGCAGCTGCAATCCGCCGGCCAGTCTAAAGAAGTCAGAGTATTAACGCTTATTACAGGCTTTACGTAGTGATTCAAGATAAGACAAAAACACGGTTTGAAAAAAAACCATTATGATGCACTCGCTCATTGTATATATTTTGTAAATTCTGAACACAAAAAATATACGGACTGCATCTGTTTTGACCACTACCGTCAATGTTTACTCAAACTATAATCTCACTAATTCTGTAACGGAAATCATTTGAATATGTGAAACAAATAAATATTGAGACTGTGTGATTGTAAAGCAGTTTCATATCGACAACTGCTCTCTCTCTCTCAGCGCAAACAGATTTTAATGTAGGCTAGAGAGTGACTCGGCGGTCGGCGCGCGCAGCGTGCATGTGTCTGTGTGTGACAAATGCAGCGCGTGTGAGAGCAAATCGCAACTTCAGTGATGAAGTTTTTGTCATTTAGGAATAAGACGGCGTCTTCTACTCCCAGCACTTCGCCCACATGATGATATCGCATCGGCATCAGAACCGTTTTCGGAACCGAAACTTAGGAATTTTGCACGGTTCCGGTATTTTTTCAAAAACACAACCGGTTCTGGAAAAGAACCGGTTCTCGGTTCCCAACCCTAATTATAGGTAGGACCCTATATAGGTACCCTATACAACCAGTACGCTGGTTGTATAGGGTACTTCGTCTACAGAAAATGTGCAGGTCCCATTAAGACGTTAGGGGACCTGCACGCATTTTCTGTAAACAAAGTATGCCTGGAATTCTGGCCGGCCTATTCTCACATGATCCTGAGACCCTGGCCTGGATATGTGCCCAAGGTTCCCACCACTCCCTTCCAGTACCAGGTGCCTCCACACAGGGTGGAGGGTTGCATTCTAACCCAATGCTCGCAGCTGCCTCGGAAAGCATGGCCGTCGGCTCGGGATCTGACTCGGGCAATGCTGGCACATCGAAGGTGGCAGCACAGCCGAATCATTATCTCCTGAGGACTCCTGCCTACCTTGTGATGCTGCAATCAACATCACGTCCTCCTCTGGAGCACCGAATGACACCCGCGGCCCACCCGCCTGTGTCATGTGACCGGGATGACTACAGGACATCATCCGGACGGCAACGGGTTGCAACACTGGAGAGAGGGATGTGGCCTGAGGACGAATCATCTTTTGGTTGTGCCACACCCTCAACCTCAGGTCACCCTGGCCACCAGCCGAAGTACCAGCTCCCATGGGAATAGTAGACCGGGGTATGGATGAAGGGACTCTCCCTTTTGCTATCATTATCCGCGTTTCCACTGCCGGGCTATGGCCGAGCCGTGCTGGTGGGTGCCAGGGCCAGTCGCATTTCCACTGTCACTTCCGGGGCTTGATCGGGGCTTACTCTGGGCCAACGGCCAGGATTTCTTTGGGAGTGAAGCATAAACTTGGCTCCGAAGTGAAAACATATCTGCATATTACCGGCGTTCTCCTTTTATACCAACGAGGTGGTGGGTATAAAAGGAGAACGCCGGTAATATGCAGATATGTTTTCACTTCGGAGCCAAGTGTTGTGCCATGCAAATTCTGCAGACCCATTGCATTTCTTTGCCATTACAGACTGATCTCATGAAGTAGCGTGTGTATGACACGCCAATTCGTATTTCCATTTTTGGCGTGCTATCAAGATGCATAATCGCCTTTCAGCGTGTTTATGAACGCCGTTGACTTAACGTTATATAAATATATGACTTACCTCAACCCCGTCCCTAAACCTAACCGTCACTGGGGTTAATGGCATTTATGACTGTTCCCTTACCATCCTAGGTAAAAAAAAGATACGACTTACCTCAACCCCATCCCTAAACTTAACCGTCACTGGGGTTAATGGCATTTATGACTGGAGATTTGACTGCGTGTACAGACACGCGGAATGACACGGATGTTAATGGCGTAGACATATACGGATACACGCGGATAGCTCAAAATGCGTAGAGATAACACGCCACCTGACTCGAAAGTGGCGTATATGTTTACGCAAAAGTCATGATGTCATGTTGGCCATTAGCTCGTATTGTAAGACTCGAAATTGATAGGCTTTCTAAGCGAAACCCCATTCGTTGTCATCCAACGTAACTCGGAGTGACAACGAAAGGGGAACCATAGTTCACTATGTTAACTACACAGAGAATGTGAACCCCAGAAATGTGAAAAGGGTCAATCATTCGTCCACTTAAACCCCACCCTTTCTGCCTCCATCCAATCAATAACCAATGGTGAGTACCAAGTCCCTTTTCTCTCTCTCAATAACCTGTTTCACTTGGATGTAGGCTACATTACAACACAGATAAAAAGAACTGGGACTACTTCCGTTTCATCACGCCTTTAAAGGTAAACAGGATTATGACTTAGATGACTAAGCTACAGTTTTCTGCTCTGCAATTGACACAATGTTCTAAAACCCACTGGTATTAACCAGATGTGTTCGGTGTCGTGGTTGGCCTGACTGAATCAAATCATTTAAGCGAACGTGAAAAGATTCTGTTCTTAGCCTCAGCCCAGTGATATGGATTCATCTTGAGCCTGATAGATTCAGTCCTACGCTTAAAAGTCCATTTGGACCGGTGCCTAAAATCACCTGCTCGAAATCTCCAAAGTAACAGCACTCAGCTTAATTTGTATGCATTATCAATTAAGAAACTTAATAGCCAGCAGATTGATTAGATCCTCAGTTATAGGGGGTAGAACTGAAGCGAAACACGAAACATCATACACACTGCCTAGCTCTCACACACACATTCATGCTCACACATAAACACACACACAACATCCACTCCTCCTCCACAGTTCTCTAATTAATGCATACATATGGTGGAGAATAGAGTGGAAACAAGGCACTGCTCAAATTTTAAATAAAGCTTCAGCATCTAATGAGTCGGGCCGCTATGGCTAGTTTATCACTAATTGTGCCTTCTGCTAATGAGAAACCGGTTTAACACAAAAATATGCAAGGCATTTAAACAAAAGGTTTGGAATTATTCACTTTTTTGTGAAATTAGCATTATAAATCATAACTAAACTATTGCTTAACATAACATTTAATGTATAAACAATTAAATGACTTAAGGATACAGATTCCAAGTTTGTGTGTGTATATGTGTGTGTGTGTAGAGAGAGAGAGAGAGAGAGAGAGAGAGAGAGAGAGAGAGAGAGAGAGAGAGAGAGAGAGAGAGAGAGAGAGAGAGAGAGAATCAGTATCAAGGGAACTGCATCACTGACCAAAGGCTTCAGTTCCAGTTGAATGACAGCTCTGCTCCAGACATCCATCAATGTCCCATCAGCATCTGGCCCTTCACAGACATCATCATCACCAAAGACTTCCAAAGATAAGGGCCATTTTACACCCAGAATCTGGGGACAAGTCTCTTCGATGTCTCTTTGAATAAAATGCCTGGACATGAATTGTCTATACTATTATTCTTAGGAAGGCATTTTCTGTTGTTTGTGAGTATAATGAGATTGACTTGTGACCTACAGTGACCTTCATAGAGGCTAGCTTGGAATGTGTCTGTGCTATTCACCTTTATGACATAAATAGTGGAAATTGATAGTCCACTCAGCAAGGATTATAACTTGCACGTGGGTTTTTTTTAGGTCTCACTCACTTTTATATGTGAGATGTCTTGAATTATGTACTTACATGGAAAAAAAATATGTTCGTATTGCGTTTATGTTGTTTTGCAAAATACAATTGCTGCTATTGAGGTGGGGACATGTTTGGTGGTGTGGTTAGTTTTACGGGTTTGGTTTAGGAGTTGAAGGGTCAACAAATTATTGATGTAATTACAGAAATTTATGCAGCTCTAATTACTTGCAGGTATTTTTAAATACAAGTACAATGTAAAAACATGTATAGGCCTACACAATAAATGCATTGTTTCAAATCATTAATTTAAATGTTTAAATGTTAAAAATTTCCATGCAAGTTCAGTTGACAGCAAGTAATGCTAATTTAACAGATCAAACTTCTGGTTCTCGTTAAAGTTTAAACCCAGAGAGCATTTCAAATTCCCTTTCCTAACAGAGACATTTAAGATTTCACCAGAGGTAATGAAAATACAGTTCCCTTTTCCTCTCATACATGATTCAAAACACAGTTTGAGTGACCTATGATATAAGTGGAAGGCCAATTCATGCACATTAAAATGCAAACGTGCACATATTTCAGTGCATTAAATTTTATGAAGCATTGAAACCACTGTCCATCAAATAGTAAATCCTGATGGGCTGCAGCAGTATTTATACCCTGCACTTTATACAACGATATCATTCCATTCTCATAGTTTCACATAAACTTACAATCAGGTATAAAGCGGAATGAGGTTTAAATAAAACCATGGACACAAACATGTACAGGGGCGCCGTACCATGATACAGCCCCTGCAGCGTTGTGTCATTTTACAGTGAAGTGCATTGCACTGTCCTTACCCTAATTTTGATTTATTGTCCCTACATAAATTAGAACAATTTGTTTTAAATTCTCTCCCGTAGCCACGCAGTGGCCTTTCTCTGGGGAGCTGCTGATGTTTAACATGTCTGAAATACATATTGGATTAGTGCGCTTTGTTTCTCCCCAACAGCAGGTGTTTCATCTTGGCTGATGGCCGAACTTAAATGTGTTAGGACAGCAAACCCCTGAAGAAACAGCTCTCACATCAGAACATGCATGCATCCAGAAAAAAGAAATCCTCAGCCGGCATGCATGACTTATCATATGTACATATGAATAATCCACAGCTGGAGACACAGTTTTGTTCAAAAAACACTACAAATTCATTGGAACGTAATACTGTAATATTAAAATATAAAGCGTTTTGCATGATATTAAAGAGCCCCTATCATGGATTTTTGAAAATGACTGTTCATGTAGTGTGGACTATAGCTCTAAGGGAATGAAAACATCCTGCAAAGATTTATATCTGAAAGTGCACCGTATATAAAGTTATTGTCTTTTAAAAGTGAGAGTCGACTCTGAGTCTATGAAATGAATTGTTTTTGAAACGAGTCATTAGCTGTTACATCGTGACGTAGAGAGGTCATTGGCAGTGCCCAGTTACTGCGCGCAGATGGAATAAAGTATATTAAATAAAAATTATATAAATAAGTATATTAAATAAAGACTTTGTCAAAGGAGCTTTGACAAATGTACTATTTATTATTCTCAGTACTTCACAACAACAGCTCAGATTTTAGTCTCATTATTAAAATCTACATATACCTATTCAGTCAATAGTGAATCACATGGTTACATTAACCTGTAAATATGAATGCTAATGTGAAAACGATAATATGGGATAAAAACAACACATTTCTGGTTTGGTGTTGAAGGGGTACTTAAGCTGCACTGACAAGGCCAAGGAGTTTCATGAGAAAACAACTAATTTACAAGTTGGTGATTTTGCATGAATTTGTACGATTTGATTGTACATAAATTTATGATTTTAGAAAAGAAAAGAAAAATTGTTAAGTCAGTGGGGCAAAAACAGATCGTACGAAAATTTACAAAAGACATTGTACAAAATCATACAGTTGCCACTAATTCCCCAAAAAAGTAAAATATAAAATTGCCATGAGAGTGTTTTGGATGGGGCTTTGGGGTAAATAAAACAAGAAAGGTTGGAAAAACACTGGTATAGTGTAGAAATCTGATTTCTCAAAACCTAATGTTACATAAAGTGCCTTTTTTTTGGCATTGTTAAAAACTGATAGTAGTGAAAAATGTTGACAAAAAGGAAACATGCTTACTATTACTTATCTCAGGGCACGAAGTAAATGCTGCCTAATGAATTATCTTAATGGACATCACAATTAGTTAGTGAATACTATGCTTCCTATGGTTAAGCATAACATTTATTTTTCCCCAAGAAGGATAATATTGGTAACACAACCTTAATTTTAGTGGCACTTGCTCTGAAATTAAAGTCTCAAACCTTTCTAGTTTAATTTCTAGATCTGGTGTAGTCCAGTATATAGTAAGTCTTGTATGTAGACCATTTCAAAAGATGTAAACAACACTGGTCCAGAAGCACTTCCTGTTTCAGTTTTTTAACACTACATAAAAGCTGGGATAAAATACAACCAACAGAACATTTAAAACTGAATCAAAAAGTTAAACAAACATCTTTAAGAGCTTTTCTTTACATGTGAAATAAAGAAAACAGTTACAAACTGAAATAGGAAGTGCTTCTGGACCAGTGTTGTTTACATCTTTTGAAATGGTCTATAGTGCCAAAGGAGCTGTGCATGTAAAGCAACATTTTTTTTATGAATTTGCCAATATAATTTGCCAACTTTCTCTCTGCAAATTTTAGTTATACCAGTATAAATAAAATATTATTATACACATATTATTTATACCTCAACCTTTTTGGCTTGAAAGCCCCCCATTACCTAACAAATTATTGGAAGGCTGGTGAAAGCATATGACAATGTTAACAACATAATATCTAACATTTATTTTTATTTTGGTTAAATAAATGTTAGCTTTTAATAAAGGATTGCATTGATCAATCCAATAATCAAATATGATAAAGATCTTGACAGATCTAGAAACTGAAATGACTTGGAATATGATTGGACTCCATTTGTGATCCTTATTTGTTCAATAAATCAGACACAGTTTAATGTCACAGAGAAGTGTTTCTTCAAATGAAGGCTCGGTGCTTTGCAGTCGAGGGTCTAATCAGAAGAGTAAACTCTGCTATATTTCAATTTGAAGGGGCTCTGGTCCGCTAAGCAGTTCCAAGCATGCCGATAAATAGAAAAGTCTTACACACACCCTGTTCTCTTAATCACTTCGTGCTTTCTGATAATCACAACAGGCTTGATTCATTCATACGTCAGGATTTACTAAACAGATACTTCCAGAACCTTTGAGATATTCTCTAAGATAGATCAAAATAAATGGGGGACTGGTATTAATAATAAAGTTAAAATGCGAAAATACATATTTTATGTTTAAATTGTAACCTGAGTACATTAAATTTAGTGTATGATATACATGTGAATAAATGATGACTGCAAGAAACCGATTTCTTCAACAACAGTTGCATAAAAGAGGCAGTCAAATCCTTTAATCTGTTAAAACACACACTGTCAATAGTGCAAATAAAATAAAAGTGACTTCTCCAGAACCCAAACAATCCATGTTATCGGTCTAAGCATGCATTTTGGTGAAGCCACAATCGTTATTCATCAGGCAAGCGCTGCTTTAAGACCTCCTCAATTAAAGAACTGTCACTTTCAATTAGACCCCTTTCTACACTGTCTCACAGGGGAGTGAGGTGTAAACAAAGGAAAGTTTCGAAACATCAATTCAGAGAGGCGCACTGACTGCAGTGTCCCAGAGAGAATGCTCTTGACTGCACTAGTGGCTGAAGTATTAGCTTCTGGAGGACAAACTGCTGGAAAAAAAGGACAGACGGTGTTAATGTCTTTTTCCCCTTGGAACCAAAGTGATGTAGCCCCCACTAGGTGCTCAGAGATGAGACACATTTAAATTTAAATAGCCACTCACAACCACCAGCCTCTTAATTGATTGAGAATCGTCATCGGAGGAGAGCAACTACATTTACCCCCCATCTGTGATTCAAATCTTTGAAATTAGCATATTTGCAAGAGCAGCATTGAAGAATTTGCTTTTAGGGTATGTACATAGACTCAAAATATCTTTTTGTTGACTGTGTGTCAGGACACAGTAGTACTTATGCATTGACACGTTGTTTATTTTTTAAGGAAGTTGTTTAAGGACCTGAAGAGGAAATTTTCAAACTGCATCATGTGACAATATGTTGACAGCATATCTTGTCAGTGTAACTACTATTAAAGAAAAAGAAAAAAAAAAGAAATGGGAAAAACTTGTAGTGGTGTCCGAAACCATAGTGGACGTTATTGAGTGCAGTTATTCAATCCCACATTGCACCGCAATAACGAGTGTACAACTGATGTACAGTATGCTCATCAGCTGTGAGAAATTTCCTCACTCGTTTTTCATTCACTCCTTCAAGTGAACAATATTAGTGGACTAACATAGAGAATAGTGGATGAGGGTTTAGGGGGTGATTTTGGATTCAGCCTTTGAGCTGGTGAATGAGTGGAGATGGGCTTATTTACACATTCATAGAGCCGTCGAGTGTATTTAAACACTTCCTATATGAAGTATGGCCAAAACTCATAAAAAGTTTTCAGTTTTTTAGTTGAAAAAGGTGTCACGTAACCTGCCCCTAAATACACAGGAGCAAACAAGTGAACTAAACGAGACACAGGTGTAACTAATCAGAAACAAGGAAAGTATCAAGGGAAGAAGACTTAGGCCCTGTTTACACGAGAACGCTCGCGGGTGAAAACGTAAAAATATTTTATCGGATGTGCCTTTCGTTTACACGGCGACGGCGTTTTGGGGGCTTAAAAATGCAAAAAAGTGAAACCACCCTCCAGAGCGGAAATCTTAAAAACGCTCTACCGTCGCGTTCCCGTCTAAAGGGTAAAAACGCAAAAGTCTGCTAGACAGGGAAGGTTGTATGCAGGCGTGTGGACTTGGTGTTGTTGTGTGGCAGTGTTCCACATCGCCACCTAGCCGCCTGGAGTGCACACTACATCGAGTTTCACACACTTTTGTGTCACCATTTGCACACGGATTTCTATGCACAACGTTGTCTAAACGCAGAATAAAACGTGATAACGCTACGCCACTTTTGCGTTTTCTCTTCCGTGTAAACATAGCCTTAACTGAAAGGAAACACACGAACCAGGCACGAAAACACAAGAACATAAACCTGACAGTTGAAAGATCAAAATTCCACAGGAGGAATTAGGCCTAATAGAGGAATGGATTTTCTAATATCAATTATATCTGTAATAATTAGTAGGGATGCAACCCCATGAGTTTTTGCGAAACTACAGAACCTTTGGGATTAAAGCTTCTATATTCCTCCAACAAAGAATCAGACATTAAGCAATGCCAAGACCAAA
Source organism: Pimephales promelas (assembly GCF_016745375.1). The sequence goes on from NW_024121987.1 coordinate 2,569,600, forward strand.
AATGTAAATGTAAGCTCAAGGGTGATTCAAATCAAAGCTACTTAAATAGATTTGCCAAAAGACAAATTTGTCTAATGGTTTTGTTTACTGGATATAAATACAAGTCTTAAAAAAATTCTTAATTGTGAGTTACTGAATGCATTTATCCATTTATGGACTTGAGTTTAAGTTTTTGTGCGTGATTAGTGAAATTGTTGTTGGTTGAAATGATATGAGTAAAATAGTATTATGCTACTATATACGTATGAAGAGTTCAGATGCAAAAGCCTCTAAGTGCCATTTGAAATTTTCTTCTAAAATGATCATTTTTATCAAGCTTGTATATTTATGTTCAGTAATTTCACTTAAATTACAATTAATAGGTAATATTCATTGCAATTTAAGTGAAATTACTGAACTTAAATATACAGGCTTGATAAAAATGATCATTCTAGAAGAAAATTTCAAATGGCACTTAGAGGCTTTTGCATCTGAACTCTTCATATATATATATACAAATATATTTATAGGGTTGAAGTAAATAAAAGGGTTGATGGTTGATGTTTTCTCAGGCCTCTTTGCCTATAAGCTGCACTCTGCCCTGATTCGCTTCCTAATTGGTTGTAAATAAATCATTAACTTGAAAGCAAAACAAATCTAACAGCAACAACAAGAAAGAGGACGAGCGAGAGAGCGAGAGATTAACTTCCCGATGCTTAGGAGGAGGAACCCGGAGGCAGCGAGGCAACTGTTAAGCACAGATCTCATTTGAAGTCGCTCTATAGACGAGAAAGACACTTAACACCGTGGTATTTATTATTGCAGCATGTGTATTTCTTGCTCTTGTTTGAACTGGGGTTCACAAAACCAGCCTAAAAGCCTGTTTCAATTTATCAGTGGGAATGTTTTGAATAAACCAGCATGCTTTCTTCTTCTCTTTCATATGGAACCTATTTGACAACCTGAGCGCCCAATGATAAACGAAAAACCTTTGACTTTTCTTTATGTTTGTCTTTCTCTTTTCTACCATCATTCAAATAAGAAATACAATTACACAGGTCCCGGACTTCTTTGGTGGGATTTTTAAGTGCCGCCCTCCTCTACCGAATGACTTGAAATAATGAGGAGGCTTTCTTTCATGATTAGATGTGGGTGCACTGGCAACCTCAGCTACCAGATAGACTGAAGAAGCCACTTAAATGAAAAGGCATCCTCTTCAGTGCTTTCTGCATTGGCCCTGTGCTGCATTGTACATTCAGCCTTAATTACAGAATATAGAGAAATCCAGCCTGCAAAAAGAAAGTGGCACGAGCGTTCATTACGTCACAGCTGTGCACCTGCCGCTGAGTGTTTGTGTTGAACCTCAAGGATCTGGTCAATGAAGCCTATCAAAACAGCAGCATTCACCAGCAGCGTCACCGGCACAAAAAGGTTATTTTTGATCAATTGTAACAAACATCACTCTGATCAAGAAAAAGCATCAGTAATGCACAATGGAAAAGGCAGAGGGATGCACTGATGCCAATAAGCCGACTTGAATTGGGAGGTTTTCTGAAGCTGTTAATGGGATGCCTTGTGTACTTTTCGCTACATGTCATATCAATTATTTCTTAGCTTTACTATGATAAAAGTCTTTCGGGGGATAAAGCAACCCTGCTTTTCCTTGGTAGCTTTGATGGCATTGTAAGGCACAACTCTGTACTTTCTATGACTGTTTAAGGGCTGCCCCGTCTTCATGTCACCCAGTCAATTTTCTGATAGATTACTCTAACGAACTGAACACAGATCAGCCCAATTAAGCCTCTAACTACTTGACAGACTCCTTGCTGAAGTAGTGCATGCCACCAAAAGAGAGGTAGAGTGGCTGTTTATCTATAGTAATAGTGCAGAATGACTCCATTTAAGAGAAAAGCGGCAAAGCCTTCACACAGAATTGTTGTAATCATCCTTAGGATGTCTCATCATCATTGTGCTTGTACATTTCATTTCATTTCATTTATTTTCTATTCTCTTTTCATGGTAATGCAACACGAAATGCCACAAGAACAATTTAACAAATTCAACCAACACAAAGTACATTCCATGACAAAAAAGAACAGGAGTAGGATGAAGAAAAAAATCTTATAAGCTCCGACCCCATTCCTATAAACAAGATTCACAAATTAGATGACCTCACCAACATAAAATGACAAACAACAGAAAACTTAAATGAAAAAATATATATGAAGAGTTCAGATGCAAAAGCCTCTAAATGCCATTTGAAATTTTTATCAAGCTTGTATATTTAAGTTCAGTAATTTCACTTAAATGACAATTAATAGGTAATCTTCATTGCCATTTAAGTGAAATTACTGAACTTAAATATACAAGCTTGATAAAAATGATCATTTTAGAAGAAAATTTCAAATGGCACTTAGAGGCTTTTGCATCTGAACTCTTCACATGCATATACGCATATATACGATGAGCCCAAACCAGATATAATCTACCTTCAATTATAACACATTTTTCTCTCTTTGTCTATTATTATTATTTTTATTATTATCTATTAATACCAGTGTTGTGCAAGTTACTTCCAAACTGTAATAGGTAGGTATTACTTGTTACTGTTATTTAAAAGTAATTCATTACCTTACAATATTACTGTCTCAGAATTGTAATGCGTTACATTACTCATGTATTACTTTTGAGTTACTTTCACCAAAATAACTAAGTAGAACTTAACTTTGGGGCTGTAACGATATGCAATATGAAACCGAAATCGCGATTCGCCACACGACTCAGATCCACGAACCTACAGAATCGCGACACACCTCTTCCAACTCCAGCGTTATTCTCCTTACCGTCCAGATCCAATGCTGCCTTATCTTTAAATTAGGCTATTAGTATCATTTGAAGTTAACATTATAAAATACGTAGACCTACACCACAAAACTAGTTGAGGATAAATTATTTAAAATTGGGTCCAGCATTATGGACATGACATTTGCACTCAAAACTTGAAATAAAAATTCTCAGAAAATACATGTATTGAAACGTATATAGGCTACTTCCTTAAAGGACTCCAGACATTAGACAAATATCAGTCTGTTTTATTTTTAATATTAGGGAAAAGACACACATTCATGCGTGACAAAAAAATAGGAGGCAAAATATATTTTTTGTAATTCTGTTAATTACACTGCGCAAATCGGATGAGGAAGGGTTGGCTCTCCAGTCTCCATAGAACTTAAAATATTCATTTTATTTTAGTTTTCGTGTTCGCATTTATGAGGAAAAAACAATGTTACAGACGCGACCGCTCTGAACTGGCACTAAAAGACTGCTTTAAAACTTTCACATAGTCTGTTGCCTTTAAGAAGTAAAAGCAGACAATACACTGTAATACAACTGTAATACAAGCCTCACTGAACATGTAACGAGTAAAATATTACTGAAAATTGATTAGTAATGCCTTACACTACTGCGTTACAGCAAAAAGTAATATGTTACTGTAATGTATTACTTTTGTAATGCGTTACTCCCAACACTGATTAATACTAATTCTGCTTACATGATACTAAATAAACAAAACCAACAAGGATAAAATAATGACAGACCCAACAACCAAAATAGCAACGAAAGCATAATTATTGTAATAATTCTATTAGTTTTCACATTCTTCTTTATAGACTTTAAGTATCTTTTGTTTATAATTATTTTTAAATTGTAAGATATTTGAACAACATTTTAGATCATTTTCTAGAAGATTCCATCTTTTCACACCAGAGACTGAAACACACATTTGTTTGAGGGTATTTCCAGCAAAAGGTTGTTTGAAGTCTTTATTTCTTCTGCTTGTCTCACTATTTAAAGTGAAGAGGGTTTGCAGTCCATAAGGTAACAGGCAGTGTTTAGCTTTGTGAACAACTAACAAAGTTTGTAAAGAAACCAAGTCCTTCAATTTAAGTAGTCCTGACTCCAGAAACAGTCCTAGTGTGTTCTCTGGGAGCAACTCCATGAATTATTCTCAAAGCCCTTTTTTGCAAAATAAACAAGGGCGCTAAATTTGTAAAATAAGAATTCCCCCAAATCTCCAAACAATACATCAAATATGGCAAAATAAAAGAACAATAATTCTCATTGCCTTACAATTTAACATAAACTTTACTTTACTCATAACGGCAATGTTTCTACAAATTTTATTTCTTACATAAGCTATATGTGACTTCCATTTAAGTTTTTCATCAATGAGTACTCCTAAAAACCTCAATTCTGACACTCTCTCAAAATTATTCCATTAAAACTCAGACTAACATTGTCAAAACATTTTTGTACAAAAACTCTTCATGACATTACTGTTGTTTATGTCCCAGGAGTTTTTTTGTTTGGTAGTTTTTATAATCAAACTTGTTTATATAAAGGTCAAATTAAAGGACAGTGCTTTATAATTTTTACTTTTCATTTTTTTTAACCTTTGTCCCACATACATCTTAAAATATGGGAACCTATCACATATTAAAAACAAATGATAATTGAAACATATAGAACATATAAATATACAATTGATAATATTCTATATTTATTTGTCATATTTATTCAATATTTTTATAACAATATTTCCATGACCACTTTTTTTTATAAGTGTACCTTACTGTTACAGAAATGATTGTTTACATTACAGACTGTTACAGAGCAATTTTACAATACAAGAATTCATCATAATTATACAATAATAATAATAAAAAAAAACAATGATTAGAACAATGAATTTAATATTTATCTCAATGGTCCTCAATGATCTCAGCTGTAGCGAGTTAACTGTAGTTATTTCTATGACCGATTTTTTTAAGACCACAGGAGCATGCATCATGCCTGATAATAAAAAAGAAATGCATAAAGAAAACAAAAGCAAAAAGTTAATATCCCTTGTGAACCAAATATCCAATCAAGTTGCAATTTAAAAATGTAGGCCATATAAATTGCAATGAAACTAGTCTTAGCGAAACAAAGAAAATTGGTTCTTTTATTCTAAAAGCATTTCGAATGCCGTTCACACCCCTGTCATTTGTATCACAAATTGTTAAACGTAATACATCATTTGAGATTTAGTGGAAATGACACTGTGGTGGAAAAGTTCATGATGTTCCAGTCAAAAAAAGAGGAAAATGACAAAACTGATTCACTGAGGGCTATTTAAATATATTATTTAGAGTGTGAAAAGTGTGTTTTAAAAGAGTCCACAGGGACTAAAGTCTATTAAACACCCTTTAATAATTACTCCTCAGGGTAATTTTCTCAAGTACACCTTGAAATTTTAGTTTTTTGAATTGAAAAAAAAAAAGAATGGAGAGAGCCTTGAGAGAAAGAGAGTTAACGGGGAGCTGAATGTTTAGAAATCAGCAAGCGCATGAACAGAAGAGGATGGCAGGCTATTTGAATACTGATATGGCCCACCGTTTCTCTTATTTCCATTAATGACATGCTCATCAAGGGCAAACAAGAGAAGCCTTTGCCGCCCCATTCCATCCACGCCTGTCATCGCATGGTGACGGGACGCTTTTTTTGTGTGCGTGAGCGTATGCGTTTCACTGTCTGTCTCAGGCCTGAGCTCAGCGACCTACACAATAAAGTGTGAGACTATTCCTCTCTGTCACACTGGACAGGCGGTTCCGGGCTGAGACGAGCTCTGTTCCCTCACCCTAAACCATCCAAAAGTATCCTCTACCAGAGGACGCTGCTATATACTGTGACATGGCCAAATTAACAGGCCGTTCATGTCACCTCTTCTGATGTCCCACCAGGAGGCCAGGAAATCAAGCTGTCACATCAGGCCAGTGAGTCTGCACATCTCTTCAACGCTTCTCTGTAATAGCCTGTGCCACAAACTAGACAGGCCACATTCTCCAGTTTATTCTGGGATGCTATCAGGTGTCTCATTATTGCTTCTTGCTGGTTCAAAGAGATTGTAAATTGGGCTCCTGTGGTGATGATTGGAGTGGCTTAGATCCCACCACTAGATATTTTCTTTCAGCTGGCAATATATCCCATTTTATAGGCATTCTAGGGGACAATTAGTGTTTAAAATTGGCCTTCTGTCTAAATGCTGATTAACCTTTCTTGTATCATGCATCTGATCGCTGCTCATAATGATTTTATTATAAAGTATATATTCATTTAGTAGCGTTAGTCACAAATGTCATCTCTAGAAACTTTGAGAGTTTAAGGGCATGACTAAGTTAAGATCATAAAAACTCTCAGAAAGCACTATAAAAAGCTCCAGCATTCCCGTTTCTCACTTTCAGAAAAGATGACTGAAAGGTATAAGGGCTTGCCTGGTCAAAGCTGATTCATCGTTGTCAATTTACTCTTTATGAATGCATAAAAGTTATAGGTCCAGCCAAGCCCTGAGATAATGCACATAAAACCGAGACTAACTCTGCTGTAATAGTTGCCATAAACCAGTGAGAGAATCTTTTAACTTGCCTGGCATTTTCATGCCAATACTCATAAAGCTTACTTTCACCGCACCATTCAAAAAATGTCAAGACATTGGCTAAAACTGAAGGCAACTTGCTGCCCACTAAGTCAAATTACTTAACAGACAGCATTTTGTATAAAGACACCTGGTTTCAGACAGACTTCTAAGGCATCATAGCATCAGTAAATTATACCAAACTCAAATGAACTTGGTAAATATTTAATCAATACAATTTCTTTGTAGAAATTGTCCCTGTCCAATATGCCACTTTCAGATTCTATGGTTAGTGATAGAAGGCTATGTTTAGTGGTTTGGTATTTGTATATAAAGTGTGGTTGTAGCACATATTTGTACATGTGTAACAACTATACTGTATGAACATAAAAAGACATACACATATGAACAACACAAAAAACAAAACAAATAAAAATAAACAAAAAAATTATAATCAAAATTAAAATGTCAGTATATATTTATTACAGAAATGATTGTCATTGTGCATTACGCAACATTACATTTCTATTGTTTTAGGAATGATTAAGTTTAGGGTCTATAAAATGGAAAATGTAGCTCTACATAAATATATATAATTATAAAAAAACAAAGTTCTGTCATGAAACTCTAGATGGCACAGGCTGATAGGTCTCAATATGATTGCAATAACATTATTCTCTAAAGGGCAACGATAATTGGTTACTGCTCTATCAGCAGCCAATGAGCTTGCAGCTCAATTTTCAAATACTTTAGTACACTTTCAGAAACTTTCATGCTATATTGTACACTACAGCACCAGCATATCTTACTTGCTCACAGCAGCATGCAGTGTATCAGCCCATTCTCACCCCCAAGGCGTCACCTAACTGACGCCTTGGGAAGCATTTGACCATGCTTCAATATCTGACGCTTTAGGCGCCCTTTAGCGTCAGTTAGATGATGCCCTAGGATCGTGTGTACCCTACCCCCACCCCATACCTAAACCTAACCGCGTCCTCTAACTGACGCTTTCCTTTAGCGTCAGTTAGATGACGCCGTAGGATCGCGTCATGTAAGTGACGCTAAAGGGCGCCTAAAACGTCAAATATTGAAGCATGGTCAAAGGTGACGCCTTGGGGTGAGAATGCGTTGAGTGTATGTATACTGTCTGTCAATAGCAAGTCCTGTACTTGCTCTGCAGCAGAAGCAGCAGCATTAATCAACAGCATCTGCATACGCAGCAGCAATAATCAAAAACAGCTGCAGGAGCAGCAGCAATAATAAATGATGTTTTATAAACAAGGTTCGGGAGGAGCACGTTCAGATAAACCATTCCAATCAACTCATCACCAAACAATTACACGTCTACCCTATCAGCACGAGCGGTAACTCACCTAACATGCCTTGACAGTTTCAGCATCCCTCCACCACCCTGACTCCTTACTCCTGGCTTACTTTTTTTCACAGTCAGGAATACGGGGGGAGTACTCTGGGTTCGAGCCCGGAGCCCTCTCCTCGGACAGCATGCCAAATATGCATTTATTCTATCTGCCTTATTTCAAATCAAGCTTTATTTGTAAGTGTGAACTCGTGAAACAGCATCTGCAGAAGCAGCAGCAATAATCAACAGAAGTAGAAGAAACAATAATCAATAGCAAGTGCAAAGAAGCAGCAGCAATAATCAAAACCAGCAGCAATAAACAACAGCAGCTGCATCAGCAATGATCAACAGAAGTAACCATAGCAATAATCAAAAGCAGAAGCAGCTGCAATAATCAAAAGCATGCAGCAGCAGCAGTAATAATTAACAGAAACAGCAGCAATGATAAAAGCCAGCAGCAGAGTTAATAATCAACAAAGCATCATAAGCCATATTCAACTAACACAGTCTCATCCCAAGTCGTCATATAACTGACGTCTTGGGACGTCTTTTGACCATACGTCGACATCCACCTTTTTAGGGTACCCTTAAACGTTGGTTAGTTGACAATCCCGGGCCGTCATACAACTGACGCTTTACCTTTAACATCAAATAGGTGACGGGGTAGGTTTAGGTCTGGGGTAGGGTTAGGATCCGATAACGTCATCTAACCGACGTTTAAGGGTACCCTAAAAAGGCGGATGTTGACGTATGGTCAAAAGACGTCCCAAGACGTCAGTTATATGATGTCTTGCAGAAGCAACAGAAGCAATGATCTAAAGCAGCAATTGAAGCAGCACCAATGAATCAAATGAAGCAGCAGAAGCAGCAGCTCAGAGGAGCTATTCTGCCAAGACCAAACATACTGACATTGTCATATTTTGTCATGTTGTCATATATTACAATGCCAAACACTTGTATTGTCATGATACAATTTGTTTTTGTTCATTGAAATGAATCTGGGATCAAATAAAACACAAATAGAGGGAAAACTCAATGAAAGCCTTGTTGCCTCGGCAACTAGCTGAAATTGATTTAAGTTGAAAAACTAAAATTACTAAAACTAAAACTAAAATAACAATAGATGTAAGAAATATAAAAAAAATGCAACGCATTCTCACCCCAAGGCGTCATCTTTGACCATGCTTCAATATTTGACGCTTTAGGCGCCCTTTAGCGTCAGTTACATGACGCGATCCTGCGGCGTCATCTAACTGACGCCAAATGAAAGCGCCAGTTAGATGACGCGGTTAGGTTTAGGTCTGGGGTAGGGTTACACGCGATCCTAGGGCGTCATGTAACTGACGCTAAAGGGCACCTAAAGCGTCAAATATTGAAGCATGGTCAAAATGCTTCCTAAGGCGTCAGTTAGGTGACGCCTTGGGGGTGAGAATGGGCTGAAAAACATCAATGAAAATGACAAAGCACAACAAAATTACTCAAATAAACCAAAATAAACATGAAACCTGAAATGATATAAAAAGGAAAATTCAAAATATGAATAAATACTATACATATAAACAATAGATAAATAGATACCAATGTCAAAACACCCATATTGTACATGTTAGAATATCCAAAAACACATGTACGAGTAGTATACACAGTCACATGAGATCAGGCTGTGTATCTTCTGAAACATAGCTGCATGAGCTGTTGGGTAATAGTCCTCAGTGTAGCTCACACCAATGTAGGGTTGGCAAAAGGGTGCATTAAGGGTTAAAAAAAATGGCACCCTACAGTCCAACCAATCATTCAACTACAAAGCAAATGACTGCAGTTTACTATGATTTAAATCAATTGAGACAATTTGGTTTACACTAAGACTATTGCGAAACTGAAAATAATGATGTGTTGGGGTTGCCTGAATGCGTCACAACATTAGAGACGAAGACCCGCTATCGGTGTATGGTTTAACAGCACCTTCCAAAGCACACATAACTCATTCATTCCCCCGACTCTCTCCTCTCTCTCTCCTTGGTTATGGCAGGGGGTAATAAAGGTATAATGACTGAACAACCCAGAGCGCATTTTATCTCGACACGTTCTGCGTTGCCCGTGAAGGATTCGGTCATTAGTCCGAATGACAAGCTCGCCCATGACTCTTCTCCTCTGATTTATTGACACAAATGTAAACTTTTGCGCCACTCACTTTTAAATAGCCTACCCAAAGTTGACAGAAAGGGATTCTTCTTCTGTATTTAAAAGTGTCCACCAGTGCAGCGCTATTACGTTGTGGATGGTATCGGGGTAGTGTTTGAGCCCCGGTAAGTACGGAGCGGATTGATGGGGTGGAATGACTTCCCCGAGCACTAGGTGATGGATGAGAAGGGGGCTAGGCTGACAGATGATCTAACAGGTGTTCATAACCAGTTTGTAAGAGCTTTTTATTTATGAGGGGCCACAGACAGCCCTGCTGTGGAGCAGCCACACCAGCTGCAGTCGCAGGCACCTCAGAGGCCAGATGCAGCGTTAGCCACCCTCAAATTCTGTCCAGAATCATAATTAGCCAATCATTTGCCAGGAGGGGTCACATGGGTGGCAGATGAAGAGGAGGGAGGGGTGGAATGGTTGGAGCGGTGGCATGCTGTCCGTTAATAATCAAAGTCGTGCAATGGTGCCTATGGCAGATTGCAGCCCCGTGACACAAAGACGCCAATGCTATTGGGTCTGGAGCATATTGTCTCGATATGAATACTAAAGAGAAACAAATTCAGTTTTGTATGATCTCTGGCTTGCTGCATTCTAACCAGTCTTACCTGAATCTAAATGTTCTGCTTGGGTTTATAGAGATTTATAATGTTACAAAAAAAATTCTCTTTCAAATAAAAATGTTGTTCTTTTAATCTTTCTATTCATCACAGAATTCTGAAAAAAAAATATATATATATATATATATATATATATATATCTATCAAGGTTTCCACAAATGCATTCAACATTGATACACCAAATCAGCATATTAGACAATAAAGAATAATTGTCAGGTTAATATATTGTGACTAATCTTATGAAACATTTCACATAAGAGATTTTCAATGTGATTTCTTCCATTGAAAAAAATCTGTATTGCAGTTGGGGCAAATTTAGATGATAAATAATACAATAAATACATTACAGAGCAGTCACATTTTTGTGACTGTCTTGAGTCAAACAGGGAGTTCGGCTTCAATAATATCGGCCTGCTGGGATTTGGTTTGATCAGAGGAAAAGAGAAACAATATGAAGGTAAAATATGGAGTTAATTTTGTGGTTATTAACACAAAAAACAAACAAACAAAACATAAAAAGTAAATCTCAACAGAGCAAAAGGGTTAAAGAAAGAAGTACAGTAACATCAGTATATGATGAGTAGATCACATTCTCGGTGTAGGAAGGAGCCCTAGCGATCTCTCACAGCCGGGCTGCAGGTATTCTGTGTGGAGATATTCATGAAGCTCTAATGCACAGCACAGGAAAATGGATGACTGTACGGCCCGTGGTGACGTGTTTGTTCTATAAAGCATAGCCTGGAGGTGAGGGAGCGGAGCAGAGAGGGTGTCATGGCTGTGATGAATGGCCAGCTGGTAACATCTTCACTCTTGACCCCTGGCACGTTTGAATAAGCAGTGCATTAAAATGGAGATCTCTGGACCGCTTTTGTTTGTCGAGTAAAAGCATCCATGTTCAGAAGAAACAGAGAGCAATGCTGGTAATTGAGATGCTGGGGAACACGGTGGAGAGTATTATACAGAACTATTTTCAACATAGCGGATCTTGATGATATTGTTGAGAGCTATTAGAGCATTTGTGCTCGAAAAATGTGCAGTTTAAAAAAAAAATCATGGTTTTACTGTGAGTTTTCAGTATTGGAAAACACAATTTACTGTAAAAAAAAAAATCAACAACATAATACTGTATTTCTACAGTGCATGTGCACTATGAAGGTACCAAGCATGCAGTGTGGCATGAATAATTATCAGTGCCGCTTAAAAAAAATTTGCAGTTTGTGTTGTTGGTTAATTTTGTAATGTTGGTTTATGTTGCATAAGTGTTTTTATTATTTGTTGGATGTTACCATTGTTGTGTTTTGTATGTCAAGTATTGATATCTGTGCGTCATTAAGTTAAGCTTATAAGATGATGTCATATTTCAAAGAATCTCAGCTTCACTATTGTGAAAGAACCATTTACAATGAATTTTAAATAAATTAATGGTAAATCATGCTTTAATAATACTAAAACCAAATCTTCATATTCATGCTAACAATAGTTTGACTAAATATATTCTAGCTTGTGATCATCTTAACAGATGTTGAGAACGCAAATGTTTTGCAAACGAACACAAAGTTTCACAGGGGAACACAAAGGGTTTTCGCGGGCGTACGTAAAGTTTCTCGGGGGAACGCAAAAGCATTGACTCATTATGTTTCCTCCAATATTATTTTTCCACCATCAAATAAAACACCCTACTTCGAATAAGATAGGCAGCTGAATCTCAACTAAAACAATGAACAAATTACAGGATTCAAGTGGCTACGTTAACAGAACATACCAAAAAGAGAAAACACACAAACCAATATTAAGAAGGGATTGCAAAACATTGCAAATCCCATAATTAGCAGCTATTATAGAGAGTGTGGAAAAAAACCTGTCAGTCTATTATAGCAGCTGAATGAAAAGCCATTTAGGATGGACCACCACCCACTTGTCAATTGGCCCTATTCATCCAAATCCCTAAGGGCTTGAGCGGGACTATGCCGAGGCCGTGAGGAAGATGGAGTGCTGCTGTAGCCGCCCCCATGCTGTCCTTCAGCATGCCGGGCTGGAGTCTTCAGCATGGTGTTTCTCAGCAACACCACATGGGGGGTGAATAAAGCCACATGGGTCTATTGAAGGCAATAACAAGTGCCAAGCGGGGCCCTGACCCACAACACCCCTCTCCAGTGTCTAGGCCATCCTCACTGCCCTGGGAAAGCCACGTGTCTGAATTGGAGCCATCTGCCTCAATTTGCCTAACATATTTGGCCACAATGGCTGACCAGTTATCCCTTACAAAGGGCTACAATAGGCCATCTTCAAACAAGCAGAGGAGCCTGTAGATGCACTGGGCTCTATACAGACCAACTGGACAGTGTGTCTCATGTCTGACGATCAGAACACACATCCTGCCACCAACATCTTGGCAGAGTCTCAAGAGACATGGATAATTACCATCAACAGAAGAAAGGGAGTTTATCACTAGACACTTAAAATCCTTTTCTCCCTCAGGCTAAATCAGGATTAAATGAGTAATATGCTCCAGGGCCTCCTCTTCTGACACCGTTTTTTTTTTTTCACCGTGTCAAAAGCGTCTGTTAAAGAAAAACACATATAATGTGTGAAAAATGGCATGCCTAGTAATAATAACAGTAAATCATGCAGAGAAATAATGATAAATTACCGAAAAAAAGCTATGTTTATTATAACAAAAGCTATGTTATTAATATTTATGTTTGAATTAATAATAATGCTTAAAAGCTTATTATATCGAACAGGGATTTTTAAACTGGGGTTCAGGGACCTCCATAGGGCTGCAAGGGAATTTTAGTGGGTCAGTGGAAAAATGTAAGTAAACTTGTAATAATTATTAAAATTAAAAATTAAAATAATTATTAATGTAAATAAATAAATATAAATCAATACAATCTAAAAGGGAAGTATAGTGAGTAGTAAAAATAATAATAATGCAATAAAAATGAAATCTTAAACATTTTTCAGACAATAGGCCTATATTAAATAATCATAAACATATTTTTGTACAGTATAAATTGGGTATGCCATGGGGAATGCTAGAGTAAACTGTAAAATAAATGATTAAAATATAAAATAAAAAATAAAAAAATACATAAAAAAACGAATTAATGAATGAATGAATTAATGAATAATCTAACAGTTGCATAGAGAAAAATATGAAAGAATGTAACATAATTATAACAAAATATTCTCCAACTAATATTTTACACATATTTATAATAATCTTTTTTGCACAAGAAAGAAAGAAGGAAATAAAGAAAGAAATAAGAAAGAAAGAAAGAAAGAAAGAAAGAAAGAAAGAAGAAAGAAAGAAAGAAAGAAAGAAAGAAAGAAAGAAAGAAGAAAGAAAGAAAGAAAGAAAGAAAGAAGAAGAAAGAAAGAAATCAAACAATGTAATACTGTAGCGTAGCAAATAAAATATTTTCCAAATAATGTTTTACAGATTTATAATATAATTTTTTCAAAATATTTATTGGGACTTTATTCATGATAATATATCTGCCTTTTAAAATTTAGGATAGTCGGTCCCTCACACAACGCTGATCAAATTTAGGGGTCCGTAGATAAATTATTGAAAAGCCCTGGTATATAATGTCTTAATAATTTGATGAAATAATATTATAACATAGACCTGATTATCCTGACTATAATGTGCTGAGCTGTGTTTCAACTGTGTATATCATCTAACAGCAGGTAATAGCAATTGCTGTATATAACAAAAATCAGCTCTCAGAATTTAGTCTGAGACTTCATGGTGACCAGCAGCTGAGAAGGGAGAGTCATTCAAGCTTGCTCTCTTTTGACATGGAGTCCTCAATTAAAGTCTGCTGAAGCAGATACAATCCTATTAGGGAGCATTGAGTGAGAAAAGAGGGCTGGCCCCTCCATTTGTGCTGCCAGAATAATTACCATGGAGTTGGTAAATTGTATGGAGGCCCCACACAGATATTACTAAATAGGTTGGTGAAAAATTATGTGGTTCTTCAGCAACAAAACAGCAGGATACACATTAGAATCATATCTTGAGAAACAAGTCTTCAATACCACAAGACAGAGACAGAACAAGATCTCACTGCCATGGTGAAGAAAGTTACATTATAACAATAGTGTTACTCTTTAAAAAAGAAATAATTGCATTAGTTAGTTACTTTTAATCAAAAGTAATGCATCACCGTTAATTTTGCGTTATTTTTCTCATCTGGGCTGGTTTTGTTTTTCAATAAAAAAAGACCTTTCACACCAAAAGTGAAATGAATAAGATTCTGGCAGACGAAAATGGAAATTCATAGCTGTACAATAGAGGGTGGAGCTCAAACAAACCTTTCAGCTGTGCTGCATTACAGAAGAATAGTTAAAGTCCCTGTAGTCAAACTTTGATCGCTTAAAACTCATCTTTGATCAACAAAATGACTTATTTAAAAAGAATTTCCTCATGCAGTAAAATAGCATGAATGTAACACCCTAGCCTCATTTAGTATGCACAGTTATATGAATATGCAAATTAACCCTGTCTCCACTCACTCACACCAGCACAGAGATCCACTCTTTGACGATCACACATTGACGTGATTGGTTACAATGTAGTTTGTGACGTCAGAAACACCAGGGATTTCAAACTGCATTTTTGAGACTGTCTTTGGTTCACTGCAGTTTTAAAGATAAAATTCTCAGCAATTGTGTTGGCTTATGAATTTGGTTTGTCACATGGTTTGTCTTAAAGCATATTAAAAACACCACAGAAACATAAAAAAAACACATAATACAAAATACCCATATGACCCAGGAGGGGGCTGCATATGGAAACACTAGGGTCCAGCCAGCCGGGTGATATGTTTCAACCACAGGGGTGGCAAGGTGGCTTGCCAAGGTAAAGACACATGCTCAGAGAGGCTTACAGTGGAAATACACATGTGGGGGTCACCCAGAGGGGGGAACCATGCACATGGCGGCACCTAGCTAATCGCAAAAGCTGCCGGTGGCATAGATCTGCCGTTGACGTCAACAGTGCTGGAGGAACTCGGGGCATCTCGGAGAGGCTCACCTGACGAGAATGTCGCACGTATCGAGTACGTGGACTGGAATGGCAAGCAAGCGAAAACACCTGAGCAGATCCTAGTACCGGCTGGTTGAAGCGAGTATACGAGAGGAAATTGGCTCTGCTAAGAGATTTTAGACTCTGCAGAGGTCTGTTAGTGAGAGCGCCATGCTCTAGAGCCCAAGAGGAAGTCACACTCC